>CM056049.1:656820342-657335342 GCA_029574335.1 Rana kukunoris
TTGACTGACTGATCCCTTTTTGGTGCATTGGGACATATCAAGGTAATTGCATTTTACCTTTCAATTTCAATAACATCTGACGATTTCCCAAGTGAGTTATGCCATCAGTAAAGCTTAATAAGCACAGTATGGGGTCCAAATAAATAGAGACCCAAATATACATGCTGGAGAAACATGGGAGCTGCCATTGCGTACTCATTTTTAATAATGCTTGTTGCTCAGCTGTGTCTGGCCTTAGTATTTCTGAATCAAAGCCGTAAGCTTATAGCACTTTTTAAGTTTTGGAAAAATTCAGAAGACCCTGACATTTTTTAACTATAGCATCACCATAACAGGTAAGGGATTTTCAAAGAGACTTCAGCAATGGCAGCTTACAAAGTCCCTCTGTTCCTCTTTCCTCCTCATATGTCCTTCATTTTGGTCTGATCTATATACAGTAGATGTATATAAAATGCATTATTTATCTTTCAAAAAGTGTTTCACAGTGCTAAAACTTATAATCCAAAATCTAAATTTCACAGCTAAGTACACCCTCCAGCATGCAGGCCAGAGCTAAGGGCAGATAGATTCCAGGAAGTGAATGCTACATGAATCATCTGTTCTTACTCGATGGCCACACTTAAAAATGCAAGGGGGTGTTTTTTTCAAAGTGATTTGTCAACAAAATAAAGCATGGGGACATGAATAGATAGCGTGAGTTTGTGTTGAATATTAAAAATTAATTAATCAAGGTGTGTGAAGCTGATGGAGAGAATGACCGCCAGGATACAGGACAGACTGGAGGTCCATGACACTGTCTGGGAACCTTGGCGCCTTCGGGAGGATTCCCCTTGACCAGGTAGCTGAGCTATTCCGACGATCTTCTCCCCTTTCCCTTTCCCTTCCCCCCCCCCCCCCCTTATCTTTTTTCTGTGTTTTTTTTTTCTTTTTCTTTTGTTTTTGTTTTTTTTTCTTTTCTTTTCCTCCTCCTATTCTCTTTACCCATTTTTTCTTTTTCTCTCCCCTCTATTGGGGTACCTTCTCGACCCTTTTGTGTTTAAAGTTTTGCAATATGATGACGTGTGTCGCTGTGCTACGACAGCCTTAACCTAAGTTGTGAGCCTATTGTTGTATAGAATTGTACACAAAGTCCATACATGTTACTATCTGCACTATGTGGTAGGACACCAAAAGGAAAGCAGACTGTGCCTTGTCTCTTTATATCTCTCATGCTGTATCATGTGGCTGTGTATCCCGTAAGAATTGTACTCCTTCCTTTTCTTAACTTCAATAAAAAGTTATTTGATAAAAAAAAAAAAAAAAAATTAATTAAATTGCATTTTCAGTTTGTGGTGCTTAAATACAGTAATTGTTGCTGTAACTGCTCGTGTAACTGCAGTGGGAACTGGAGTTTGTTTCTCATTTTTTTGTGTATCTAAATTTGCTAGTACATCTAAAGCCCTGTACACACGATCGATCCATCCGATGAGAACGGTCCGACGGACTGTTTTCATCGGTTCACTGATGAAGCTGACTGATGGACTGATGTTCCTGCACACCATCGGTTCATGAACCGATCGTGCCAGAATGTGGTGAAGTAAAAAACACGACGTGATGAAAAAAAACAAAGTTGAATGCTTCCAAGCATGCGTCGACTTGATTCTGAGCATGCGTGGATTTTTAACCTATGCTTTTTTGCATACTAACGATCGGTTTTGACCTATCGGTTAGCCGTCCATCGGTTCAATTTTAAAGAAAGCCATCTGTTTTTGGACCAAAGAATAACGGACCGATGGGGCCTACACACGATCGGTTTGGACCGATGAAAACGAAACTTCAGTCTGTTTTCATTGGTTTTAACCGATCGTGTGTACGCGGCTTAACACTCCCCTCCCACCAGACTTACAATACTACTGTCCAAAAGTGTCCCCGTCACTGCTTCAGAGTGTAGGCACTCTAATACAGGAGTTGTGTTACTGGCCAGTGGATAAGGTGAAAAACAGGGGGGGAAAAGTAAAAAAAAGAAAAGAAAACGGATGCAGCCACCACATTTAAGAATTGTTAAGCTGCAATATTATACACTTTTGGTTTTGCATTAAATACTGCTTTAAAACTGTTCGGATCCATTAAACAGGAAAAGGCCCTAAACTTATGTGAGGGATCAGATTAAATTGACGGCATCTCTGAATTAATGGATTTTGCTTTATTCAAAAGATTACAAGGCTTTTCTATATTGTCCATTAGAGACAAACCAGAAGTTTCAGGAATTTATTGGTCTTCTACTTGATCTTGACATCACCAAGGAAGACTCACAACTACCAGGATTTATCTACATAGACACGGCACAGTGTTAACCTGGTTATAGAAAGATCGCCTTACAATATCCAAGAAAACAGGGCAACAGTGGGTTCAGGGTATAGGTGGGAACATGAAATCGCATTTCCACCTTTTTCTTCCTCAAGATTTAGCCAGAGCTAAGAATGATCCCAACTTCTCAATTGTTGACTTAAACATTCCTAGCCCTCCAACTACTAGAGAGAACACTTTACCACAAAATTTAGAGGGCCAGATTCTCGTAAGAGATACGACGGCGTAGCTCCATATACGCCGTCGTATCTCTGTTTTTTCAGCTGGGTATCAATGCGACTGATTCTTCGAATCAGTTACGCATAGATTTTGCTTAGATCCGACTTGCATAAGTCACTTACACCGTCGGATCTAAGTTGCAATGTTACGCTGGCCGCTAGGTGGCGTTCCGTCGATTTCTGCTTTGAATATGCAAATGAGCCTGGTACGCCGATTCCCGAAAGTTTTTGCGCCGCCTCGTCGTCGTTTACGTCGTTTCCTTAAGCGTAAACTTACCCCTGCTATATGAGGGGTAAGTTTACGAAGGTCCGTCGTATGCCATGTTAAGTATGGCGTCGGGACAGCGTCGTCTTTTTCCGTCGTTTACGTTGTTTTACTAAGTCGTTTGCGAATAGGGCTTTACATTAATGACGCTCACATCGGCTTCATTGACGTTTTCCGACGTGAGCTGAAGCATGCGCACTGGGCTATTTTTACGGGGCGCATGCGCAGTTCGATCGGTGTGGGGGGCGCGCTTAATTTAAATACAAGTTGCCCTCTTTGAATCACGCGGGGATACGCCCGGCCATTTACACTACAACCCAGCAAATTACGAAGCAAGTGCTTTGAGAATACGGCACTTGCTCCAGTAAGTTGCGGCGGCGTAGTGTAAATGGCTTACGCTACGCCGCAGCGGATTCTACGGGAATCTGGCCCAGAGACTTTAGAAACAAAAAGGCAAATCCACTTTGCACTATAAGTGCAAACTACAAGTGCAAAGTGCACTTGAAATTGCACTGAAAGTACATTTGGAAGTGAAGTCTCTGTAGAGCCAAGGGGGACATGCAAGGAAAATAAAAAAAACAGCATTTTAGCTTGCACATGATTGGATAATTAAATCAGCAGAGCTTCCCCTCATTTCAGATCTACCCATCAGATTTACAGCGACTGCACTTCCAAGTGCATTTTTAGTGCAATTTAAAGTGCACTTTGCACTTGTAGTGCAAAGTGGAATTGCCTTAAAGTGGTTGTAAAGGTTTGTTTTTTCATTTTCTAAATAGGTTACTTTAACCACTTGCTTACTGGGCACATATACCCCTTCCTGCCCAGGCGAAATTTAGCTTTCAGCACTGCGTCGCTTTAAATTAAAATTGCGCGGTCGTGCGACGTGGCTCCCAAACAAAATTGACGTCCTTTTTTCCCCACAAATAGAGCTTTCTTTTGGTGGTATTTGATCACCTCTGCGTTTTTTTTTTTTTTGCTCTATAAACAAAAAGAGCGACAATTTTGAAAAAAAAATGAATATTTTTTACTTTTTGCTATAATAAAAATCCAATTTTTTTTAAAAAATATATATTTTTTTCTCAGTTTAGGCCGATATGTATTCTACATATTTTTGAAAAAAAAAACAATCGCAATAAGCGTATAGTAATTGTTTTGCGCAAAGGTTATAGTGGCTAGGAAATAAGGGATAGAATTCTGACAATTTTTTTTTTTTTTACTAGTAATACGGCGATCTGGGAATTTTGTCAGGTCTGCGATATTGCGACGGACACATCGGACACTTTTGACACATTTTTGGGACCATTCACATTTATACAGCGATTGGTGCTATAAAAACGCACCAATTACTGTATAAATGTGACTGGCAGTGAAGGGGTTAACACTAGGGGGTGAGGAAGGGGTTAAATGTGAGTCCTGGGTGTGTTCTTACTGTCGGGGGAGGGGGGTGACTGGGGGAGGTGACCGATGCTGTCTCCCTATGTACAAGAGAAACAGCATCTGTCTCCTCTCACTGACAGGACGTGGAGCTCTGTTTACACACAGAGCTTCACGTCCCTACTCTAAATCTGCCGATCAGCGGGTACCTGGCGGACATCGCGACCGCCAGGCACGCGCATCGGCATCGCGCCCCCCAGTGGCGGAAAACAACATGACGTCAATTGACGGCAGCTTGGATATTCAGATCCCCTAAGCTGCCGTCAATTGTCTATACACGGGGACTGAAGTGGTTAAGCTAGTGCATTGTTGGTTCACTTACCTTTTCCTTCAATTTTCCCTTCTAAATTATTATTTTTTCTTTGTTTTCTTTGTCTGAATTTCTCACTTTCTGTTCCTCCTCAGTAAGGTGTTCAGTAAGCTGTTCTAAATGACTTTCCACTCAGATGATGGTGGAAAGCGTACTGAGGAGAAACAGGAAGTGAGAAATTCAAACAAAGAAAAAAAAACATTTAGAAGGGAAATTGAAGGAAAAGGTTAGTGAACCAACAATGCACTAGCTTAAAAGGAACCTATTTAGAAAATAAAAGCTGAACCTTTACAACCCCTTTAAGTAAATAACCCCCATTGTATCTGTTAGAAAGATGGGAGTTACCCCTACTACCAGTAGTGAAGAAAGGTAGAAACTCCTACTGTCTCGTTCATGACAAACCACATCTTCTTAGAAGATGTTGTGAATGTCACAATAAATAAAGAACATTTAAAAAAAAGATGTTGTGCGCTCAAGTGTCTGTTAAGAATGCAAAGAGTTTCTAAGAAACCATTACATCTGTTCAGATGCGGTGCCTCAGCTGAACATTTTGCTGAAGCCTGCATGACTACAGTTAACTGCTCAGAATGTGACAGCATCAGGCACATGTAACAAGAATTGAAATTGAATTGCCACACCACTGCTAAGAGGTCCGGATACAACTTTATTGCATTGGCTGTCAAACAAGCTGCTGATAGGTGCTGTGCTTGTATTTCACATTGAAAACATATCCAGTTCACTTCTGACTTCGGCCAATTTGGGGCCTTCTATACCCCCCACTAATACTTTGACTAACAACACAACGACCATACACTTAGGGTTATCTAATCCTTCCCTGTTTAATCCTGCAGCTAATTCCGCTCATTCTATTAATGTATTTCGCAGTTTAGTGCTAGATTATTTGGAACAAACTGCCTAATAAAAGAGTACATCAGGACCCCGCTATCCAAGCTGGGCTAAAGGCTCTCTGTGACAAAAAAAAAACTCATTATCCGCCCCACTGACAGGGGGGCGGGATAGTGATATTAGACAAAGATTCTTATCTCCGAGAGATGAATAAACTTCTTGGGGATGAGACTACGTATATCATCTTACCTGGAGATCCCATTATTAAGTATAAAAAGGCTTTGACAGCCATTAATAAAGAGGGATCAGCTATTAAAATCTTAAACCAAAAAGAGGCTGATTATTTGATTCCATTAGCTCCCGCATCCCCGTTATCTATTATTTGCCAAAGGTCCACAAGGACCCTGTCAATCCCCCTGGACGCCCTATCGTGAACGGGATTGACTCGGTCATCTCACGTATTGGCAAATACATAGATTTCTATCTTCAGCCACTTGTAAGGTTAATCCCTTCTTACTTGAAGGACACTAGGATACCATCAAATTGTTAGAGACTGTCCACTATCAGGATGAGATTCTATTGGTAACAGCTGATGTATCGGCACTTTACACATGCATCTCTCACCCAATTAGGTTTGGCCGCAGTAGAGCTGTTTCTCACAAGAAACCAATCACTATCTGCGATTCAGAGGAATTTTATCATGAAACTGTTACATTTTGCCACCAGACACAATTACTTTTGGTTTCAGGGACAATTTTTTTCACAGGTCAAAGGCGTGGCTCTGGGGGATAAATATGCCCCCAGCCTCGCAAATTTGTTTATGGCCCAGTGGGAGGAGGATGTCGTCTATGCTCTCAAGAGACCTGAGTTGACCCTTTGGGCATGGTACATAGACGACATCCTCTTCCTCTGGAAAGGCAATAGGGAATCTCTGGACTCTTTAATGGCCTGCCTCAATAACAACAACCAAGGTATTATTTTATCTTATGAGGCCAGCTCTACGTCTATTAATTTCTTAGATTTAGAGATCTCAGCCACTGACGGTCATTTTGAATTCAAAACTACTTCAAACCTACCGACCGGAATGGTTACATACCGGGTCGATAGCTGCCATCACCGTCAGTGGCTGGGGTCTGTTCCTTGTGGCCAATTCCTCCGTCTTAGGAGGAATTGTACAAGGAGGAGGATTTTTCAGTCCCAATGCCATACCTTGAGTGAGAGATTCCTGGACAAGGGGTACAAGCCCCTTGCGCTGGACGAAGCCATTAATACAGTTTCCACCATTGAGAGATCATCGATCGATAAACCTCCAACTGGTGAAGACAACAGGTTCAAGTGGTCATTCTTTACTGAATTTTCCATAGAACATAATGATATAAAAAAGATCCTGAACAGGCACTGGAAAGTGCTTTGCAGTGACAAGGTATTAGGACCATCCTTATCTGATAGGGCGGGTGTAATATTCAAGGGAGCACGGTCCATTCAGAGTGAGGTGGCCCCTAACATCATAGATCCCCCCAAAAAGATTTCATTTTTTCCGAAACCAACGGGTATCATCCATGTCACAAATGCAATGTATGTGTCATTAACCTTTCTGATAGACGCAGGACTGATACCTTTGTGTCCACTGTGACTAATCGTATCTAGAATATGAAGCAATTCACTACCTGCATTACCAGTCATATAGTATATCTTATCACTTGCCCCTGTAAGTTACAGTATGTGGGGACGTACCATCCGTAATTTTGCCATTAGGGTCAATGAGCACCTAGCCAAGATTCGGAAAGGTTGTCCAAGCATACTGTATCCAGACACTACTTAGAACATCATGCTAAAGACCCCAGGGTTACCTCTTTTTAGGTCATTGACAAGTTTGTTCCCCATTGGAGGGGTGACTCCCGCCTCAGGGGGGTTTCCCGTTTGGAGACCTACTGGATACACAAGCTCAGGAATTACTCACCCCACGGTATGAATGGGACATCAATTGTTTCATTAACCGGGCGTGAGTACCCTGGGCTTGTGGTTCCAGTTTGTTAGTGTATTTTTATTTGTCTCTGGATGTTAGTGTTGTGCTGGTTCGGTCCGTGCCCACCTATCTGGGCTGGTTGGTGCATCTTCTGCGCTGGGCATGCACCTCTATATGCTTTCACCTTTAGTTTGTTTATTTTTTATCTCATTGTTATTTGTCCATATTTCATAGGTCCACAATTTAGATTATTCCCCTTTTTTCTCTGCGCCCCACTGGCCTGTGTCTTTGGGCTGTCAGAGTTTGTGTTATGGGTTGTTGCACATCATTGCCCCAGCCTTCAATTTCCTATCAGGGTCACCTGTAACACTATAGGAGCGAATGTGTGCCTTATACCGTGATTGGGTGATTTATTTTGTCCATCTGCTGCCGCACCAATCATTGCAGCTTCTTGGCCATTGGGGAGTTGCAGTCAGTTGGTGTGCCATTGGCTGTGTGCGCGCAGTTGTTTTCCGTCCCGGCTGCCGCCTGACACCTGGCGGCGAAATCCATGCCCTCTGTATTGTGGTAGCTGATTAACCTCCCTGGGTGTCCCTATGTACTACTTTCATTCGTTGTCACTTATTATTGTTAACCATTTTCCTTATGTTTTATTTATTTTTTCCATTTATTTTTATTTTTGATCATGGGCTTATTTCAGATTTAAAGGAGTTGTAAATATTTTTTATTTTTTTGCTGAAATGACTGTTTACAGGGTATAGAGAAATAATAGTTAACTGATTCCTTTTAAAAATGATTAAAAATAGATCCAAATCAATCATATAATGTGCCTGCATTTTCATTTTTGTTTTTCATCTAGTTTCATGCTTCTGTGAAGTACAGAGACAGAGAGCCAATACAGGGCAGTGTTTGTTTTTAAAATGAAACTGATTGGTTCTGAGGGGTTTTAGACACACAGTAATCATAACCTCCTTGATCAGAGACCACAGAGAGAAGCTTCCATGACTTTTTTCATAAGGAAACAGACAAGCGGGAAGTGTGGAGATCAGAGAAGGATTACAGCAACTTCAAAGAAAAAAAAGCAATGAGGACATGAAACCAGGATTTCAGTAAGGTAAAGGAAGCTATTTAGCTAAAAAAAAATGTTTTCCTTTAGTGACCCTTTAAGGCATTTATACAAGTAACTTTGTTTACTTTGTCTATAGAATGTCTGTAAAGTAGCGCATGTTTCCATGTTTAGAACAGTCCTGCAGCAAAATGACATTTCTAAAGGAAGAAAAGTCATTTAAAAACTGCGCATAGCTATAATGAATTGTCGGGTCTTGGCAAAACAGATAAAACTCATTGAAAAGAACAACATGGGCCCCCCCCAGTTCATTGCCAGGCCTTTCAGGTCTGGTATTGATTTTAAGATGAACCCTGCACCAAAATAAAAAAAAATGGCGCAGGGTTCCCCCAAAATTCATACCAGACCCTTATCCAAGCACGCAACATGGCAGACCGCAGGAAAAGAGGGGGGAGAGAGAGTGCCCCCCTCCTGAACCGTACCAGGTCACATGCCCTCAACATGGGTGGATGGGTGCTTTGGGACAAGGGGGGGCTCTGTACCACCCACCGCAAAGCACCTTGCCCCCATGTTGATGGAGACAAGGGCTCATCCCACAACTCTTGCCCGGTGGTTGTAGGGGGTTGCGGGTGGGGGGCTTATTGGAATCTGGAAGCCCCCTTTAACAAGGGGACCTCCAGATTCTGGCCCCCCTATGTAAATTGGTAAGGGGTACAATCAATTCACAAAAAAGTGTAAAAAATTGTAAATAGGACACTTCGGGGACAAGTCCTTTATTAAAAAATAAAAACATGAAAATGTCCACGATGTCCATTCATCTTCTATCACACCACCGATGAGCTGAAAAAAGAAAAAAATAGCCGCAACAGATCCGCCTCCATGGGAGGCTCCGACAAGTGACGCTTCTTCTCGTGACAGCTGTTATATAGCTGAGGGCATGGTCACCGGTGATGTAAATGGGTAACCTCTGACATCACATGGCATCAGAGGGGGGACGGGGTCACCGTTTACATCACTGAAGCCAAAGAAAGCTCTATTTGTGGGGAAAAAAGGACATCAATTTGGTTTGGGTACAGCGTCGCACGACCGTGCAATTGTCAGTTAAAGCAACGCATTGTTAAATCTCAAAAAATGCTCTGGTCATTAAAGTGGTTAACTCAAATAATGCATCCTAGCTCATTATGGCATAATATTGCAGGGGGATCATTTAAAAAAAAAAAATGGGCAGAGTTTACTTGTGCTTTAAGTGGGCTTCAATGTTTTTGTGTCTTCTGTATCATGTGACTGATGTGATTAGCTCCCACAGGTGACCAAGCAGCGGATCCTTGATTGAGAGCTGTCAGTGGCAGCTCAGGCAGTTTGTTTGAGTGCACAGTCAGCGTGCTTTCAGCACTTAAGTCTCATGCTGCCCTGGATGCGCATGTGCACACAGCAGGGCGTAAAAACCCATATTACTGGGCGCTGAATAATAATTTGAAAAACTCAATGTGATAAATAAAAGCTGTAACTTTGATTAAGCCAACTGAACAGATGATCAGTACTAACAAGGAAGCGCATGTTTTTTCCAGGAACCCCTGTTAGAATAACTATAAGATAGTATTTAGTTATACTGTAAGAGCCGTTCACACTGGGGCGACTCGTCGCGTCCCACTCTATTCAATAGAACCGTTCTAATAGGAGCGACGCAAGTCGCTCCGACTTAGAAAAAGGTTCTTGTACGACTTTGGGGGTGACTCGGGGCGACTTGCAGAAGCCATTTTGCAAGGCGCCTCTGAAGTCGTCTTCAGGACGCCTTGCCGAGACGCCCCCAAAGTCGTGCCGCCCCAGTGTGAACCGGCTCTAAATATTCAAAGCAATATGATTAGAAATAATAAAAAAATTCCATAAATAAAAATGTTACTGTATATAATATACAATATATATATATATATATATATATATATATATATATATACTTTTTTAAGTATGGGAAATTATATATATTCATATATAGTATATATACTGTAAATCTAAATATATATATTATATATATTTATATATATATATATATATATATATATTTTTTTATTTTTTTTTTTTCAGTATCAGTGAAAATAGACTTGTTGCATTACATGATTGCCAAATGTGTTGTACAAAGTGATTATAATATGAGGCTGTAGTGGTGATTTGCATATGAATCCCTCATAATCACAGTCTCTGAGTTCTTGCTGCAAGCCACATATGCTTATTTCTACATGTTACATTTATAGTCTCTTGGGAAGACACTGCACAGTAGTGCTGGATTATGGATATGGCCTCGAGACTTGAGACAGCCAACTATGATTGTGCAGATGGTAAATGCCTGAAAATATGATTTGTGTATATAATAAAATGTAATTTTAAACAGTAGTATAAATTGTATTTATCTAGGTTTGCGATAATGACTTCCATGCTTGTTCCAGAGTGACAAAATGATTAATATCCACTGCCAATTCTGTAACTGACACAGAATCAGCTGCCAGTGGACTCAGTGACATATACCATACAAATAAACAGATAAAAACATAGTAATACACTTATTTCTTCAACAAATAAATCTTTTTTTTTTTTTATATATATTTGCACAATAGATTATAGTCCGCTTTGCTTAAGAGAAAAAATATAAAAAATACAGAATGTACATCAGTCTTTGCTGCCATGGAGTATGTCTTCAATCACACTAACACACATCAATGGCTTTACCCACTAATATAAAGTGACAAAAAATGGAAAATTGTTATTCTTACCTACGGTAATTTTCCTTTCCTGGCCTGTCCTCACGTCAGCACATCATGGGTTAATCCCCTCCTCCGGTCTACCAGTACCACCTTCTCCTAGCTAATAAGTAGGGGGCCCCTCCTCCCCAGTCCTTGTTCACTAATTTGGCGGACGACAGACTATAGGAGGGAAAGGCTGTGCTGACGTGAGGACAGGCCAGGAAAGGAAAATTACCGTAGGTAAGAATAACAATTTTCCACTTTCCTGGCCAGTCCTCCCGTCAGCACATCATGGGATTTAATTTAGCACCCTAGGGCAGGAAAATGTATATAAGACTCGGACGACAACTATAAATGCTGCTTAAGTGAATCTTTCTTTATTTTGCGCTGAAAGGAGCGATACACGGCATTTCGAAACTAGACGCCTTAGATGATGTCACGTCTAGATTGTAATGTCTTGCAAAGGTCTTGCAGGAACTCCAGCTGGCCGTCCTGCATATTTCCTCAACTGGTACTTTGGCAAATGCTGCCCAGGAGACTGCCACCCCATCTGGTAGAGTGAGCTCTAGTTGCTGAGGAGGCGTCAGCCCTTGTTTCTCGTAGTGAGTTTTATTACTTTGGTGATCCAGGTCGAGATTATTCTTGTTGAGGCTGCTTGTCCTTTTTTAGGCCCAGAGGGTAAGATGAAAAGGGAATCCATTTTGCGCACTTGTTGAGAATGATGCAGGTAAATTGAGAAAAGGTTTACCATGTCAAGAGGTCTGAGGTCCAGTTCTTCTTCCTGCCTAGGAAGGTGATGTAAAGCTAGGTAGCACTGCCTCCCAGTTAAGGTGACATTTTGAAATTACCTTGGGCGTTGTTATTGGTGAGCCTCAGAATTACCTTGTCTGGAAGGATGATGCAGTACGGCTCCTTACTGGACAGGGCTGCAGCTTGGATACCTTCTTGCCGATGTTACGGCGGTGAGAAAGACCAATTTAAGTGTTAGAAACCAGAATGGACAGGATTCTGCTGGTACAAAAGGATGTAGAAGCAGTGCTCTTAGTACTGTGCCTAAGTCCCAGGCCGGAAATAGAGACTTCTTGGAGGATTAATCTTCATGGTCGCTTTTAGGAATTGTTTTACAGAGGTTCGTCTGCCACTTGTATCCTGTAAAACACGACAAGGCTGTGAAATTTGTACCTTCAATGTACTATAGGCTAAGCCTTTGTTTAGAGCAGATTGCAAAAAGTCCAGAGTACTTGTGCTACATTTGGATTCACCGAAGCAAAACTTTTCTGTAACGCAAAAGTTGTAAACTTTGCCCAAATCCTGTTGTAGGTGCGTTAGTTGAGCCTTTCTAGCCTTTAGCAGTGTTGAGATTACTCTCCTTTGAAACGCCTTGTGCCTGGAGTCTGGTTGATTCAGCAGCCAGGCCGTCAGTTGCAACCTGTTCGGGTTGGGGTGTATCCATTGGCGCTGCCACAGAGATCCCTCTTTAGCGGCAGACGTATCGGGGGGACCGACTCCATGTGTTGGAGTAGAGGGAACCACGGCCTCTGCGGCCAAAATGGTAGAATTATTATTGTGTGGACCTTTTCTCTCGCGATCATTAACAAGGGTCCTCATTACTAGCGGGGCACCGGCGGAAAGATGTAGACTAGGGGAAAGTCCCATGGAATAGAGAAGGCATCCTGGGTCAAGGCTTTGTTGCAACGGAACCTGGACACAAATTGGGGTGTCTTTGTATTGACTTGGGTCGCCATTAGATCCACTGAGGGTGTCCCCCCTTCGGCAAAGATTGGTTCTAGGAACTTCTTGTTCAAGGCCCATTCGTTCTTGTTGGGGAACTCCCGACTTAGATGATCCGCAATGGAATTCTGGCTGCCCGGAATGTAGGCTGCTGTTAGGGCTTCCAGATGTGCTTCGGCCCACACAAATATTTTGGTTGCTACCTGCAGAAGTGCCAAGCTCTTGGTTCCGCCCTGTCGGGCTATATATGCCACCGCCGTCTTGTTGTCTAACATTAGTTTGACTCAAGCTCCCTGTACTAGCTTCTGTACTAGGGCTGAGGGGCATGCCCGCGACAGGTTCTCTGATGACATCCACCACGCTAGGTTCTGTCGAATCCGGCTTGGTATGCGAATCCTCTGATGGAGAGAGAGGTACCGTCCCATTGGTTCAGGAAGGTTGCTGGAAGGCTCTTGTGTGGAACCCTGCCCAAGGAATGGTTGGGCTTGCTGCAGTAAACATCCGAGTAGGGTCATACAATCTCTTGCCGTTAGCGACGTTGACTTCATCACGGTGCTGATGCAGGCTACCAATTCTGCCTTCTTCCGTTCGGGGGTAGGAGGACAAGGCCTCTGTTTGTATTGAAATCAGTCCCAGATATTCCATCTGTTGTGAGGGAATCAATTGGCTCTTTTGCCTGTTGATGATCCAGCCAAATCTTGATAGGATCTCTAGAACCGTCTCGCGTTGGGAGGCCAGTTCTCCGCTCGAGTGTGCCACTACCAGAATGTCATCTAGGTAGTGAAATATTTTTATGCCTTTCAGGCGAATGATGGCAATCACGGCTAGCAGGATCTTGGAAAACACTCGCGGAGCTGTGCTGATGCGAACGGCAGACACCTGAATTGGAAGTGATCTTTCCCTACAAGAATCTTAGGTATCTTTGGTGGCTGTCGTTGATTGGGACGTGCAAATATGCATCCGTTAGATCGACTGATATCAGCCAGTCTCCTGGTTGCAACACAGAGATGATTGTAAATACAGATTCCATCTTGAACGTCTTGGGTTCTATGAAGTGGTTTAGAAACCTCAGGTCCAGAACTGGTCTGAGATCCCCCGATGCTTTGGGAACTAAAAAGATTGGCGAGTATACCCTTTTCCTTTTTGGGATAGGGGTACCGGTGAAATTGCATTCTTTTGCTGTAAGTCGTCTAAATATTCTTGTAAGCAGTTCCGTTTCCTCCGGTCTGTCGGACATTCTGTGTGGACCACCATATTGGGTGGTTTCTTCTGAAAAGATATTCTGTAACCGTATTTGACCGTCTTGCGGAGCCACTGGTCCTTGACTTCTTCCGCCCATACTCCCCATGATGGACATTAACCTGCCGCCCACCTGGGGGGATGGGGAATGGGCGGTTAACCCGTCAAAAAGACTTCTCGGGTTTTTTTCGCGGTCTGTGCCGCTCTAGACTTTACTTTCCGCAAGAAAGAATTTTGTGGATTTTTCCAGTACGGTCTTGTATATTCCCGTCCTGGCCTGTATGACCTGGCGTTGTACGCCCTCTTGTAGTCTAGCTGGGCTGGCCGGGTGGCCTGCTGTGTCTTCCTGGGTCTTTGTGGTATTAGACCCGACTTTCCCCCAGTAGCTCGACTAATAGCTTCTTCTAGGGTCTTTCCGAACAGCACCTTGCGTTAAACGGAATGTTACAGAGACTCAATTTTGAGGTGCTATCAGCTCCCAATGTCGCAACCAGAGGGCCCTCTTTGCTGTCACTGCAAAAAGCCATGAGTAACTTTGTCAGGTCCATAGAGGCTTCTGCTATGAAATCGGCGGCAAGGTCGAATTCTTCCATTGTTTGTATGACTGACTCTGACCCTGTATCTGCCTTTAAGGCTGCTTGGGTTCTCGTGGTCCAAACCTGAGTGCTCTGGAGATGAGGTTAGGGCAATGGCTGGACGGCACGCTGCACCCCGCAGCTGAGTACACCTTTTTCAGGTCTGTGTCTGCACGTCTATCCATTGGGTCTTTGAAGGTTGTAGAATCTTGCATATGCAACGCGACCTGTCGGGCCAGACGTTGTAAGCCGCATCAATGCCCAGCGGAGAGTCCAAAGGTCTGCTTCTGGGGTTTTAAAAGGGTACAACCTTGAGAAACGATTTTGTATGTTTGCCGCTTCTCCGGCTTTTCCATTCTTCCTCGAACCATTCCCGGATCTCTGGCAAGTGGGGGAAGGTAACCCCTTGTCTCTTCAGGCTAGGAAAAAATCTTTTAATTTTTTCAGGTGGCTGATCATCCTGATCCAATCAATGGCCTCCTTACGGCTGTGACAAATGATTCAATATATTGAAAATCAAATAAATATTCTGAGGGCTCTTCAGAGTCCGATGAGTCTATTAACAGCGCCTCCCGGGCAGGTGATTCGTCACGCACTGGCTGATTGGATCTAGACCTAGGTGATTTGGTGGCTGAGACTGACTGAATACCCTCTGCCACTGCTTCTTGAATATAGTCTCTAATTCTTCTGGCCTCTGCTTCCCTGTCTGTAGCCACGTCCTTAATGCAGCCAGTGCATAGAAGTTTACCAGGTTCGGATGGTGCCGAACATGCCCAGCAAAGACCATCGTCTGGGCGGGGTCTTGGTACATTTGGCTCTGCTACAGTCGCAGAGTGACTGGATTTGCGTGCTGGACTAGAATGGGACTTATGCATTGCCCGAGAGCCAGACGCTTGCGGAGATTTTGAGCGGTGGCGGGACTTTTTTCTCCGTTCATGTCTTATCTTAGGGCTTCTGCTCCTAAAAAGACAAACAAGAAACACTACCTTTAGCTCTTGGTATTGCACTCTTTTACATTATGGCCCCCGTTGACCCCTCCTACCTGTCCGGTGACCTTGATGCATTCTGGGGCTGTGGTGAGCTCATGCTGTGTAAAAAAGATACACATATCAGGCGGTGAAGCAATTGATACCAACGCAGTAGTAAGAAACAAGCGTGTACCTAAAAAGTCTCTTTTTTTTTTTTTTTTTTTTTATATATTTACATACACACATTTTATTCTTTTTTTTTTTTTAAACCTCCTGTTAAGGAGAAGAAAAAGTTCCAGGGTGGCAGCACTTTTTGGTGTCTAAAAAACGAGGATGGAAGTCCTGTTTGGCAGAGTGTTTTTCAGAGGAAAGAAGAAATAAAGAGATACCTTTTAAAACTTGCAGCTGACACAATCCTAACACACACCCTCCTCAGCTGAAGGCTTACCTAGAGCTTCCTCTCCCAGACAATTTGCAGACCACACTGAACTTCCTGCCCTGGAGAGTTTTTATAGCCGATTTGGGGTCCGCCCACGGCACGCCCGGCCCCGCCCCCTTGTGATGTCACCGCCCGACTAGCAGAAAGTGGAGGAGGGAGGGGCGGCGCGCTCCTACGGAGTTCAGAGCTGAGTGAGGAGAGGGAGCCACAGCATGTCCTAGCAGACGGACAGGAGCCACACCACAGCCCCTGTTAAAACAGTAAGCTTCCTACAAGCTAAAACGCCCGCAGCTCATGCAACCTGAGCGTCCAGTGTCATAAAGGGGCATACCTTTATTACTTCTGGACCTTCCAACCCGAGGAGAGGCTGAACCTGGGTGGGGATGGTTCGGCAGGGGGGTTCTTTTCTTCCTTGTCCCTTGAAATTTTCTTTGTTTGTCTGGAAGAGTCTTAGGTGGTCTGATCGTTCCGACCAAAAAAAAGCAACAAGGACTGGGGAGGAGGGGCCCCCTACTTATTAGCTAGGAGAAGGTGGTACTGGTAGACCGGAGGAGGGGATTAACCCATGATGTGCTGACGGGAGGACTGGCAGGAAATAATATCACCTGCCAATTCAATGACTGATACAGAATCAGACCAGACAGGGGCTGCGGTCATGTTAAAGTCTAACAATAAGCATGACCCTGACTTAGGCCTTGTTCACACCTATGCTTTTTTTTTGGTGCATCTTTGGCTTTACAAAAACACACTACAGTTCATTTAGTATGGTTTGCTATGGGTCACGTTCACATCTGTGCATTTTATGGAAGGGCCCGGGGAGCAGCAGTTTGTGTTTTTGGTTCCATAGACTTCAATAGATCAAAAACGAGTATTGAAAAAATGCAAAATGCACTGGAATACGCATTGTAGGCCGCAGTTTAAAGCCAAATATTTTTTTCCATAAGCAAAACAAGTACCTTCATACATCAGGGGGGGTGGGGGAAAGCGGGGGGGGGGTTCTATATGGGGGGGGGGGTGGGGGGGGGGGGGGGGGGGGGGGGGGGGGGGGGGGGGGTGGGGGGGGGGGGGGGGGGGGGGGGGGGGGGGGGGGGGGGGGGGGGGGGGGGGGGGGGGGGGGGGGGGGGGGGGGGGGGGGGGGGGGGGGGGGGGGGGGGGGGGGGGGGGGGGGGGGGGGGTGGGGGGGGGGGGGGGGGGGGGGGGGGGGGGGGGGGGGGGGGGGGGGGGGGGGGGGGTGGGGGGGGGGGGGGGGGGGGGGGGGGGGGGGGGGGGGGGGGGGGGGGGGGGGGGGGGGGGGGGGGGGGGGGGGGGGGGGGGGGGGGGGGGGGGGGGGGGGGGGGGGGGGGGGGGGGGGGGGGGGGGGGGGGGGGGGGGGGGGGGGGGGGGGGGGGGGGGGGGGGGGGGGGGGGGGGGGGGGGGGGGGGGGGGGGGGGGGGGGGGGGGGGGGGGGGGGGGGGGGGGGGGGGGGGGGGGGGGGGGGGGGGGGGGGGGGGGGGGGGGGGGGGGGGGGGGGGGGGGGGGGGGGGGGGGGGGGGGGGGGGGGGGGGGGGGGGGGGGGGGGGGGGGGGGGGGGGGGGGGGGGGGGGGGGGGGGGGGGGGGGGGGGGGGGGGGGGGGGGGGGGGGGGGGGGGGGGGGGGGGGGGGGGGGGGGGGGGGGGGGGGGGGGGGGGGGGGGGGGGGGGGGGGGGGGGGGGGGGGGGGGGGGGGGGGGGGGGGGGGGGGGGGGGGGGGGGGGGGGGGGGGGGGGGGGGGGGGGGGGGGGGGGGGGGGGGGGGGGGGGGGGGGGGGGGGGGGGGGGGGGGGGGGGGGGGGGGGGGGGGGGGGGGGGGGGGGGGGGGGGGGGGGGGGGGGGGGGGGGGGGGGGGGGGGGGGGGGGGGGGGGGGGGGGGGGGGGGGGGGGGGGGGGGGGGGGGGGGGGGGGGGGGGGGGGGGGGGGGGGGGGGGGGGGGGGGGGGGGGGGGGGGGGGGGGGGGGGGGGGGGGGGGGGGGGGGGGGGGGGGGGGGGGGGGGGGGGGGGGGGGGGGGGGGGGGGGGGGGGGGGGGGGGGGGGGGGGGGGGGGGGGGGGGGGGGGGGGGGGGGGGGGGGGGGGGGGGGGGGGGGGGGGGGGGGGGGGGGGGGGGGGGGGGGGGGGGGGGGGGGGGGGGGGGGGGGGGGGGGGGGGGGGGGGGGGGGGGGGGGGGGGGGGGGGGGGGGGGGGGGGGGGGGGGGGGGGGGGGGGGGGGGGGGGGGGGGGGGGGGGGGGGGGGGGGGGGGGGGGGGGGGGGGGGGGGGGGGGGGGGGGGGGGGGGGGGGGGGGGGGGGGGGGGGGGGGGGGGGGGGGGGGGGGGGGGGGGGGGGGGGGGGGGGGGGGGGGGGGGGGGGGGGGGGGGGGGGGGGGGGGGGGGGGGGGGGGTGGGGGGGGGGGGGGGGGGGGGGGGGGGGGGGGGGGGGGGGGGGGGGGGGGGGGGGGGGGGGGGGGGGGGGGGGGGGGGGGGGGGGGGGGGGGGGGGGGGGGGGGGGGGGGGGGGGGGGGGGGGGGGGGGGGGGGGGGGGGGGGGGGGGGGGGGGGGGGGGGGGGGGGGGGGGGGGGGGGGGGGGGGGGGGGGGGGGGGGGGGGGGGGGGGGGGGGGGGGGGGGGGGGGGGGGGGGGGGGGGGGGGGGGGGGGGGGGGGGGGGGGGGGGGGGGGGGTGGGGGGGGGGGGGGGGGGGGGGGGGGGGGGGGGGGGGGGGGGGGGGGGGGGGGGGGGGGGGGGGGGGGGGGGGGGGGGGGGGGGGGGGGGGGGGGGGGGGGGGGGGGGGGGGGGGGGGGGGGGGGGGGGGGGGGGGGGGGGGGGGGGTGGGGGGGGGGGGGGGGGGGGGGGGGGGGGGGGGGGGGGGGGGGGGGGGGGGGGGGGGGGGGGGGGGGGGGGGGGGGGGGGGGGGGGGGGGGGGGGGGGGGGGGGGGGGGGGGGGGGGGGGGGGGGGGGGGGGGGGGGGGGGGGGGGGGGGGGGGGGGGGGGGGGGGGGGGGGGGGGGGGGGGGGGGGGGGGGGGGGGGGGGGGGGGGGGGGGGGGGGGGGGGGGGTGGGGGGGGGGGGGGGGGGGGGGGGGGGGGGGGGGGGGGGGGGGGGGGGGGGGGGGGGGGGGGGGGGGGGGGGGGGGGGGGGGGGGGGGGGGGGGGGGGGGGGGGGGGGGGGGGGGGGGGGGGGGGGGGGGGGGGGGGGGGGGGGGGGGGGGGGGGGGGGGGGGGGGGGGGGGGGGGGGGGGGGGGGGGGGGGGGGGGGGGGGGGGGGGGGGGGGGGGGGGGGGGGGGGGGGGGGGGGGGGGGGGGGGGGGGGGGGGGGGGGGGGGGGGGGGGGGGGGGGGGGGGGGGGGGGGGGGGGGGGGGGGGGGGGGGGGGGGGGGGGGGGGGGGGGGGGGGGGGGGGGGGGGGGGGTGGGGGGGGGGGGGGGGGGGGGGGGGGGGGGGGGGGGGGGGGGGGGGGGGGGGGGGGGGGGGGGGGGGGGGGGGGGGGGGGGGGGGGGGGGGGGGGGGGGGGGGGGGGGGGGGGGGGGGGGGGGGGGGGGGGGGGGGGGGGGGGGGGGGGGGGGGGGGGGGGGGGGGGGGGGGTGGGGGGGGGGGGGGGGGGGGGGGGGGGGGGGGGGGGGGGGGGGGGGGGGGGGGGGGGGGGGGGTGGGGGGGGGGGGGGGGGGGGGGGGGGGGGGGGGTGGGGGGGGGGGGGGGGGGGGGGGGGGGGGGGGGGGGGGGGGGGGGGGGGGGGGGGGGGGGGGGGGGGGGGGGGGGGGGGGGGGGGGGGGGGGGGGGGGGGGGGGGGGGGGGGGGGGGGGGGGGGGGGGGGGGGGGGGGGGGGGGGGGGGGGGGGGGGGGGGGGGGGGGGGGGGGGGGGGGGGGGGGGGGGGGGGGGGGGGGGGGGGGTGGGGGGGGGGGGGGGGGGGGGGGGGGGGGGGGGTGGGGGGGGGGGGGGGGGGGGGGGGGGGGGTGGGGGGGGGGGGGGGGGGGGGGGGGGGGGGGGGGGGGGGGGGGGGGGGGGGGGGGGGGGGGGGGGGGGGGGGGGGGGGTGGGGGGGGGGGGGGGGGGGGGGGGGGGGGGGGGGGGGGGGGGGGGGGGGGGGGGGGGGGGGGGGGGGGGGGGGGGGGGGGGGGGGGGGGGGGGGGGGGGGGGGGGGGGGGGGGGGGGGGGGGGGGGGGGGGGGGGGGGGGGGGGGGGGGGGGGGTGGGGGGGGGGGGGGGGGGGGGGGGGGGGGGGGGGGGGGGGGGGGGGGGGGGGGGGGGGGGGTGGGGGGGGGGGGGGGGGGGGGGGGTGGGGGGGGGGGGGGGGGGGGGGGGGGGTGGGGGGGGGGGGGGGGGGGGGGGGGGGGGGGGGGGGGGGGGGGGGGGGGGGGGGGGGGGGGGGGTGGGGGGGGGGGGGGGGGGGGGGGTGGGGGGGGGGGGGGGGGGGGGGGGGGGGGGGGGGGGGGGGGGGGGGGGGGGGGGGGGGGGGGGGGGGGGTGGGGGGGGGGGGGGGGGGGGGTGGGGGGGGGGGGGGGGGGGGGGGGGGGGGGGGGTGGGGGGGGGTGGGGGGGGGGGGGGGGGGGGGGGGGGTGGGGGGGGGGGGGGGGGGGGGGGGGGGGGGGGGGGGGGGGGTGGGGGGGGGGGGGGGGGGGGGGGGGTGGGGGGGGGGGGGGGGGGGGGGGGGGGGGGGGGGGGGGGGGGGGGGGGGGGGGGGGGGGGGGGGGGGGGGGGGGGGGGGGGGGGGGGGGGGGGGGGGGGGGGGGGGGGGGGGGGGGGGGGGGGGGGGGGGGGGGGGGGGGGGGGGGGGGGGGGGGGGGGGGGGGGGGGGGGGGGGGGGGGGGGGGGGGGGGGGGGGGGGGGGGGGGGGGGGGGGGGGGGGGGGGGGGGGGGGGGGGGGGGGGGGGGGGGTTTGGGGGGGGGGGGGGGGGGGGGGGGGGGGGGGGTGGGGGGGGGGGGGGGGGGGGGGGGGGGGGGGGGGGGGGGGGGGGGGGGGGGGGGGGGGGGGGGGGGGGGGGGGGGGGGGGGGGGGGGGGGGGGGGGGGGGGGGGGGGGGGGGGGGTGGGGGGGGGGGGGGGGGGGGGGGGGGGGGGGGGGGGGGGGGGGGGGGTGGGGGGGGGGGGGGGGGGGGGGGGGGGGGGGGGGTGGGGGGGGGGGGGGGGGGGGGATTGTACTTACCTATTTCACAGTCCCTACTTTCTGTTTTCAACAAAGAATTCTTTCAATTTTTACCCAGGCGTATCACAAGGCATCATTATATAAGGATACTGGAACTTTTTTGAACGTACAGGCACCCAGGGTTCCGACCTTGTATGCCTTACCTTAAATCCATAAATCATTAACATGCCCGCCCGGTAGACCATTGTCTCCGGTTGTGCTAGCCTAACTGAAAATGCTAGTGCCTGGTCGATAGCTATCTTCGTCCACATGTAACCTCTTTGACCTCCTATATAAAAAGACACTATCGATTTGTTGCAAACGATAGAGGGAATTACAGTACCCAAATACGTGGCTGGGTTGCCATAGACATCGAAAGCTTGTACAATACCATACCACGAAAAAGGTCTGGAACTATCGGAGCTATACCTTAAGATAGAGGTGATCGGGCTCAGACTTACAATCTTTTTATTTTGAGTTATTAAGATTTTCTTGACAAGAAATGTTGTTTTGTTTGGACTTCATACCTCCAGGTACAGGGGGTTGCGATGGGGACTAAGTGTGCCCCATCGTATGCCAACTGTACCTGGGGGGGTGGGAGAAGGAACTTTTTTGTAATGAGGGACCCATCTATGTGCATGCACCATGTGATTTCATGGTATAGATATATTGATGACGTCCTGTTATTGTGGTCAGGCACTCAATCTGAGCTTGATCAATTTATGAAGGGTTGTCACTGAATGCATACAACCTAAAATTCACCATGGAATGTAGTCAGAAAAGTTATCAACTTCCTTGATCTAAAAATCTCCATTGATTCAGATGGAACAGTTTTCTCGTTCCTCTATCGTAAAACTCATCGGGAAACACAATTCTTCACGCCTCCAGTGGCACCCATCTTCTTTGGTAAAGAGCATACATACAGCCAGTACATAAGACTCTAACGTAACTGTGCCTTGAAGGTGGACTACGAAGTGGCGGCTAATGATCTGTATCTGCGTCTGAGAAGAGGGGATACAGTCATAAGAATCTTAAAAAAGCATACAATAGAGCAGCTTAAAACCGAACGTAGAGATCTAATTTTCCCAATAGACAAAAGAAAACACTCTTCAGCCGATACGCTTCTTACGCAATTATTCTACTGATCATTGGAAATTTAGAAGTATTTTGGATCAGTTTTTGGCCCCTGATTACTAGCTGATAATACAGTACGGAAATTTATCAAGGAATCTCCAGAAATTACCTTACCGACGTGCACCCTCATTGGGGACAAGTTGGTTCAAAGCCATTTTGACTCTAAAGGTGATTTACAGAAAACTAGTGGTACATATCCATGCAAAAAATGTAATATGTGTCCATATATATTATATGGCCCCCCCACCTTACTACCCAATGGACACACACATAACAGGGCATAGGGTTACATGCCAAACGATTGGGGTAGTATATCTGGCTAAATGCCTCTGTGGGTGCTTTATATGTAGGGAAGACCAAAAGGCCCTTCATGTAAGGATCTCTGACCACATAGGACATTTGTAAGAAACTAATGACCACTGCCATCAGTGGCACATGGGCAAGGAACACAACTTTGAACTATCAATGATCCAATTTGCAGCTCTTGAGCATGTACCCCAACATGTGGAGGGGCGGCGATATTGATCGCACGTTACTCCAACTTGAAACACGGTGGATTCAATCCCTGAATGCGACTCAATATCCAGGATTAAATGAATATATTAGTTATAAGTCATTTCTTTAAAGTGTTCTCCACTTGATTAAATATGTGAATTTTTATATACATATATTTTCTGAATACCTTTTGACTCCTCTTTCTTTCAAGAAAAGTTCATAAGACTGCCTAATTGATATATGAGCCAGCAGCTCACCCACTCTGGGTATATTGTATGTTTGCCTATATGTTTCCCCTGTATGTAAGTGTTCCCTTGCTCCTTCTCCCCTCCCTACTATAACATATAGCCTTCCAACAATTCCCCCCCCCCCTCCCCCCTCCTGGTTCTCTCCTCTTTTTCCCCCCCTCCCCTCTCTTAGTTCTATTTTAGAATTTTTAAGATATATTGATGCTTTGTATATTTGTATTTCTAAATGTAAATATTGTCATAAATGTTTAATTATTGGTATGTATATTTCTTTGGCACCATTATGCTGGTTTGTTTTTTCCTTTTTTTTCCCCATTTGTTTTTTCTCTTATATATTTCTTTGATAGATACCTCTGTGCAGCTGTGTGTGTGTGCGGCTGCCTCTCTATGCCATGTTTTTGGCATGGGAGGCTATATACCTTGCCTGTCTCAGTTAGTTAGGATGGCCGATCTGTGTATGTTCCCCTAGTTACTTTCATCTAGGCTCTATTTACACTTGCACCCGAACGAGTGCCAGCGCCCTCGTCCCGTGTTATTCTGTGCGCCGTTCTTTTGGGCTGACATGCCTCTCTGTATGGACACCCAAGGGCTTTTTCACACTCTTAGCCCGCCTGTCACTATGTTGCAGTTATATGGAATTTTTCCACGCCCTTTCCATCTATCTATCGGACCAGTGGGCGTTGCCCGCTGGTTCCGATGTCCACTTCCCCCCCCCCTGTGGATGCGGCTTCTCTGCCCGCCTGCCTGCCGATGACCGTGGCTGTGTGGAGGGTGGTGTCCTCCCTCTCTGCGCGTCGGATCGTAGGGCATTCTGGGCATTGTAGGCACGCGTGGACTCTCCCTATGCTGCAGCGTGCTGACGTTCTTTGTCCTCTCACGCCCGATGACGTCAGACGCTCGGTCGGACGTGTGGGAGAGGAGATCTATTTAAGCTGGCTGTGATCCACCCTATCTTTCTATGCTGAATGCATCTGCCGGGAACGTTGCTGTGTGACATCTTTACTTCAGGTAAATAGCTTATACTTTTATAGGCCCTTTTTTTACTTTGTTTTGGTCATTCTCTGCATATGTGTTCAATTGAACTAATGTTCGTTGTTATGCTGCTTTTTGCTTTCTATTTAGAAAGTTACATTGATTGATTCAGTACCACACCCTCTTGGATGTTGTCAGCAATGTTTGGACGCTTTCGTGTGGCTGTTCCTGGCACTGCATTATTTCTCTAAAATTATTATGTGAGTTGAAATGGATTTGGTGAAAAATCTTTGTTTTTAAATAAAAAAAATAGCTTTTTGTGATATATATATATAGATAGTCTATAATTCTTACGTTTTTTATGAATTTTCTTTTTTAGCCAGTTTTTTGTCTCCTCTCCTATGGAGTTGCATCTTTGGCCCTATTTTGGTGCACTGGACCACTAGATGAGTGGGTTGCCCCTTGGATTGCAAGTGCCGAGCCGCTTTTCTATTCCCCTCTTCTCTATTCAGCTCCCAGCCCCCTGCCCCCCGGCCTTTTCTCTTCCCCTACTCACCACCCTCTCCCCCCCTTGCCCCCCCTCCTCTTTCCCCTTTCCCTTTCTCCAGGTCTGGATGTCCACTCTCTGACACGCAAGGTTAGCAAAGCACACACACACACCTGTATGAATATATGGTTATGATTCATATGTCTCTCTGTAATATGTAATTTTTTTCTATTAATAGAGCTGTTTTCAAAATATCAACCTAGCCCCTGACGAAGCCGGAATCTAGGCGAAATATATTGGGCTCATAAATCCTACGGTTGTGATCATCGCTCTGCTTGTATAATCAGGACCTACAGCTGCCTGGTTTTAAGGCTTTCACATTTTATTGTTATGAATTATGTATTATCTATATCATACTCTGTGACAATTATTTTCTATATCCTATGTTTTGTATAAAATAAATTATATTTTTTCTATAATTTTTTTTTTCCAGTTTATGCCTTGTATTAGCACCGGTATAGTCCCCCATTGTCCATATTATAGAATCCACTACTATATGGGACGAGGTGCGACAGATTGTTGTAAAACCATTTTGACCTAGCTGATCCCACTTCTCGCTCTTTTCTCTATGGCTATACAGTGTTGAACTGGGAACGAAAATTCCATCCTACTTTTTTCCAACTATGATAGTGACAATTAAAACCTGGATAAGACTAATTCAACAAGCCCACCAAGGCACACCGAGCACCACCCTAGACATTCCATTATTGGCCCTGAAACACTGTATAGCACAGGTCTCGCTTACAACCTGGACTACTAAAGGCATAGCGCATCTACATAACATTTGCATCAAAGGATCTCTCAAACCTTTCTCTTCTATCCAAAAACAATTCAACTTACCTGAAACCGACCTTTACCAATATTTGCAAATCAAACACTGCCTTATGCACTTAACATGAATAAACCACAAAATTCCAACTCCAGCATGGGCATTTCTATCTTCCAACCCACCATTAAAAAATGCATTACACTGTTTTACAACAGAAGACAAAATTTGTTAAAAATGCTCCCCACTCACAATGGGAAGCCGACTTAAAACAATCCTTTACCCCCCTACAGTGACATAGGGTGGATCACCCAAAAGGCCACCAGTTGCTCCACATTGTGGGAATTGAGAGTTAAAATCACCTTAAGGTGGTATTTTTTTTGTTTGTTTATTAATAACAGAGAAACTGGTCTGCATGGACCACAACAGTACAGTCATTAAGCCAATATTGTTACAGAATCAGATACATACACCTATAACACATAACACCATCAATGACATAGACTTCAAACGTTACATTATTGGGTGTGTCTCTCCGAAGGAGTTATAAAGTGAAACGTGCTCATGTGTCAAACTCTCCTTGGGGGTACCACCCCTGCGGACGGTAGTGTCCCAAGAGGGTAGTGGAGGGGGGGGGGGAGAGCACGAACATGGGCATAGAAAGGCACCCCTCAGGGCGTAATCATCTCGCTATATGTCACAAATTTTGAGGGATCGAGATAACCTCTGCAGCGAAATGGCTGAGGGTCAATCATTCTCCCTGAGGTTTTGTCCCTCGTCTGAATATTTAAAGATGTTCCACAGTTGCCAAGTTTGAGGTGGTATTTTACCCCTAAGAAAATTTCCAGATTCAACCCCAACATCACTGACAGTTGTTGGAGACTATGCGGCCTAAGGAGGAACCTCCTACATATTTTATGGAATTGCCCTAAATTTCTCTCATACTGGGCCAGTGAAGGTCATTAACACCATTTCTGACATTACCCAAGTTAAGACCATACCAAATCCAGAACTTGCAATTATATCCTTAGGAATTGACGAATATCCTTCGAACACACCATTACACACATACTTCTGGCAGCGAGACAATCACAAGACATTGGAAAAAACCACACCCATCAAACAATAGCTAAGGTAATAGACTTGACTCACCTACACTGCACATATGAACAGATGGCGTCCTGCCCAGGATGACTCCAAACTTCCATTGCTAATTGGCTCCCTTTGACCTCCTGGTACACGAACACTGGGCTATTACCATTACCTTAAATGTGTACGAATAGACTTTACTTGAGAAGGCCGAACTCTCTCTCTCGGACACAGACTGCTCCCACTGGAGTGTCTGGGGAGAGTTGGTTCTGTATAATACTTATACCCTCACTAACCCTTCCAGTAGGTGGGAATTAAACACACTCAATACTCTATTTCCTTGACTTGTTCAATTATCTAAATCTACAAGGCCCGAGGCTAAATGACCATCACAGACCTTGAGCCAGGAGGGCCTTGAGGCAAAGCCCCTCACAACATGGCCTCTGTATCCTTCCCCAGCATGCCCAGTGGGCAGACCTCTCCCACTCGGCTGCTCCCAGTAAAAGACACCCAATGCACCACAGCCTGCCTGAGTTCCAACACTGGCCAGTGATGGTATCGCCACCTACAGGCAACAGTGGGAAAATCCCTCCAAGCACAGCCAGAACAGAGGCTGATTTTGTATCAATCATCAAAGTCTGAGCCAATTATCAGCTCAGACACCCACTAAATTTAACATAGCGATTGGTCAACAAGAGCAGGGCGCTACATTTATAATAAAAACAAAACTCACATTAACAGGTGCCTACTAAACCTGGCACTGGATGTATTCGTCTTGTATGGGAAAGGAAGTCGCTGCTTCAATGCCAGAAGCCGCAATGTAGCCACCCTCTAATAGGAAGCTGGATCATAGCAGCTAAAAAGGAAAAAAAAAGGAATTTGGAGGTAGCTGAGAGCAATAGAATGATTTTTTGCGTGTTAAGAATACATACCTAATAAAAAAAATCATTTAAACTGGAGCTTAGTGTTACTTTACAGTAAAAATGATCACATGTGTGACTTGATTACTAACATTTATTACTTATGTATACAGTTATCAAGAATCCTTAAAAATGAATATTGTTTTCAGCCGGGGTTTACATTATCACTCATCTTTATTGAGCCCCCTCCTTTCCTTTGTGTTCCTATACCAGTGAGATGAGAGGCTTGAGCCCCGCAGAGACCTGCTTGCTAGTTAAAAGAGAAAACAAAGTTTTTTGTCTGTAACTGCTTACCAGGTGAGGGCTGGCAGCCTTAGGCCAGGGGGGCAAGTCCAGTCAAGTGGCCCATTGAACCGCCAGATCGGCTCACAACCATGTCCCACCTGTTTTTTCAATGCAGCCTCACCAGTGCCCATCAATGCAGCCTAATAATTGGGGAAGGTTACATGGAGTGTATGGGGGAGATGGAAGGTCAGCTAGGGGTGTAAGGGTCTCTCATCTCAGCTCAGCAGGTCCTTGCACGCCACGTCCCGACTCCCTGGCATGCCCTGCCTCTGCCTGCTTCCAAGAATCCAGTCCCAGGGAGTTGTAGGTTCCTCTGTGCTTCTCTGTTTTCCACCCACTTAGAGGTTGAGCACGGACTACAACTCCCGGAATGCAACAGCTAGTGGTCGGTCACAATGGCCGTGCCCCCGGCCCAACTTCCTAGACCAGAATAAAAAAGAAAATGGCAGCGGCTGCCGGCTATTTTAAACATAAGTTGGGGCGACCTGGGAGGCAATTGCCACCCTGCCCCCTGGCCCAGCCCTCCCCTGCTGCTTACACACCAGTAATTGGTCAACTGTAGTGATTTTTATGGCTTTAGGATATCTGTTTCAGCCAAAAAGATGTGATGCGAACTTGTGAAGCACATACTGTATACATATGCAAGATAGTATAGACTCAAAGCTCTCAAAGCTGCAGAGAGCAATGAAGCAACTGAGCCCCAGCCTTGTATTTTAAATTATAGTGTCATTTAGTACATGACACATACAGTATGTAGCAATATTAAAGTTCTGGGACTGTTCTTTTCAGTGTTCATGTTCTATCATTCTTTCAAAGTAACATAGTATGGAATAATATTCCCCTTTAAGTCCAAGCTGATGTTTCAGCATTAGATGGATATTAGTGTATCGTAGTACAAGAAACCTGCATCTGCAGCAGAAACATCTCCCTATGCTAGCTTGCTCAGCTTCTGGCAGAAAAAAATAGGCTCCTGATTTCTCTATTTCTGTCTGCCTGACCTGACTTGGACTCTTTAAAGAGCACCTGCAGTGCTGCAGAAAATATGCTGCAAAAGGAAATGAGAGCGAAGTTGGGAATCACTTTATTTGAAAAGATGACATTTTGGGGGGGCATATGGGTGTCTCTTCTACTATGAGCTAAGTGTCAGCACTTAAATTCTGGGTAAAGTAGAAATCCTGCCTTGCAATAGGGCAGCCCCGCACTTCAAGGGTTATTTAGGTAAATAAGTTTTACCTTCCTGAGCCTTCCCTCCCACAGGCTCCTCTGTGATGCAAGACCAGTCCCTGCCAGGGCAGTCTTTAAGGCAGGGCAAAAGTGGAAGCTGCCCTGGGCCCTGTCATTGTTGTTGGGCCCAAAGCAGCTGCTTCATACTTGCCAACTATCCCAGTTTAAATTCCCTTGTCCCTTGAAGTTTTAGTCCTGTGCTGTGCCCTGATATCTCAGTGTGAAGTGCTGCTACCAATGTGCCCAGCTCTGCTTTATTGTTGTGTACAGATGACTCACCTGCAGACCCTGGGCCAGATTCTCATAGAATTTTGCTTACGTATCGTAAGCCATTTACACTACGCCGGCGCATCGTACTAGAGCAAGTGCCGTATTCTCTAACCATTTGCTCCGTAGTTTGCGTTGGCGTAGCGAAAATGGCAGCTTTTATTTAAATTAAGCGCGCCCCTGCGTCGACCGAACTGCACATGCGCCGCCCAGGGGAAAAGCCCAGTGCGCATGCTCCAGCTCACGTCGGAAAGCGTAGTTGAAACCGATGTCAAAACGACGTGATCGTCACTTACGCAATGCCCTATTTGCGAACGAGTTAGTAAAACAACGTAAGCGACGGAAAAAGCCGACGCTGACCCGACGCCATACTTAACATGGCATCCGACGGCACCCGACGGAACTGCGTGAGGTTACTCCTCATAGAAGTAGGGGTAACCTTACGCGGACGAAAACGACGTACGCGACGACGGGGTGGCGTAAAAGCGATCGGGAATCGGCGTACTAGCCTCATTTGCATATGTAAATGAAAAAAACAACGTAAAGGCCACCTAGTGGCCGGAGTTGTCATTACAACTACGATCCGCAAGTGTAATGGTATTACACTTGTCGGATGTAGAAGCGTATCTATGCCAAAGTGATGCTAAGCATCACTCGCATAGATACGAGGCAAAAAAAACGGCGATACGACGGGGTATCTGAGATACTCCGTCGTAGCGCAGCTGAGAATCTGGCCCCCTGTGTTTACATGTAAATACTGAGGGCATTCATATGTAAATAGCAAAGGACGGCAACATTTATATGCAAATAAAGGCAGCATTCATATGTATACCATGCCCCTCTGCAGTGAAGAGATGATGTGCTGTAACCTCTAGCAACCAATCAGTGAGCAGTATTACTGTACAGTTATCTCTAGCAACCAATAAAAATAAATAATGTGCTGTAATCTCTAGCAACTAAGCAGTGAGCCATAATGTGTGCTACCTCGAGCAGTCAGTAAATGGTAATGATATGCTGTAACCTCTGGCAACCAATCACAATCACTGTCTGATCTGATATAGTGAACTAATTTTAAGTCTAGCCGATATATATTGTATGTCTCAGAGCAGGTGGAGAGCAAAATTGCATTGGGGGGGGGGGGGGCAAAGAAAGATGTTGCCCAGGGTCCAATTAACATTAAAGACAGCCCTGGTCCCTGCACCCTCTTTTTTCCTAAGATTAGGTGGTTGGATACCCCTGATGTCATCAAGACTGACACAAGGTCCATAGCCTTGGAATGGATGTGAGGATGCCAAGGAAAAGACCACTGCTGGTGTGTAGAAATCACCATCTACTGGGGGAGCAGAGGATCAGGTAAGTAAAACAAGCATTTAACATTTACAGTGATGGGGTAGCCTACTGTAAGGCAGGATTTTAACCTTTCCTGGAGTTTGACCTGACATTTTACACCTGGCCCCTGTAAGCAGATTAGGATGTCTGTGGAACAGTGGAAGAGTTTGGTGTCACAAGGTGTTCCTTGCAAAATGCACCAACAACTTTGGTAATGGAAAAACAAAGAATGTACCCCAACATCCTCCTTCACAGAATTTGATTAGCACTACATCTACAGTGTCTCCCATAAGAAATAATAGCTCCAGGAGAGATCCCACTAAGGCACATGACATGTCTGCCCCATAACTGGTGCCATATCCAAAAGTTGGGACATTAATAGTCTCCAGCTTTAGATGGGAGTCCCAGCTGTGGAAAGCAGACACTGGCACCCAGAACACATGCTCTAGGTCTTCTACTGAGTGCCCCATGTCTTTTTTGAACCAACTGGTACCATTAGCTAAAGGATCAATATATATAATATATATACACATACACACAGGTGATGCTCGAAAAATATGCAATTACCTTTTGCATTCATCGGCCAGAAAGCTGCGCATGGGACGTACTTGGACTTTCTAACATGACAATGATCCAAAACATAAGGCCAAGTCGACCTGTCATTGGCTACAGCAGAATAAAGTGAAGGTTCTGGAGTGGCCATCTCAGTCTCCTGACCTCAGTATCATTGAGCCACTCTGGGGAGATCTCAAATGTGCAGTTCATGCAAGACAGCCCAAGAATTTACAGGAACGGGAGGCTTTTTGCCAAGAGGAATGGGCAGCTTTACCATCTGAGAAGATAAAGAGCCCCATCCACAAATACCCCAAAAGACTTTAAGCTGTCATCGATGGTAAAAGGGGCAATACACAGTATAAAGAACTAGGGTATGTAAACTTTTGATCAGGGTCATTTGTGTAGTTTCTGTTGTCATTATTTTTTAAAAAGAGTAAACACAGTTGATTAATAAATGGCGTCAGCCAAACACTAATTATGAGTGCAAGAAAAGTTTTTGTGTTTTCATTCATATTCTCTGAAAAATGTCCAAGAAATCATAAATTCTGCCAGGGTATGTAAACTTATGAGCACAACTGTGTGTATGAGTATATATATATATATATATATATATATATATGTGTGTGTGTAGCGCTACCCCATTCAGAAGCCGCTGAGTATAAGCGGGATCGGTGTGTTGTGTTGCCTGGCAGGTGTCTAGAGGTGATACTTGTGAGTTGAGGAAGAGAGCGAATGTCCAGTCTTTAGTTGGGTTTTCTTTACAGCTTTATTCCAAGGCCCAACATGGCCTTCATCAACATGGTACAGGACAGGAAAGGTTGATGAGCAGAGAGAGAGGATTTGAGTATCAGGCCTTGGATATCAAAAAAGGTGAGAGAGCAATCTGACTCTCAGCAATGATGAACTCAGTTTGTCGCCACTCCAATTGGAATGGGTAAAGTGCCCCCAGACAGGTCTCTGCCACAGGCCTGGCAGCCGAAACGTCACTTGCAAATGTTGGAAGGACCAGGCCTCTGCCACAGGCATAGTACTTGAGGAACATGAAATTGATGTGAGCGAGTCCTCCCAATAGATTTAGTTAGAGTCTCTGGATCCCGATGGTTCGTTCAAGCCCTATTGGATCACCTGCCTCCGGGTTCTCCTCAAACTGGTCCCCCACGGTACGGCTCCCAGCCTGGGATCTTTTAGGATGAGTTCGGGACCCAGCAGCTACTGGGATTCCTCTCCATGTTAGAATAAAGCTCTGCCTGGGGCGCAACTTCGGCCAGGGAGGGCACGGCTGCAGGGTCCATGGATGCGCGCACCCTGAAGGTGGATGCCGCACCTGGAACTCGGACCACGCAGAAAGCAAGAACGGCCAAGGCGGCTGCCCCAGATATAGCCTCCATCAGCACGCCTTAGTGAGGGAACAAACCCCTCTGATTGGCTGCTGAGGAAAACGAGTCTGCCAGAACCCCTCTAGCACCAGCTGCCGCCCAGGGGTGGAAACACACCCCCTAGAGCGCAGACCGGACCACAGGACAGTTCTGGAAAATGGCAGCAGCCCAAATTTGACAAATTGTGAATGGGAGCCATGCAACTCTCCCATTCCCCAACTAACTTTAGTGTAACGCCCCCACAAAAAGCAAGGGGGCGCTATATATATATATATATTCTGTACTAAAAGTAATGCAAAAGTGGACATTTTTTTTTTATAACTTACATAGGTTGTTAAAATTTCACTTGTTTGTTGAGTAATTCTTCCTCTATAGTATCTCCTTTTTTCTTTTCCATTGCAAGTAAATAATGGATTCCAAGCAGAAGCAACATGTGATCATTGAGTTCTTGATGAAGGAGGGGTGCAGGCTGCCCGACATCTACAGAAGGCTACAGAGTGTTTACGGAGAAGACACAACTCATCCACCAATGACAAAACTTTGCTCTTGTCAATGGTCTCCTCTCTGTAAACATTCTGTAGCCTTTTGTTGATGTTGGACAGCCCTCACCTCTCCTTTGCCATGAACTCAGTGACAACACAATGCTTCTGCTTTGAATCCATTATTTACCTGCAACGAAAAAGAACAAGAATGTAGTTATTGCTGTTTAAGAAAATAAAATTATATTAGACCTAAGTCTGATTGAAAGACTTTTTTTTTTTTAAGAACTGACAAATTCCAAAGCATCAGAAAACTTTGCACTCCAATGTGGTTTAAGTGTCCCTTCCTCTAGAGCCTGGAACCTTTACAAGCAAAGGTCAGAGCATTACTGACCCACTTCTAATGAAATGCAGTAAGAAAGGCCATTACATGAACTTTAATGGCATCCCAGTCTTAGTCCGTAAGGTTCAATATTGAGTTGGCCCACCCTTTGCAGATATAACAGCTTCAACTCTTCTGGGAGGGCTGTCCACAAGGTTTAGGAGTGTGTCTATGGGAATGTTTGACCATTCTTCCAGAAGGTCATTTGTAAAGTCAGGCACTTATGTTGGACGAGAAGGCCTGGCTCGCAGTCTCTGCTCTAATTTATCAGCTCACAGTTCTTTGTTCTATTGGGTGGAGGTCAGGACTCTGTGCAGGCCAGTCAAGTTCCCCCAAACTCGCTTACCTGGACCTGTTAGTGCACTGGTGTGCAGTCATGTTGGAACAGGAAGGGGCCATCCACAAACTGTTCCCACAAAGTTATAAGCATGAAATTGTCCAAAATGTCTTGGTATGCTGACGCCTTAAGAGTTTCCTTCACTGGAACTTAGGGGCCAAGCCAAACCCCCGAAAAACAACCCCACACCACAATCCCCCCTCCGCCAAATGGTTTGGACCAGTGCACAAAGCCAAGTCCATAAAGACATGGAAAAGAGAGTTTGGGGTGGAGGAACTTGACTGGCCTGCACAGAGTCCTGACCTGGGATTAATTAGAGTGGAGACTGTGAGCCAGGCCTTCTCATCCAACATCAGTGCCTGACCTCATAAATGCGCTTCTGGAAGAATGGTCAAACATTCCCATAGACACAATCCTAAACCTTGTGGACAGTCTTCCCAGAAGAGTTGAAGCTGTTACAGCTGCAAAGGCTGGGCCAACTCAATATTGAACCCTATGGATTAAAGCACACAATCAGATTTTTTGACGACCAAACGTCCATTTTTTGTTGCATGCTAGTCTCATGTTGGGAGTGAAGAGGTTACTCACCATACAAACATTTTTGTATGACAGAATACAACTTCTGAAGTGATGTAATGTGTTGAATAGTTTTGTATGTATTCTTTCGTTTCTGAGAATGTGTAGTCTTGCTCTTATGATTTTTTTGTATGAAAACCGTACTAATTAAATGAAAATCGGACATTTAGTTCACGTGCAACAAAAATGTTATAGTCTGCACATCCAGCTTTTGTCTGCCGAAAAATTGGAATTGGCTGTCAAAATCACCGTACTAACGACTAGTGTTGCTCACGAATATTCGCATTGCGAATATTCGCTACGAATATTGCATATTCGAGTATTCGCGAATAACACGAATATCGCGGCGAATATTCGCTATTTCGAATATTCAAATGTTTACAATTTTTTTTTTAGAACAGATCACATCCTAGAGATCCCCATCGACGTCTAAAAGCATTGCTGGTATGATTAGAGACCTTGGGCCGAGTAGCTGCAGCGCTCATTTTATATTGCCGAAAAATCGCAATGCGATTATTCGGCAATAGCGATATCGCGCGATTATTTTATATTGTAATATATCACGAATATTCTGAGCCAATCAGAGTGCTCCATTCCACATTTCTCGAAATTTCGCAATTATTTTATATTGTAATATGTCACGAATATTCTGAGCCAATCAGAGTGCTCCATTCCGCATTTATCGAATATTCGCAATTATTTTATATTGTAATATATCACGAATATTCTGAGCCAATCAGAGTGCTCCTTCCGCATTTCTCGAATATTCGCAATTATTGTTTATTGTAATATATCACGAATATTCTGAGCCAATCAGAGTGCTCGTTCCGCATTTGCCGAATATTCGCAATTATTGTGTATTGTAATATATCACGAATATTCTGAGCCAATCAGAGTGCTCCTTCCGCATTTCTCTAATATTCGCAATTATTGTGTATTGTAATATATCACGAATATTCTGAGCCAATCAGAGTGCTCCATTCCGCATTTCTCGAATATTCGCAATTATTTTATATTGTAATATATCACGAATATTCTGAGCCAATCAGAGTGCTCCTTCCGCATTTCTCGAATATTCGCAATTATTTTATATTGTAATATATCACGAATATTCTGAGCCAATCAGAGTGCTCCTTCTGCATTTCTCGAATACTCGCAATTATTTTGTATTGTAAAATATCACGAATATTCTGAGCCATTCAGAGTGCTCCATTCCGCATTTCTCGAAATTTCGCATTCGCAATAGCGAAAATTCGCAATAGCGAAAATTTGCAATAATTTCATTTCAAAAAAATATCACGAATGTTCGTATTTAGCGAATATATCTCGAATATTCGACTATATATTCGAGATATATCGCGAAATCGAATATGGCATATTCTGCTCAACACTACTAACGACCCAAAATCGTCAGATAGTTTGTTAGACAAAAAACTTCTGATTTTCGTATTGTGTACGAGGCTTAACCACTTCAAAACCGCACGCCGTCATATGACGTCCAAAAAGGGAATCTCTTATCATATGACGTCCTGTACTTTGTGCGGTGATATCTGAATGATACCTGCACCTAGAGGCATCATTCAGATATCATTTTGTTCCGGCGGCGATCCTGCATACCATAAGAATGATCATAGCAGCGGTTCTGCTGCTTGATCGTTCTTATAGGTGGCAGGGGGGGACATCGCCCCCCCCCCCCTCTCGCCGCCATCAGGTGCTTCTCCGGGCTCTCCTGTGCCATCGGGGGCCGGGAGAGATGATCGCCGTGCGCCGGATGGGAGGCATAGAGATGGTCACCAGTCATCTCTCTGACCATTCGAGGCCCGGGCGAGATGTGATGACATCTCGCACGGGTACCCGTAAGTAAACAAACCGCAATTGCGGCTGGTAAGAATGAGATCTGTGAATTTTTTTTCACAATATCATTCTTTCCAGCCTGGAGGAGAGATGCGGGGTCTTAATGACCCCACATCTCTCCTTAAAGAGGATCTGTCACACACTATTCCTATTACAAGGGATGCTTGTAATGGAAATAAAAGCGATCGAAAAAAAAAAAAATGTAAAAAAAAGTGTAAAAAAGAAATAAAGTTAAAAAAAAAATTAAAATGCCCCTGTACCCAGTAGCTCGTGCTCAGAAGCGAACGCACACGCAAGTCCCGCCCACGTATGTAAACATCGTTCAAACCACACATGTGAGGTGTCGCCGCTTGCGTTAGAGCTTGTGCAACAATTCTAGCACTAGACCTCCTCTGTAACTCTAAACTGGTAACCTGTAAATATTTTAAAGCGGCGCCTATGGAGATTTTTAAGTAACGATGTTTGGCACTGTAACAGAATGGCCCGTGACACCCAGAGACGTTGGAAGGGTGAGAGATACTCCTGTGCCAGCAGCTACAATAACTCTTGGGTCGAAATCCACAGTGTGCCCTTTTGGGTGTAGGGTGGCTAATAGTGAATTATAATTCCTTTACTAACAGATGGGACATTAATACTTCATATTTTAGGACTGAGATATCACAAGGAGTTCATGATGACATGACCAGGTCAACCAGACAGTGACTCATACCTTTGTATAATAGGCTATTGAAATATCTTAAGGTGTTGGCTATTCACTGTAAAGACATTCCGTTGAAAATGTGTTGATTGCACCCACTCTCACAAGACTCTGCCATTGTGTGATAAAGCTGTCTAGATAACTTATTCAACTAGATGTCTGTGTTATTATTCAAGGTTAATTGAACTCTATTGATGATACGGTGACGTCATGTCTAGCTACCAATTAAAGAATTATCCTCAGTGAGTGAATAGGGGGATGGGGACTGCATTGTCCTGTGATGAACTGTATTATGCTGTACTGGATATATAAGCAAGCTAAGAAAACCAATAAAGTCATTCATACATTTTGGAAACTAGAGAACGGAGCGCAGTCTCGTTTATTCTGGGAAATGGAATGGATCATGTCTGCCTGGTTGTTGGTGTGTCGATAAGCTTGTCGTGGTTGGATGGAAGGTCGTAAGCGGTGGCGACCGTTACAGGCACCATTCCATGACTGTGCGACCATTTTGCTGCTAAATGACCGGTCCACTTTTTGCGATTCTGCACTGTGTCGCTTTAACTGAATTGCGCAGTCGCGTCCTTTTTTATCACAAATAGAACTTTCTTTTGGTGGCATTTGATCACCTCTGCGTTTTTTTTCTAGAGCGATAATATTTTTTACTTTTTGCTATAATAAATATCCCCCAAAAAGATATAAAAAAAAACATTTTTTTCCTCAGTTTAGGCCGATACGTATTCTTCTACATATTTTTGGTAAAAAAAAGATTGCAATAAGCGTTTATTGACTGGTTTGCGCAAAAGTTATAGGGCCAGATTCAGGTAGAGTTAGGCTGGAGTATCTGTGATACTCCAGCCTAACTGTCACTTTAAGCCGGCGTTTGTTTTCTGTAACCAGAAAACAAGAAACGCCGGGTTGGTGTTCCGATGCGATCGGCGCAATTGAATTTCGCCATCGCATCACAAATTTAATTTAAAAATGGCGCCGGGGGCGTTCCCGCTGATTAACGCTGAAAAAATATGTTAATCAGCGGGAATCGGAAATTCACGATCGTATTCGGGCGCGACGCAGTGACTTTCCGACGTTTCCGTAAGCGATACGCGACGTAAAGATAAAGCAGCCCCCTAGTGGAGTATCCTATGTTAAGTATAGCCGTCGTCATCACGTCGGAAAAAAAAATTTTTGCGTCGCTTGCGTAAAACGTTCATGAATGGGGATGTGACGTCTTTGACGTTCACTGACAGAATTTGGAGCATGCGCACTGGGATGTATTGACACTCGACGCATGCGCAGTCCGTTCGCCACGGGATCGCGCTTAGTTTAAATACACGCCCCGTACCCGCCCAATTTGAATTCCGCCGGCTCATTTGCGATGCGCTGCTGCAACTTTAGGTGCAAGTGCTTCATGAATAACAGCACTTGCTCCTAAAATTTCGGCAGAGTAACGTAAATGAGAAGCGTTACTCCAGAGCAAAGATGCTCCAATCTACCTGAATCTGGCCCACAGTGTCTACAAAATAAGGGATAGTTTTATAGCATTTTTATTTATCTTTTTTTTATTTTATTTTTTTACTAGTAATGGCGGCGATCAGCGATTTTATCATGACTGACATGGCGGACACATCGGACACTTGACACATTTTTGGGTCCATTGTAATTTTTACAGCGATCACTGCTATACAAATGCACTGATAACTGTGAAAATGACACTGGCAGTGAAGGGGTCAATCACTAGGTGGCGCTGTAGGGGTTAAGTGTTCCCTAAGGAGTGATTCTTACTGTAGGGGGTGTGGCTTGCTGTGATACGTCACTGATCGTGTTCCCGATGACAGGGAACGCGATCAGTGACAGTGTCACCAGACAGAACGGGGAGATGTGTTTACAGGAACATCTGCCCGTTCTATCTCCCCGTGAGACGATCATGGGTATGCCTGCGGCGATAAAGTCCGCGGGACCCGCAGGTGGGCTCACGGACATCGCGGCAGGTGTGCACGCGCACGTCCGCAACAACCGCTTCTTAAGGGGGACATTTATATCTATATATCATTCTTGATTTAAAATAACTTATTACATTATGTTAAGTAAAAACACTGTAGCACTACCCCTGAAGGAGCTGCCGGTTTGATTTGGGTGGCACGTTACCTCTGTATTTCCGCCATCTAGGGTACTGGATGAGAGCTGCAGTAAAGTCAGTGTTCACACAACAGGTGTCCTTTCTGTGCTTTAATTACCAGCCGGGCAAAAACGATAAACAGTAGAAAGGTGAAAGGATAGCAAAATAGAAGACAGCAGATTCAGGTGTAAATGAATACAGAAACAGTCCTGCTTCCTACGACAACTTTACTTCGCCACTCCAGCCAGAGTGGGCATAGCGCATCCGGACAGGCCTCTCTCACCAGCCTGGCAGCCAGAGTGTCACTCGGATGATCAGGATTAAGTCTCTGCCACAGACCCTCCTGAAGATTGGAGACAATTTTGGTCCAAAATCCTTCTTGACTGGATTCAGCACGCGGTAATCCTTCACATAGCTTTGGTTTAATCAGCAACTGAAAGGCGACCCACGTCCAGCCTCTCAGAACTCAAGTGTCCTCCGATGAATGGACAGGCCTCTCCTGTGACACCAGCCTCATGCTCGGTATCTCCCAGGCAGGTTCCTCATCAGGTGGCTTCCTCCAATTGGACGGACAGCCCAGGACCATCTGGCAAATTAGGGACTTAGTCGACTCACTGCATCCACCAGATAGATGAATTTACTCCAGACCAACATGGTCCCGGAGCCAGGAACACTCTCCAGCCAGGAGGGCCACAGGCGGGGGTGGTGGGACGACTGCCCAGCTCAAGGGTGGGAACACAGCGACCTCAACCAATGGAGTCTGCCCTTTAAATACCCCTCCCCAGCATGCACAGCGAGGCGGCTAACCCTCCTGATTGGCTGCCAGGAAGAGATATTCAACTACACTTGACCCTACTGCTGCCACCTGTCGACCTGGGGCAGAACTCACTCCCCAGACAATGACAGTATGCACATACAGTACAGCCAAAGCTAGAGCAGGGTTCAGAGCCAACTACCTCTCTGAACTCCCCCTAAATTTACCATAGCACCCTGTAAGTCCACCATAGCACGCTGTAAGTCCACCATAGCACGCTGTAAGTCCACCATAGCACGCTGTAAGTCCACCATAGCACGCTGTAAGTCCACCATAGCACGCTGTAAGTCCACCATAGCACGCTGTAAGTCCACCATAGCACGCTGTAAGTCCACCATAGCACGCTGTAAGTCCACCATAGCACGCTGTAAGTCCACCATAGCACGCTGTAAGTCCACCATAGCACCGGCTCTGAAAATAGCCAGGCGCTACAACAATAAAATTCTTGTTCAGTTTATTCAAAACTTGAGTTGAGTTGAGCGGACACCTGGATGTTCAGGTTTGGCTGAACTTCGGAAAAAAGTCCGGGTTCGGGACCCGAACTTGACCCCAACCCCATTGAAGTCAATGGGGACCCACATTTTTGACTACTAAAATGTCTCTAAAAAACTAAGGGAAAGGGCTAGAGGGCTGCAAATGGCAGAAAAATGTTGTTAAGAGCATGGCAGGTACTCTGCAAACAAATGTGGATAGGGAAATAACTTAAAACATGAAATACATAAAAAATGTAATCTTGACAAGCAGTAACTTTCCCCAATGATGGGAACTATTTCTCCCACTGATTCAAATGATGGGGCACTATTCCTCCCACTTAAAAAAAAGGATGGGGCACTATTCCTCCCAATGATACCAATAATGGAACACTATTCCTCTCAATGATAGGAGACTATTCCTCCCACTGATACCAATGATATGGCTGTCATGGATATGCATTAAGCTCTGGCAGTTACCTGTCTCCATGTGGATATTAGAGGCCTGACCCTCCTTCTGGCTGTCTCTTATCACCTTCCTTCCTGTATGGCTCCACCCTAGGCCATCCCAGGAAGTCTATATTAACCGTTGCACTGCAGTGCTATTCAACCAGTGTTGTTTGCCAACTTCCTGTCTGGAGTGTGCTACAATCATCTTTCTGTGTACCGGTTCTGGCGTGTTCCTGACGTCTCCTGTTTGCCTGAGCCCCTGACCATTTGCCTGTTCCTTGTCGGCTTGTTGCCCTGACCTCGGCCTGCCCATCACCACCTTTGTCCTGCTGGCTGCTTCCCCTCTCTCCCTGCGGAGTGTGACCTAGGGGATCTCGGGGGTCGTGACCTGGATCCAGCTGCGACCAAGACCATCCCCACCACTAGGGGCTCTGGTGAAAACAAAGCTGGGTCTTAGACTCCACGCCCTGGGCGATCCTGGGTTACGCTTCCTCTGATAGCCGCAGTCAGCTAAAGGGTTCACTACCCTGTGGTGCATCCCTGACACCAACGGGGTGCACTCTTCACCCTGCCACGGGTGATCTGACAGAGGCACTATTTCTCTCACTGACACAAATGATGGGACACTATTCCTGCCAATGATATTAAATGATGGGACACTATTCCTCCCACTGATACCAATGATGCGGCACTATTTCTCTCACTGACACTAATGATGGGACACTATTTCTGCCAATGATACCAATGATGGGACACTATTCCTCCCACATGATACCAATGATGGGACACTATTCCTCCCACTGATACCAATGATGGGACACTATTCCTCCCACTGATACCAATGATGTGACACTATTCCTCCCACTGATACCAATGATGTGACACTATTCCTCCCACTGATACCAATGATGGGACACTATTCCTCCCACTGATACCAATGATGGGACACTATTCCTCCCACTGATACCAATGATGGGACACTATTCCTCCCACTGATACCAATGATGGGACACTATTCCTCCCACTGATACCAATGATGGGACACTATTCCTCCCACTGATACCAATGATGGGACACTATTCCTCCCACTGACACAAATGATGGAACACTATTCCTATCACTGATACCAATGATGGGACACTATTCCTCCCCCTGATACCAATGATGGGACACTATTCCTCCCACTGATACCAATGATGGGACACTATTCCTCCCACTGACACAAATGATGGGACACTATTCCTCCCACTGATACCAATGATGGGACACTATTCCTCCCCCTGATACCAATGATGGGACACTATTCCTCCCACTGATACCAATGATGGGACACTATTCCGCCCACTGACACAAATGATGGAACACTATTCCTATCACTGATACCAATGATGGGACACTATTCCTCCCACTGATACCAATGATGGGACACTATTCCTCCCACTGATACCAATGATGGGACACTATTCCTCCCACTGATACCAATGATGTGACACTATTCCTCCCACTGATACCAATGATGTGACACTATTCCTCCCACTGATACCAATGATGGGACACTATTCCTCCCACTGATACCAATGATGGGACACTATTCCTCCCACTGATACCAAATGATGGGACACTATTCCTCCCACTGACACAAATGATGGAACACTATTCCTATCACTGATACCAATGATGGGACACTATTCCTCCCCCTGATACCAATGATGGGACACTATTCCTCCCACTGATAACAATGATGGGACACTATTCCTCCCACTGATACCAATGATGGGACACTATTCCTCCCACTGATACCAATGATAGGACACTATTCCTCCCACTGATACCAATGATGGGACACTATTCCTCCCACTGATACCAATGATGGGACACTATTCCTCCCACTGATACCAATGATGGGAAACTATTCCTCCCACTGATACCAATGATGGGACACTATTCCTCCCACTGAAACCAATGATGGAGCACTATTCCTCCCACTGATACCAATGATGGGACACTATTCCTCCCACTGACACAAATGATGGGACACTATTCCTCCCACTGACATAAATGATGGGACACTATTCCTATCACTGACACAAATGATGGAACACTATTCCTATCACTGATACCAATGATGGGACACTATTCCTCCCACTGATACCAATGATGGGACACTATTCCTCCCACTGATACCAATGATGGGACACAATTCCTCCCACTGATACCAATGATGGGACACTATTCCGCCCACTGATACCAATGATGGGACACTATTCCTCCCACTGATACCAATGATGGAACACTATTCCTCCCACTGATACCAATGATGGGACACTATTCCTCCCACTGACACAAATGATGGAGCACTATTCGTATCACTGATACCAATGATGGGACACTATTCCTCCCCCTGACACAAATGATGGAACACTATTCCTATCACTGATACCAATGATGGGACACTATTCCTCCCACTGATACCAATGATGGGACACTATTCTTCCCACTGATACCAATGATGGGACACTATTCCTCCCACTGATACCAATGATGGAACACTATTCCTCCCACTGATACCAATGATGGGACACTATTCCGCCCACTGACACAAAGAATGGAACACTATTCCTCCCACTGATACCAATGATGGGACACTATTCCTCTCCACTGATACCAATGATGGGACACTATTCCTCCCACTGATACCAATGATGGGAAACTATTCCTCCCACTGATACCAATGATGGGACACTATTCCTCCCACTGAAACCAATGATGGAGCACTATTCCTCCCACTGATACCAATGATGGGACACTATTCCTCCCACTGACACAAATGATGGGACACTCTTCCTCCCACTGACACAAATGATGGGACACTATTCCTCCCACTGAAACCAATGATGGGACACTATTCCTCCCACTGACACAAATGATGGGACACTATTCCTCCCACTGACACAAATGATGGGACACTATTCCTCCCACTGAAACCAATGATGGGACACTATTCCTCCCACTGACACAAATGATGGGACACTATTCCTCCCACTGACACAAATGATGGGACACTATTCCTCCCACTGACACAAATGATGGGACACTATTCCTATCACTGATACCAATGATGGGACACTATTCTGGTGAAATTAGATTTGTGAAGTAGGACTGACTCCTATATAATTCTCTCCCTATAAGCACAATCAGGAACGAGAAAGAGGACGAGGACTAAAGCAGAGTGATGAGCTGTGTGCCTCTAGCTTATATAGAGGCTGGGTCACATGCTTGGTCACATGCTGCACTGGCCAATCACAGCCATGCCATTAGTAGGCATGGCTGTGATGGCTTCTAGGTCACACAAGTAAAATAAATCTTGATTGGCTGCCCTGCAGCGTGCCGTTACATAGCCGAACACCAAACCCGAACTTTCAGCAAATTATTCGGGTTCGGGTCCGGGTACAAAAGAAAACAAAGTTCGGTACGAACCCCAACTTTACAGTTCGGGTTCGCTCAACCCTCTCTCTCCCAGGACACAGTGGGGCTGTGGGATAGGAAGGAAGGTGGATGTAGTGAAGGATGTGTGATTCCCATATAATAATGGATGATGATGATGTCTCTGGTCCCTGTATATTGGGGAGGTAAATGATGAGTATATATGGGGAGATGAATGATGAGTATATATGGGGAGATGAATGATGAGTATATATATGGGGAGATGAATGATGAGTATATGGGGAGATGAATGATGAGTATATATATGGGGAGATGAATGATGAGTATATGGGGAGATGAATGATGAGTATATATATGGGGAGATGAATGATGAGTATATGGGGAGAGGAATGCTGAGTATATAGGAGATGAATGATGAGTATATAAAGGGAGATGAATGATGAGTATATATAGGGAGATGAATGATAAGTATATGGGGAGATGCATGATGAGTATATAGGAGATGAATGATGAGTATATATAGGGAGATGAATGATGAGTATATATATGGGGAGATGAATGATGAGTATATGGGGAGGTGAATGATGAGTATATGGGGAGATGAATGATGAGTATATAGTAGATAAATGATGAGTATATAGTGAGATGAATGATGAGTATATGGGGAGGTGAATGATGAGTATATATAGGGAGATGAATGATGAGTATATGGGGAGGTGAATGATGAGTATATGGGGAGATGAATGATGAGTATATGGGGAGATGAATGATGAGTATATGGGGAGGTGAATGATGAGTATATATAGGGAGATGAATGATGAGTATATAGTAGATGAATGATGAGTATATAGTAGATGAATGATGAGTATATGGGGAGGTGAATGATGAGTATATATAGGGAGATGAATGATGAGTATATATAGGGAGATGAATGATGAGTATATATAGGGAGATGAATGATGAGTATATAGTAGATGAATGATGAGTATATATAGGGAGATGAATGATGAGTATATAGTAGATGAATGATGAGTATATAGGAGATGAATAATGAGTATATAGTAGATGAATGATGAGTATAGGGAGGTGAATGATGAGTATATGGGGAGATGAATGATGAGTATATAGGAGATGAATGATGAGTATATATAGGGAGATGAATGATGAGTATATAGTAGATGAATGATGAGTATATAGGAGATGAATGATGAGTATATATAGGGAGATGAATGATGAGTATATAGGAGATGAATGATGAGTATATATAGGGAGATGAATGATGAGTATATGGGGAGGTGAATGATGAGTATATATAGGGAGATGAATGATGAGTATATAGGAGATGAATAATGAGTATATAGTAGATGAATGATGAGTATAGGGAGGTGAATGATGAGTATATATGGGGAGATGAATTATGAGTATATATAGGGAGATGAATGATGAGTATATAGTAGATGAATGATGAGTATATATGGAGATGAATGATGCGGAGTGTAGTAGGACAGGCCCCGCCCCCAGGCTGCAGAGCGGATCGGTCTCTCTCTCTCTCTCTCTCTCCGGTGATATTAGTACATAGAGTACATAGAGCGCTCCCCGGACAGCCGGACTGTGTCCTCCGCTCCTCCGATCATCTCTCCCCGGCTGCGGCTCATCATCCCCGGGAACCCCCGATCTGCGGACCCCCCCAGTCCCCGGACATCGCTATGAGTACCTGTAGGAAGAGATGTAAGAGGGAGATCCTGAAGTTTGTACAATATCTGGTCCGGCTGGCCACAGGAACCCTACATGCAGGTAAACTCCAATGAGGGGGAAACAGCCAATCAGCACCCAGCTGTCAGAGACCTGTCACCCCTATAATGATGGGGGTCACCTCCCTGGGAAGGTGTGAATTGCACACACGCTGTGTGACATTTTCATCACAGATTTACTAAAGCAGCTGTATGTGACAACCAATCAGCTTCTAGCTTTCATTTGCAAAGCTTAATTGACCATGCTGAGCTAGAAGCTGATTGGTTACAATATACTGTTCTTGTGTTTTGTTTTGTGAAATCAAAGATCACTTTGGGGTGCTGTCAGTAAATTTACTATAATGTTTGCATGTCAGTAATGGACGGAGGATTTTACAAACTGTCATTTACTGACAGTTGGCAACGCTGCTTCTGCCTGTGTGATGGCATTGTTAGTGGCATTCTGCCTAATTTGGGGTTTTGTGTTTAAAGTTGTATTTTTTTATTTTATTTTTTCCATTTTTTTTTATTGTTTTCTGGATAATTTGTACAAGCAAAAAGTTATCATACAGAATGTGTGAAACTACACTTATATGTATTGGAAGAATGATAAATACGGTGTGTGCAGGTCATAATAATTAGTAATCATTTGTACTCTTAGGCTACTTTCACACTGGGGCTGCACCGCTACAGCGGTAAAGTGGCGCTTGTTTTAGCTGCGCTTTACCCTCGTTTTAGCCACGCTTTTCGGCAACTAGCGGGGTGCTTTTAACCCCCGCTAGCCTTCAGGCGCTGCCCATGCATTCCAATGGGCAGGGGTGGTTTAGGAGCGCTGTATACACCGCCCCAAAAATGCTGTTTGCAGGACTGTTTGTAACATCCCGCAAGCGCACCACCCCTGTAAGAAAGCACTCAGGATCTCACACATGGGAGGCGGTTTTCAAGCGATTTACAGCCGCTATTTTTAGAGCTAAAATGCCTTCAATGTGAAAGTAGCCTTAACTGAATAGTTATTGTGACGCATGGATGAAGAGTTGGACCATTTTACAGTTTAATGTTTTAACAATTCTAGATTCCTTGTCAAAAACCCATTCTAACCGAGTCATTTCGATTATTAAGTAAGATGAAAATAAGAATGCCCAATAGGCTCTGTATTGTTTGTTTGTTTGTTTTTTACCTTGAAAATTACAATAAAAACAACTTAAAAATAAGAACAAAATAAAAACAAAAATCTAAAAACAAAGAGGGAAGAAAACTGTTGTACATATTCACCCCAAAAGCAAACATTTATTATATTGCAGCTTACCGATTTATAGATATGATGTCTGCATTTGTTTTCTTTTTTTAGGCTTTCTTTCTTTTTATTTTCACCTGGTGATCTGGCCAGTGAGTCTGTTGTTTTGCAACAGAACAAGCTGTCCTGCAGATGTAGCAGTTGAAAGATTGATGCAAGCGGATTATCACTGACAGGTGCACACAATGGTCAGCTTTTATTTATTCATGTAAAACCTCCTTCCCAAACGAAAAACAAAAAACAAAAAACTGTTTGCTATAACTGCTTAAAGTGGTTTTAAATCGTTGCAGTAAAAAAAAAAAAAAAAACATTCCCCTGTAAGACAATTGCATAATGTGCTAGTATGCATCATATACTAGCACATTATAAAATACTTACCTTAGAATAGAATGAAGTCCTCCATCGGCGTACTCTCACGGCTGACAACAGAGCCTCCGTCGTCCCCCGGTCTTCCTTTGCGGGTTCACGGGCTCCGGCTGTGAGTGGCCAGAGCTGCGATGATGTCACTCCCATGTATGCAGGAGCCTTTGGTTTCCGTCACGGTGCTCTAAAGTTCCAGCGCAGTATGCGGGACCTTCAGAGCGCATGCGCCAGTGACGTCACCGGCTGCATCGAGGGTGAATATGTCCTAAATGTTACCTACAGGTAAGATATTATTATTATTCTTATTATAATTATTATTATTATTATTATTATTATTATAGGCCTGTAGGTAAAAAGTGTGGCTTCAATTTGTTAGTGTATCTAAATCTGCTAGTACATCTAACACTCGCCTCCCTTCCAGACTGACAATGCTGCAGTCTGCTGTGCCTCCTGCGCTCCTTCATACAGAGTAGGGGGCACTTTAATAAGGAGGTGTGTTTGTGGCCAGATCACCAGGTGAATAAGGCAAAAAGCTTAAAAAAGAATGCAGCCACCATATCTAATGACTGGTAAGCTGCAATATATTACATTTTGGGGTTAATTACTGCTTTCGGGTTTTGATTATACTTGTATTTTGGGGGGGGGGGGGGATACACGCATTGAACTGTGCTTTTACCACCCCCCACAATTGCTTCCCCTAGGAAGGCCATACACTCTTTGGGCCAGATCCACGAAGCCTGGCGTAACTCTCTGCCGGGCGTAGCGTATATCATTTAAGTTAGAATTGCAAGTGCCGTATTCACAAAGCACTTGCGTCCTAAGTTACGGCGGCGTAGCGTAAATGGGCCGGCGTACGCGCCTCTAATTCAAATAGGGAAGAGGTGGGCGTGTTTTATTTAAATTATTCATGACCCGACAGAAAAGACGTTTTTTTTAACTGCGCATGCGTCATCCGTGGAGGTATCCCACTGCGCATGCGCGAAATCACGTTGCAAATAGTCAATGCTTTCGGCGTGAACGTAACTTACGCAAAGCCCTATTCGCGAACGTTTTACGCAAACGATGAAACGACGGAAAATTCAACACTGTCCCGACGTCCATACTTAACATTGCGTACGCCTCTATAGAGCAGGGGTAACTTTACGCCGGACATACGCTTACGCAAACAAAGTAAAAAGAATGCGCCGGCCATACGTACGTTCGTGGATCGTCGTATCTATCTCATTTGCATATTTTACGCTGAACATCTACGGAAGCGCCCCTAGCGTCCAGCGTAAATATGCAACTAAGATACGACGGCGTAATAGACTTACGCCAGTCGTATTTCAGCGTAATCCCTGCGTATCTTGTTTTGTGGATACAAAGCAAAGATACGCCGGTGCAAATTTGAAATTATGGCGGCGGATCTGGAGATACGCCGTCGTAATGCTTTGTGGATCCGGCCCTTTGAGTTTATTATCTGACCAATGTGCAGTTTGTTAAAAAATGATTGATTGAGAAACCGATCAATAAGCCACCACTCTCTCTTCTAATGGACTTTGACTTGGTTTAGAGCAAACTCGATCAATGTGAGTTGATCGGTCAGGGTGGAAATTCATTGATGGTTTTGCATGGATTGGAAGCGCTGACTTGCGTTGTTCATGAATGTGTTTTAGTCGATCAGTTGATGAGATTGAACGCTGGAAACAGATCCATCAAAAAAGGTTTGATTGCATCTTAACAGTCGATCAAAATCCACTTCCCCATGTGCAGGATAGCGACCAAATGGGTTGTTGGTAAAAGATTATTACTAATGGGGGAAATTGATCGGAAAATTGATTGTTTATCAAAGTGTGTATGGGCTCCATAAGCTGTTTGCGTTTTGGGGCGGCATTTCATGTTTGCTGAATGGGGCCGTGCCACAATCACATGCAGTTCATATTTGCAGTGTGGTGCTGCGGGCTGTTAGGGGTTAAAACAGGCGGCAAGGAGGTGACATGAATCCTCCTCACCCCTTATCAACACCCTCTGAAATTTAGTCCACTGCTGATCACTCTTCAGAGGACGAAGCATGGACTTCTTAAAATTTTAAACACAGAGGAACCCCTAAAATAACTTTCCAGTTTCAGGGAACCCCCCACTAATTATTGTTACATCTGCAGCTCACTGCACATTGATGTGATGATCACTGAGAAGAATATTCCTTACACTTGGAGTCATTGGGAAGAATTCCCCACACACATTACAATCTGATTGTACAATACCAACAACTGGGTAGTGCAAGGGCCTGAGCCATTGGATATGTATTATTGGATGGCTTATAAGGTGCAAAAAAGTGAGTATGATTTTATTCTCTAACAATTTCCATAATCGTATTCATTCTGCTTCCTGAGGAAGACTTCTAAAAGATTTTCAGTTACACATTTTTACTGCTCTAAAAGTAAAGAATCTTTTCCACAACCTAGTTAAAGTCGGTGCTTATATTGTATCGTTTTAATAACTCTACAGTTCGATTTGCAATGTATATGGGGAGGCTTAGGGCTCATTTACACTTGCTTCAACTTTAACACACATTTTTTTTTGATACATCTGTGATGTTTTTTGAAACTTTAATGAAGCTTGGCAAATGCCTTGTGTATTGGGGCCTGGTAGAAGCCAAGCTCAGTAGTACCCCCAATCAGATCTTCAGCTCAATAGCACTCCTGTTCAGCAGATCCCCAGCTTATTAGTACCTTTGTTCAGCTCATCCCCTGCTCAGTAGTACCCCAGCTCTGCTGATCCTCTTGTTTGCTGATCCTCCTCTCTATCTGTGTGACATTTTCTAGTTCCCGTAGCTCTGCTGATCCTGTGCTGCTTGGTCCTTTCTCCTTGGTCCCCACTCACTTCCCACTATTGCTCCCACACTGCTCACCACATGTAAGATCTAGTTTCTCCTGCTCTGGTCCCTCAGTTCCACTGATCCTCCTCTCTCTTTTGTCCCCGCTCACCTCCCACTATATTGCTCCCACGCTGCTCACCACATGTGACATCACCTAGTTTCTCCTGCTCTGGTCCCTCGGCTCTACTGATCCTCCTCTCTCTTCTGTCCCTGCTCACCTCACACTATATTGCTCCCATGTTGCTCACCACATGTGACATCTCCTAGTTTCTCCTGCTCTGGTCCCTCAGCTCTGCTGATCCTCCTCTCTCTTCTGTTCCCGCTCACCTCCCACTATATTGCTCCCACGTTGCTCACCACATGTGACATCACCTAGTTTCTCCTGCTCTGGTCCCTCAGCTATACTGATCCTCCTCTCTCTTTTGTCCCCGCTCACCTCCCACTATATTGCTCCCACGCTGCTCACCACATGTGACATCACCTAGTTTCTCCTGCTCTGGTCCCTCGGCTCTACTGATCCTCCTCTCTCTTCTGTCCCTGCTCACCTCACACTATATTGCTCCCACGTTGCTCACCACATGTGACATCTCCTAGTTTCTCCTGCTCTGGTCCCTCAGCTCTGCTGATCCTCCTCTCTCTTCTGTTCCCGCTCACCTCCCACTATATTGCTCCCACGTTGCTCACCACATGTGACATCTCCTAGTTTCTCCTGCTCTGGTCCCTCAGCTCTGCTGATCCTCCTCTCTCTTCTGTTCCCGCTCACCTCCCACTATATTGCTCCTACGTTGCTCACCACATGTGACATCTCCTAGTTTCTCCTGCTCTGGTCCCTCAGCTCTGCTGATCCTCCTCTCTCTTCTGTCCCCACTCACCTCCCACTATATTGCTCCAATGCTGCTCACCACATGTGACATCTCCTAGTTTCTCCAGCTCTGCAGATTCTCCTCTCTTTCTCGTCCCCGCTCACCTCCCACTATATTGCTCCCACGCTGCTCACCACATGTGACATCTCCTAGTTTCTCCTGCTCTGGTTCCTCAGCTCTGCAGATTCTCCTCTCTTTCTCTCTAGTCCCCACTCACCTTCCCATATTGCCCACCAATCTGCTAGTTCATCCACTCCAGTTTGGACCCCACTCACCTTGTTGCTCCACACTGCACACCAGAAGTGACGTCTGCGGCAGACACTCCCAGAAAATATACACATGAACTGGAAGTGACTACTGAGGACATCTTTCTTTCTGGTTCGATTGTTGGTTTACCGGTGCATCCTGGGATATCTCATACTTCTAACGCTGAATAAAAGCTTCTCGAAAGCTTCTGGTGCTGATAGGGAGCTTTGTCATAGACTTCTGCGATGGCTGTGGAGTGGGGTTGCCACCTTTTCTTCAAGCCAAACCCAAACACTTTAGCGGTACATGGCTGCTTACCAAAGCCCCCACTTACATAAGATTTCCCAGCATTCCCCATTAAATTAGGGTTCCCAAAGCTCCCCTTTACATCAGAGTCCACAGAACACCCCTTACCTTAGTGTACTCACTTGCTCAGGGGCAGGACAGAGAAGGGATGGGGCCTATGCACTGGGTGGTTGTGGTACTTGGTTATTGGGTAGCATAGGTGTGTGCAGGGGGAATCTGTGCCTAAGTTGGAGAGCGGGGGCTACAATCATGTCTGAATAATGTGTCTGGGTGTTAGACTGTCTGAAACCTGGACACATGAATCAAAACCTGTACTGTCCGGGTGAATTCCGGATAGGTGGCAACCCTACTGTGGAGATGCTTTAAAGCACCAAGAAATAGACATGGGGTATATATTTTCTGAAGTGAAGCGAAGCAAACAGTGTGAAGAGGACTGTATGGTAACCGTTTTATTTAGTGACAGGGGCTTTGATCAGCATTCAAAGAACTTTAAAGAGGAAGTAAACCCTGATGGGTGTTACTTCCTCTTTGTTTCCCTGCAAAGGTAAAGCACAATGGGCGGCTATGCATCGCATAGCCGCCCATTATGTGACACTTACCTGCAGGAGAAGCCTGCGATGTCCCCATCTTCCTCGCGAGTAGCAAGCAGCCATTCTTCACCCCTCTTCCTTCTGTGAGTGGCCGGAGTCGTGTGACTGCACGCAGCAGCCTCCACTCATGGCATGACATGACCAAAAAAGTGTTTGGGGACCTGGGTCCTGTCCCAGGGGACATGTATCAATGCAAAAAAAGGGTCATGAGGGGGCGGGGTCATGTGACGGGTGGCCCCACTTCCCCTATATGAGTGGGGACAAATGTCAAAGCTCCAGCGCGTCATTCCGCTGGGCTGTGTCCAGCGGAGAGAGGAGGTCGGCGATGCTGCGCTCTGGATGGATGGATCTTTTCATCGCTGGACCGGAGAGGAGATCACCCGCCGCTGGATACAGACAACATTGGAGCGGGGAGCCGGGGACCGAGTGGATTACCACCGCTGGAGTTTTTATTTTTATTTTATTAATAAAGAACTTTTTTCTACGGAGTGTGTGTGTGTTTTTTCAAACTATTTACACTTCCTTCGTGAAATGATAGGGGTACAATGTACCTCATTACCAATTCACATAGAGGGGGGCAGGATTTGGGGGTCCCCTTTGTTAAAGAGGTCTTCCAGATTCTGATAAGCCCCCCGCCCTCAGACCCCCACAACCACCGGGCAAGGGTTGTGGGGATGAGGCCCTTGTCCCCATCAACATGGGGACATCCTCCCCATGTTGAGGACATGTGGCCTGGTACGGTTCAGGAGAGGGATGGCGCACTCTGCCCCCCCTTCTTTTCTGCGGTCGGCCAGGTTAACGTGCTCGGATAAGGGGTCTGGTGTGGATTTTTGGGGGAACTCCATGACATTTATTTTTTTACATTTGGGGTGGAGTTCCCCTTACAATCCACACCAGACCTGAAGGGTCTGGAATGGATATTTGGGGGGAACCCCACGTCATTTTTTTTTTAAATTGACAGCAGGGTTCCCCTTAATATCCATACCAGACCTGAAGGGCCTGGCAATGGAATTTGGGGGGGACCCCCACGCTTTTTTTTTTAATGAATGAATTCTCTTTGAATTGCCAGGAGCCGACAATTCATTATAGCCGCGTTTTAAAAGACTTTTTTTGCTTTCAGAAATGACACTTTGTGCAAGGACAGTTCTAAGTATGGGAAACATGCTCTATTTCACATGCTAACTTTACACCCCCCCTAGGTACAAAATTTAAAGGGATATTTCACTTTTATTGTTTCACTTTTAGCATTATTCAATTCACTGCTCCCAAAAAAGTGTCAGTTTTTTAAAACTTGTTTTTGCATTGATACATGTCCCCTGGGGCAGGACCCAGGTCCCCAAACACTTTTTAGGACAATAACTTGCATATTAGCCTTTAATATTAGCACTTTAGATTTCTCCAATAGACTTTAACAGGGTGTTCCGCGGCTTTTCGAATTGCCGCGAACACCCCTAATTGTTCGTTGTTCGGCGAACAGGCAATGTTCGAGTTGAAAATGAGTTCGACTCGAACTCGAAGCTCATCCCTAATAGAGTGTTGTTGTGTTCTAAAATATTTTGGTTGACAGAGTTTAGATGTTTTATGTTTTTATTAGTGTTTTGCTTGATCGTGTTGCTTGTTTTATATTTTGTAAATAGTTTGAAGAATGTCTTGTAACCTGCCGCTGGTCTCAGAATAATGCCGGATAAAGTTCTATCTTCATGAGGAGCGCACGTTACATCATGACTTGGGACCGTACACGTGAAATATAAGAAGCTGTTCCTATAGTGAGAGGTTCCCGTATTCTAAGCACACATCATAGGGAACCTGTACAGAGGGCGACACAGGGGCTGACACTCACCTCCTTCTAAGAATACTAGCTGCCTGGCAGCTTCTGGTTTCAGCATTTTCTAGGTCACTGACATGGATCGAGCACACAGATAACAAGTATATTAGGCCTAATGCACGCTGGACCTTTATGCTCCTTGGGGCGCCTGCCATTTTTTTTCCTGCCTCTAAACTCCTCAGCATGTTAGGTGATGTATCCTTGTACACATGGGAGTATAGAGGAGTTTAACCACTTGACCGTCGGAAGATTTACCTTCCTTCCTGACCAGGCCATTTTTTGTGCGTTACTTTAACTGACAATTGCGCGGTCTTGCGACGCTGTACCCAAACAAAATGTATGTATTTTTTTTCCACAAATAGAGCTTTCTTTTGGTGGTATTTGATCACCTCTGAGTTTTATATTTTGCTCAATGAACACAAAAAAAAATGCCAATTTTGAAAAACAAAAAACAATATTTTTTACTTTCTGCTATAAAACCTATGCAATAAAAAATAGAAAAAAAATCAAAGTTATTTATAAATCTAAGTCAATATGTATTCTGCTACATGTTATTGGTTTAAAAAATCGCAATAAGTGTATATTGATTGGTTTGCGGAAAAGTGTCTACAAACTATGGGATCATTTTTGTTATTTATTATTTACTAGTAAGGAGAGCAAACAGCGACTTATAGCAGGACTGCGATATTGCGACGGACATTCTGACACTTTTTGGGGACCAGTGACACAAATAGAAAATATGCACTGTCACTATACTAATGACACTGGCTGGTAAGGGGTTAGCATCAGGGGCTATCAAAGGGTTAACTGTGTGCCAGCGTTTCTCTGTACTGTGGGAGGTGTCTTTTTTTATTTTTTTTTAAAGGTTTTTTAGACATTGCAGCGAGTCACCATATTACAATTCTTTTTCTGCAGATTAAGAGTCGGTTCACACTCCAGCGGCACGACTCCGGGGGTGGCTCTGCAAGGCGTCCTGAGGACGACTTCAGAGGCGACCTGCAAAACGACTTCTGTATAGAAGTCAATGCAGGTTGCACCGAGCCGCCCCCAAAGTCATACAGGAACCTTTTTCTAAGTCGGAGCGACTTGCGTCGCTCCTATTAGAAGGGTTCCATTGCCTTCAATGGGACGCGACGAGTCGCCCCAATGTGAACCGACTCTAAGGCCCCGTACACACGACCGAGAACCTCGGCAGAATCCAGCGAGAAGCTCGCTGGGATCCATATTCTGCCGAGATACTCGGTCGTGTGTACGTTTTCGCCGAGCGTCCTGTCGAGAAACAGACAAATTTATCACCGCTCCAGGTGAGCCCCGTGTGCAATCAAGGGTTGTTGAACCACCAAGGTGCTGGCAATGCTAATGATAGCAAATTGAAGGACGAAAACTGGACAGCCGCACTCCGAAATCACTTAAAATAAGTTGTCTTTTATTTTTCAACTGTACATACAGTCACTGCAACCAACAAAATACAGTATGGCCGATGCGTTTCGCACTTACAATCAGTGCTTAGCCATGATTAAGCACTGATTGTAAGTGCGAAACGCGTCGGCAATACTGTATTTTGTTGGTTGCAGTGACTGTATGTACAGTTGAAAAATAAAAGACAACTTATTTTAAGTGATTTCGGAGTGCGGCTGTCCAGTTTTCGTCCTTCAATTTGTCCCGTCGAGAAAGCCGTCAAGCCAAAATAGAGAGCAGGTTCTCTATTTGCTCGATGGCCCATCGAGAACCATGGCTCGACACCTTTCCCGACGGCTTGGTCGACGATTTTGACGGCCGGGCGAGAACCTCGACGGGCGGAACGATGTGTTTGGCCCGTCGAGGTTCACGTACCTGTGTACGCGTTCTAAACATGTTATTTCTAAACATTAAATCTAAACATTAAATCTTTCTATCTCCAAATAATCTCTAGATTATCATTATATCGCTAAACAAAAAAATGGTTTCATGAATTAAAAAATAACAAAACGGTAAAGTTAGCCCAATTTTTTGGTAAAATATGAAAGATGATGTTACGCCAAGTAAATGGATACTTAAGAAGTCATGCTTTAAAATTGCACACACTCATTGAATGGCGCCAAACTTCGTTACTTAAAAATCTCCATAGGCGAAGCTTCAAAATTTTTACAGGATACCAGTTTAGAGTTACAGAGGAGGTCTAGTGCTAGAATTGTCACACACGCTCTAGCGCAAGCGGCGACACCTCACATGTGTGGTTTGAACGACGTTTATATATGTGGGCGGGACTTCAGGAGTCACCCTAAAATAGGAAACCTGGAGCAACAGTCATGACACCAGCCTAAACTGCTGCATGGCAAAGAAAAGATAAAGTAGCTGCATACTTAGTAAGTGATTAAGTCAGATACTAAAGTGCTGAAAGGCCTAACCCTCGCTATGAGGTCAGACTGGGCCCCCCCCTCCCTCTGTGGCCATCCGACAACATAGCAAGGAAGGAGAGGTCTGCATTATACCGTCTGATTGTCTTGGCTCTGAGCACTTTCCTGAGAAAGTCGGTAGTAAAATGATTGCGGAGGGACTGGAGGCTGGAACATCCCATCTCCCTCTGCAATTCTTACTCTGAGGCGCCGTACACACGATCGGATATATCCGATGAAAACGGTCCGCGGACCATTTCCATCGGATATGTCCGATCGGGAGTTTGATCCGATGGCGTGTACACACCATCGGATCAAATTCCCCGCCGCCGGACGGCGCGGTGACGCGGCGGTGACGTTGACGCCGCCGCGTCACCGCCACGTCACCGCACCAGGAAGTAAAACACTTCCGCGCATGCGCCGAATCCATTCGGCAGCGGCGCGGCGGCGGTGGGACCCGACATGTCTGCTGGTAAGTGTACTAACCAGCAGACATGTCGGGCGGACAGATTCCACCCGATAGATTTCAAAGCATGCTTTGAAATCTGTCGGGTGGAGAAATCTGTCCGCTAGCCCATACACACGAGCGGAGATGTCTGCTGAAACGGTCCATCGGACCGTTTTCAGCGGACATATCCCCTCGTGTGTACGCGGCCTGAGTGGCCGTTAATAACTTGCCCACCGCAATACGTATATATACTTTGCGGTTTGCAAGTGGTTCACTGGGACTATGAAGATATCAACCAAAACCCCTGTAATGTTTTTTTCAGCTGGATTTCCTTTGAAAGCTTTCCGAGCAACTCATGAAGCGACGAGACCCTCCTGCCGCTCGCCAGTGTCTCTCGGGGTTACTGTTTTTCTGCTGGCTTGCCTGAGAAATGATCTGACGATGCCTCTGGCTGGTCACAGAGGCAATAAAACACTAGATCGTCTTTGATTGCCTCTATGGCCTTGGTGGATTGGAGCGACGTCATGGTGTTATTTCCAGTCCAAGGTGGAAGAAAAATATTTTTTTATTTTTTTAAAATTAAAATGTCAATTTTTTTTTATAATTTAGCGTCACTTTGAATTTTGCGCCGTGCATGCCCGCCCCTGCCGCGAGCTCCGCTGGTGTCCTGCGATCGTGTCACGGAGCTGCAGAACGGGGGGATGCCTTTGTAAACAAGGCATTTCCCTGTTCTGCCTAGTGACAGGACACTGATCGTCTGCTCCCTGTCATCAGTAGCAGCGATCAGTGTCATGTCACAGTAAGCCCAACCCCCACACAGTTAGAATCACTTCCTAGGACACACTTAACCCTTTCCTCTTCCCCTAGTGGTTAACCCCTTCACTGCCAGTGTCCCAAATTAGCGTCAAAAGTGTCTGATGTGTCCGCCATAATGTAGCAGTCACGATAAAAATCGCTGATCACCCGCCATAGTAAAAAAAAAAAAATATTAATAAAAATGCCATAAAACTATCGCCTATTTTGTAGACGCTATATCTTTTGCCAAACCAATCAATAAAGGCTTATTGCAATTTTTATAACCAAAAATATGTAGAAGAATACGTATCGGCCTAAACTGAGGAAAAAAATATATATACATTTTTTGGAGATATTTATTATAGCAAACAGTAAAAAATATAGCTTTTTTTTTCAAAATTGTTGCTCTTCTTTTGTTTATAGCGCAAAAAATAAAAACCGCAGAGGTGATCAAATACCACCAAAAGAAAGCTCTATTTGTGGGAAACAAAGGACGTCAATTTTGTTTGGGAATCAAGCCGCACGACTGCGCAATTGTCAGTTAAAGCGATGCAGTCGCAAATCGCAAAAAGTAGACATGTGCACAGAAAAAAAATTTGTTTTTTTTTGTTCCGTTTCGTATGGTCCCGTCTGTTCGTTTCCGTTTGTTTTTCGTAAGATGCCCGTTTTCCCGTTCGTTCCCGTTCGTTTGTCGTACGACGTGATTTTTTCGTATTCCGATCATTTCGTATTTCCGTTACCGTTTTATTTTCGTACATGCGGGATAATTCGTTATTCTGTTTAATTCATGTTCGTTTCTTGTTAGACAATAATTATCGTGAATTTTCGTCAATTTGCATTCTGTGTATCTTGAATGCTTTTCTTTTGTTAGTGTCAGTTGTATGTTCATTGTTCAATGACATCTATAAAAAAAGAATTTCATTATGTATATTGAATGAATTCCTTTGTCTGTTATAGGTGTCATATCAACATACGAAAATAACAAAAGAAACAGGTTCAAATGCAAATCTTTTGTTTATGGTTTTTTTAATGGCCAGAGAGTTAGGCTGGCCATACATGATACAATTTTCTGTGCAATTTTCTTTAGATTTACCTTCAACTATGTAGTGCAAGGGCCTGCCTGATTGCATACAATTGAAAGTGTTGTTTAGTTTGCCCTCATATTATATGGTTTTTGGTAAATCTAAAAGAAAATTGTACAAGAAAATTGAACATGTATGGCCAGCCTCAGTGACTGAAAGCAGCTGATATGTTGATATGACACCTATAACAAAAAAATTGCCTTCAGTATTTTGAATACACAGAAAAAAGAAAAAAGAATTCATTCAATATACATAATGAAATTCTTTTGTTATAGATGTCATTGAACAATGAACATACAACTGAAAACGGATTCAAACAAAATACACAATGCAAACCTCTTGATACAGATTTAATTTTCGTTATGTTGCCATTTTAGTTTTGTCGTTTTTTCCCGTCGGATCGTTCGTAATTGCAGTCGTTCGTTATGCGGCTAATCCGTTATCCCGTCGTTTTCGTATTTTGGTGCTTTAATATTTTCGTACAAAAATGACATTCGTACGAACGGGAATGCACATATCTAGCAAAAAGTGTCCTGGTCATTTAGCAGCCAAATCCTCTGGGGCTGAAGTGGTTAAATTCCTCGTAATAGGGAAAAAGCTGATAAAAAAAAATAAAAAAAATTCAAGGGACAGTGTAAAAAAAAAAAAAAAAAACGTGCTCGCACGCAGAAGCGGACGCATACATACGTAAACGGCATTCGCACCACACATGTGAGGTATCGACACGAATGTTAGAGTGGGAGCAATAATTCTAGACCTCTGTAACTCTAAACAAGTAACCTGTAGAGGCGTTTAAAGCCTTTAGAGCTTATGGTGATTTTTAAGTACCAAAGTTTGTCGCCATTGAATGAGTGTGCGCAATTTTAAAGCGTGACATGTTATGTATCTTTTTACTCAGCGTAATATCATCTTTTTATTTATTTTTTATTCATTGAAATTTTATTTATTCAAAAAAAATTATATTAAAAAATGCTGCACAAATACCGTGTGACATAAAAATGTTGGGGGAGTGGGCGGCGTGGGTGCCCAGTCTAACCTCATATCTAGCATTAGGGGACACAGTACTCCATGCACTTTGTCCTACAGTGGACAGAACAGTGAAAAAAAGTGTATTCTGCTGCTATTGGTCCCTTGCAGCTCCTGTACAGCAGAGCTGGAGAGGAAAAAGCAGCACAAGAAGCCAACCACGTCATGTGCTGACAAGGAGCCTTCTGATAGGAGGAGAAAGCAGAGTAGTAAAAAGATGAGATCATCACTGTGCTGCTAACCTTTCATGCCCCATTCACATCCAGTGACACCAGAGCGTTGCATTTTTTATGCATTTTTTTTTTAGCATTTGTGCCGTGTTTTTTGGAGCAACACCTTTCAATTGAATAGGCTGCCTTCTGCTCCAAAAACACAACAAAGTAGCTCCTGTACCCATTTTTGGCGCTGACTTTGGCGCATTTTTGGACAGCGTGCCTTGGCGCCTTTCTCACATTTTTCTTCACACTACAAAAGGTTCATTTTTTGGTACCTTTGGGGTGCCATTAAGAATAAATTGAATGTTAAAAAAAAAAAGAATAAATGCCACTTAAACGCTCATCACACAGTTTACAGCATCTTTAGCATGATCCAGAATCACATGATTGTGCCCAGGATTTCGATATGCCAGTGTTTCTCAACTCCAGTCCTCAAGCCCCCCCAACAGGTCATGTTTTCAGGATTTCCCTCAGATGAAAAGGCTGTGGGAATTACTAAGGCAGTGAAACTGATCAAATCACCTGTACAAAATAATGGAAATCCTGAAAACCTGACCTGTTGGGGGGCCTTGAGGACTGGAGTTGAGAAACACTGCGATATGCTAAGGTGTGATCGGGACCTCACTGTCTGGGCTGGGTTCAAGACAACATGGGATCAGTGGAAGTGAGTTGAATGATGCCGGATGTCACACTGAGGACATCTTGTGGCAGAAATGGAGTACTGTTGGGATGAGCTCCAGATTGAAAGTGAATAGCGTAACAAATATTCATTTTTATCTTGTTCGTTTTGGGCTTGAGTCAAAACAATGCCAGACCCCTAATCCACATATTGGATTCTGATCATTTATATGTGATGATTTATGCACTCATTTTAGGTCTATGCCATTGAAAGCATAAGCTCTTTGCTCACCATTTCAGCCAGGCAGCTAGCATTTTCAGTCATCAGCGGAAGCTTCTGTATTTCTCTCAGTACTGATTTGAACACAACATTGAATAAAACCCTTTTCAGTGTTTTAATGCTGCATAATGTTTTTAATATTCTTATTTTTTTTTAAATCTAATGTCATTATAAGAAATGAAAACTGAAATGCCTGTCAGCGTTCCATATCTATATGTAATGTGTGATGTCATGTTACTCACTATACAAGTGATTGATCGTTCTATTTGCAGTGCATTAGGATGATCTAAACATGTTTATAATTCTGAAATCTGTCAACTCTCCTATTCTACGTATAATCTACTCATGTGCGGTTATAAAGCTATATATCTAATTTATAATTTAATGCAGCTTATTACTGTGTAAAACAATAAAATAACGTATTAATGGAGCCTCTGTAATATTCATGATACCACACTCAATGTACATAAAGCTGCACCTAGAGGAGCTCACGGCCAGCTAAGTAGACATTTCTTTCCACTTCATAGGTAATGTGTCTATGCCGGCCAGGCTTGTGCTATAATAGAGGGTGATGAGCGGGTGTCTGCATACCTAGGCTGCCAGCCATTGCCAATACCCACCTGGCATCGAGTGTAATTGTGGGTGAGATACAGCGCAGAGCACACTTTTATCACCAAAGGAGGAATCATGGAGAGGAATTCCAATACTAGTATTGTCATTGGAAACCTGCCATTAGAAAAACCTGGGGGCGGCCTTTCCTAAAAATGCCTGGCTGTCGCCCTGATCCTCTTGCTGCAGTATTTTGGATCTGTAACCCAGAACAAGCATGGAGATCACAACTGCTGACTTTTTTCTGACTTTCTTTACTTGTGTGATCAGTGACTCGGCTGTTAGTAACAGGGCTGTCTTAATGCATGGGCAGCTCTGGGCACAGGTGCATGGGGGCCCCATGAGAATCTTGCATTACATCATACTTGCCAACTGTCCCAGATTTGCCTGGACAGTCACGCTTTCTACTAAGCTGTCGGCCATGTCCCGGCCAGCGTCCCATAAGAATCTTGCATTACATCATACCGTGTTTCTCCAAAAATAAGACCTACCCCAAAAATAAGACCTAGCAATATTTTCCAGGAGGGCTGCAATAAAAGCCCTACCCTGAAAATAAGCCCTAGTTTAAAATGTTTGTAAAATCCTATAATCCACTCTATTACAGTATTATATAATGTACAATGTGTGCGTTTCTGTAATATAAATGCCGGGAAGAGAGCTCCGCTGGGTCACAGAAGCACAGAGCGGCACTATAACGAAGGTATTTGGCACAATTATATTACAGAAACACACACATTGTACATTATTTACTTTGGTAATAGAGTGGATTATAGGATTTTACAAGCATTTTAACTCAGTTCACACTGGGGATTCCTATCAGGAAGGGAGAAACAGGAGGAGAGAAGACAGCACATTACATGGTAAGACCTACCCGAAAATAAGCCCCACTGTGTCTTTTGTTGCCAAAATTAATAAAAGACCCGGGCTTATTTTCGGGGAAACACGGTACTTGCCAACTGTCCTGGATTTGCCAGGACAGTCACGCTTTCTACCAAGCTGTCCCGGGATGACCATGTCCTGGCCAGCGTCCCATAAACTGTACTCTGCCCTCATGATCCTGGTATTCTGCTCTCCTGACTCCCCCATGTACTGTGCCCTTTGTGTTGATTAGTCTTTGATTTATGTCACGTTTTCTTTTTGTTTAAAATCAGTTATATTTTATTTAATTTTATCAAATATTTATACTTTCATTCTTGAGAGTAGTAACTTGGGACAGGCTGGTAGGGGCATTGCTTTGCCCAAGGGCTAATGATGTTATTAAGACGGCCCTGGTTGGTAAAGTGATTGAAAACCTCAGGCTTGAAATACGAAGACAGCATATCCCTCTATAGTGTGTACTTTTAAGAGCATTACATTTCAATTCTGTCTGTTGCTTCATTCCTCTCCTATCAGCATGAGTCACGTCTAACAAGTTTTCCTGACCCCAAGAGGTAACAAGGCAACAGTAGAGAGAGCTATAGGCACACAGCCTGTGATTGACAGCCTCAGCTCTGTTCATGTATGCTATGTGAAATTTGGGGGGTGATGTCCCTTCCCTCCGATCAGAGCTCTTCACACTGAGCTCTGCAGAGTTTAACCCCCGCCCCCTAATTTCTGAAAGCATAGACAAGCCTTGTAAATTTTGGACTTTGAACAGATGTAGAGAAAAGAAGACTGCAGGTTAAGAGGTACAACTTATGTAGGAAGATTTGTTTGATCTCTGTGTATCGCATGAGGCCAGTCACTTAACCAGTATGTGAGGGTCTACAACCACTTTAAAGTCAGTGGGGTTCATTTCCTAAAGGCAACATTGCAAAGAGGTCAAGCTATTTGTCTTTAAAAACCAACCCCAGTGGTCAGCCTAATACCCAGGAAGAAAATTATGTTTAAAGTCGAACTGGTGGGGGTGGTGGACAGATACCGCATCGGACCGACGCTGCATCCACCTATGTGAGTATAACAGTTTGTTTTGTTTAAATCACGAACTTAGCTTTTAAACTCAATCCGGGGAAGAAGACAAAATATACCCTTGCAGTGCCCCCCATACACCAAGGATTAAATGCTTGTTTAGTCCTGGGGTGCAGGGATTAGCAGTATTAATTCTGCACAGCGCTGTTCCCAGGTTTCGGCTGTGAGCGGTCCCTCATCATCATCATCATGCACGCTGCAGGGCTATTAACCCTACATTGTCCGTTAAGAGGCGAGCCTGCCACGTGCCCCAAAGAGCCTTAAGCCTCATACACATGATCAGATTTTCTGCGGACAACAAACATGAAACAACATGTTTTTTTTAGCTCTTTAGTGCCACCCTTTGGGCAACTTCTGCTAATGTTGTGTTATGGTGAGCATTGCTTCTGAGCATGCGTGTTTGTACTTTGGAGTTTTGTCCGACGGACTTGTGTACACATGATCGTAAAATCCAACAACACACAATTGTTGGCAGAAAACCCGACAACAATTGTCTGATGGAGCATACAAATGGTCGGATTTTCCGACAACAGCCTGCCATCACACAATTCCCGTTGGATAATTCGATCACGTGTACGAGGCTTTAGATAGGACACTGCAGGGGACCAGTTGCATGTATTGAAGGAGCTTACTGGATCCAATTATAAAGTAACCAGAGGCAGGAATAAAGTAACCAGAGGCAGGAATAAAGTAACCAGAGGCAGGAATAAAGTAACCAGAGGCAGGAATAAAGTATCCAGAGGCAGGAATAAAGTATCCAGAGGCAGGAATAAAGTAACCAGAGGCAGGAATAAAGTAACCAGAGGCAGGAATAAAATAACCAGAGCCAGGAATAAAGAAACCACCCAGAGCCAGGAATAAAGTAACCAGAGCCAGGAATAAAGTAACCAGAGCCCGGTATAAAGTAACCAGAGCCCGGTATAAAGTAACCAGAGCCCGGTATAAAGTAACCAGAGCCCGGTATAAAGTAACCAGAGCCCGGAATAAAGTGACCAGAGCCCGGAATAAAGTGACCAGAGCCAGGAATAATGTGACCAGAGCCAGGAATAATGTGACCAGAGCCAGGAATAAAGTGACCAGAGCCAGGAATAAAGTGACCAGAGCCAGGAATAAAGTGACCAGAGCCAGGAATAAAGTGACCAGAGCCAGGAATAAAGTGACCAGAGCCAGGAATAAAGTGACCAGAGCCAGGAATAAAGTGACCAGAGCCAGGAATAAAGTGACCAGAGCCAGGAATAAAGTGACCAGAGCCAGGAATAAAGTGACCAGAGCCAGGAATAAAGTGACCAGAGCCAGGAATAAAGTGACCAGAGCCAGGAATAAAGTGACCAGAGCCAGGACTAAAGTAACCAGGGCCAGGTATAAAGTAACCAGAGCCAGGTATAAAGTAACCAGAGCCAGGTATAAAGTATCCAGAGCCAGGAATAAAGTATCCAGAGCCAGGAATAAAGTATCCAGAGCCAGGAATAAAGTATCCAGAGCCAGGAATAAAGTATCCAGAGCCAGGAATAAAGTATCCAGAGCCAGGAATAAAGTATCCAGAGCCAGGAATAAAGTATCCAGAGCCAGGAATAAAGTATCCAGAGCCAGGATAAAGTATCCAGAGCCAGGTATAAAGTATCCAGAGCCAGGTATAAAGTATCCAGAGCCAGGTATAAAGTATCCAGAGCCAGGTATAAAGTATCCAGAGCCAGGTATAAAGTATCCAGAGCCAGGTATAAAGTATCCAGAGCCAGGTATAAAGTATCCAGAGCCAGGTATAAAGTATCCAGAGCCAGGTATAAAGTATCCAGAGCCAGGTATAAAGTATCCAGAGCCAGGTATAAAGTATCCAGAGCCAGGTATAAAGTATCCAGAGCCAGGTATAAAGTATCCAGAGCCAGGTATAAAGTATCCAGAGCCAGGTATAAAGTATCCAGAGCCAGGTATAAAGTATCCAGAGCCAGGTATAAAGTATCCAGAGCCAGGTATAAAGTATCCAGAGCCAGGTATAAAGTATCCAGCGCCAGGTATAAAGTATCCAGAGCCAGGAACAAAGTAGCCAGAGCCAGGAACAAAGTAGCCAGAGCCAGGAACAAAGTAGCCAGAGCCAGGAACAAAGAAGCCAGAGCCAGGAACAAAGAAGCCAGAGCCAGGAATAAAGAAACCAGAGCCAGGAATAAAGAAACCAGAGCCAGGAATAAAGAAACCAGAGCCAGAAATAAAGAAACCAGAGCCAGAAATAAAGAAACCAGAGCCAGAAATAAAGAAACCAGAGCCAGAAATAAAGAAACCAGAGCCAGAAATAAAGAAACCAGAGCCAGAAATAAAGAAACCAGAGCCAGGAATAAAGAAACCAGAGCCAGGAATAAAGAAACCAGAGCCAGGAATAAAGAAACCAGAGCCAGAAATAAAGAAACCAGAGCCAGGAATAAAGAAACCAGAGCCAGGAATAAAGAAACCAGAGCCAGAAATAAAGAAACCAGAGCCAGAAATAAAGAAACCAGAGCCAGGAATAAAGAAACCAGAGCCAGGAATAAAGAAACCAGAGCCAGGAATAAAGTAACCAGAGCCAGAAATAAAGTAACCAGAGCCAGGAATAAAGGAACCCCGCAAAAAACAAACATTTAACCCTTGCAATGCAGGGGGGTTTCGCACTGCAAGGGTAAATTTTGTTCTCATTCCCAGAGTTTCGTTTTTTTAAATGCTCCATTACAGTTGAGCTTCCCCTGCAATGTAAGGGTTAAATGCTCGTAAGGTCTATTGAGGCACAAAAAGCACTTTTACTTATGCTCTCCTGTGCTCCTGTGGCAGCCGGTCCTCTCCTTTTCTCCCCTATGCTGCGGACCGTTCCTCATCATCCTCAGTAGGTATGGTCTCTGCATTGGCCTTGATGATATCAGAGGACCTGTGATCACTGGAGTATAGGAGACTCCGGAGACCGGTCTTACAACCTGGAGGGAGCCTTTTTGGGGCGCTTTAGACCTAAATATGCATTTAACTCTTGCATTGCCGGCCTTACCCACTGTAAAGGCAAAGAAGGATTTTTCCTTTCCTTGGAATTTAGCTTTAAATATTGTACTGTTTAGAAATGCACTATTGGGACTTAAAATTATATGCAAATCTTTTCAATAAAAAGTTTTTTTTTTTTTTTTTTTGTTTCTCAGAATGTTCTTTTGATGTCCTATAACTGCTTTGTTCATATTTAAATTTCTAAATAAATGTATGATGCTAGAAATGTATGTAGTTATTCTACAGATATTGATCACCCAAGGATGGATCACTTATCAATATTGCTTTTGTTTGTGGGAATAGGAATGATTGAGTGAGAGATGAGGGATGATGGAGATGAGTGCTCAGCCTTGCAGGCTGTGTGATCTGGACTGTAGTAAATCAGGACCTGGCAGTGTGAGGCTCCAGGAAAGCTCTGCAGATCCATCTGTATTACTGTGCTTAATGTTTTCCTTTTAGTCTAAATCCAGCAGAGCTGTTCTGCTTACTGTACTTGTAATTTGTCTACTAATTTACCAGAACGCTGCAGACTAGAAAAGTCATGGAAGCTGGATAGGTTTCAGAAGCCAGCGATGCAGCCCCAAGCCTCCCCTCTGAGGCAGCACATGATATTCTTTATGTTGTGTAAGGAAAAAGGGAAAGTATTGGTGTTTCGACATTATTATTAATTAAACTGCAGCTGGTTAAGAACCGTCCCTGATGTGCACTAAACTTAATAGAAACAAAAGAGCCAACTGCATTGCAGAAATTCACTAGAACTAAGTGCTTGTTGGACTACTTTACTGCACCATCCATTTCTACCTGCAATGCCCATTGACATTTACTGTGCAGTGATACTACAGGTTCACCACAGAACAAAGTTTTCACCTTGCTAAAAAATGTTTGTTAAAGCAGAGTTTCACCAATATAAAAGTCAGCAGCTACAAAAAGTGTGGGGGAGGAGCCGAGTGACGCGATCGATGGAGCAACATCCGCATGAGGAGATCACCACACTGAGCTGTATCCAGGGCCATCTTAATAGCATCATGGGCCCCTGGGCAAAGTAATGCTCTGGGGCCCCTACAATGGAGACGGTGCAGGTAAACATAAATCAAGTAGGTAGGAGGTAGGGGATATCTAGGGTGTAGATGGGTCAGAGTGCTGGGGGGATATCTAGGGTGTAGATGGGTCAGAGTGCTGGGGGGATATCTAGGGTGTAGATGGGTCAGAGTGCTGGGGGGATATCTAGGGTGTAGAGGGGTCAGAGTGCTGGGGGAATATCTAGGATGTAGAGGGGTCTGAGTGTTGGGGGGATATCTAGGGTGTAGAGGGGTCAGAGTGCTGGGGGAATATCTAGGGTGTAGAGGGGTCAGAGTACTGGGGGGATATCTAGGGTGTAGAGGGGTCAGAGTGCTGGGGGGATATGTGGGACGTAGAGGGGTCAGAGTGCTGGGGGATATCTAGGGTGTAGAGGGGTCAGAGTGCTGGGGGGATAACTGGGGTGTAGAGGGGTCAGAGTGCTGGGGGAATATCTAGGGTGTAGAGGGGTCAGAGTGCTGGGGGAATATCTAGGGTGTAGAGGGGTCAGAGTGCTGGGGGAATATCTAGGGTGTAGAGGGGTCAGAGTGCTGGGGGAATATCTAGGGTGTAGAGGGGTCAGAGTGCTGGGGGGATATCTAGGGTATAGAGGGGTCAGAGTGTTGGGGGATATCTAGAGTGTAGAGGGGTCAGAGTGCTGGGGGGATATCTAGGGTGTAGAGGGGTCAGAGTACTAGGGGGATATCTAGGGTGTAGAGGGGTCAGAGTGCTGGGGGGATATCTGGGATGTAGAGGGGCATCCCAGGCTCAAGGACCAGCTGCTTTGGGGAAAGGGCAGGGGCCCCCAATGCAGCTGGGGCCCCTGGGCAGTGCCCAGGTGTGCCCTCTCATTAAGACAGCCCTGGCTGTATCTATAGGCTGTCTGTGTCCAGAGATTTGTGAGTGTGGTTTCTTCGTTGTAGTCCACAATCTCTTTTTGGCCATACTGCACTATGAGCATTCTCCTGTGTTTTCTTCTCTCCCCTTTCTTCTCATGAGTTGGTCCTCTGGAACAGCAAGTGGCAGTACTAGACTGGGGTAGGAGGTACGATGAAGTACTGAGCACACCACAGAAGCTCCCTATTATTGAGCCAGTCTACATGCCTGAACTGTGAATTGTTCGCTGCTGCACTTATCTGTTTTTTTTTTTTTCACTTTACAGTGTCCTTTTGCACTGATGCACAATTGCACTTAGTGCGTGCGTACATGTGTGTTTACATGAATGTATGCACATTTTATGTATGCGCTTTTAATTCTGACCCCCTATATGTGTACAATCAGAACTGATTTTTTGAGCGTTTCTATGCTTATTTTTATTCATTAAATACTAAACTTGCTACACTTAGAAGGCGCTGCTCTTTTTCCCTTACTATGTTCCGAAGATTTTTCTAACTTTTGAGCTGGCAGCCTCCTAAGGCCTGCATATTGTTCTCCCTGCAGGGACTTATTGATTTATATGGCCTTGTTTTACTTCCCAGCTTATTATTTTACCCCATACCCATCTGTTAGTTATACTCAGCCATAACCAGTGTGCGCCATATTACCCCACTGTTTGTCCACACCAGCCTGCAAGCGGGTCCCACCACCTATCTTCTAGTGCTCAACTCCAATCATGGCCCGAAATGTTTGTTATTAGGTCTAGATATGTGTTTCCCCTTTTGGGTAACTGAATATGCTTCAGAACTTCCTCACATATATATCTTCTTTATTTAACCACTTGATACCCGCAGGCCGTCAAATGACGTCCAAAACGGGGACCTATTATCCTGGGTGGACGTCATATGACAGCCTGGACTTTGCGGGGGGATATCTCAATGATGCCTGCACCCAGAGGCATCATTGAGATATAATTTTTTAGCGTTGGCGATCGTGCGCACTGTAAGAACGATCATAGCGGCTGTTCCGCCGCTAGATCATTCTTACAGGCGGCGGGAGGGGACACCCCCCCTCCCGCCGCCATCCGGTGCTTCTCCGGTCTCTCCCGTCCCATCGGGAGCCCGGAGAGATGATCGCCGTCCGCCGGATGTTTGCCATAGAGATGACTGGTGACCAGATGGTCACCAGTCATCTCTATGACTGTCGGAGGACCCAGGCGCGATGTGATGACGTCACGCCCGGGTCCCGTAAGTAAACAAACCGCAATTGCGGCTAGTTTGAATGAGATCTGTGAATTTTTTTTCACAATCTCATTCTTTCCAGCCTAGAGGAGAGAGGTGAGGTCTTATTGACCCCGCATCTCTCCTTAAAGAGGACCTGTCACACACATTCCTATTACAAGGGATGTTTACATTCCTTGTAATAGGAATAAAAGCGTTTGAAAAAAAAAATGTAAAAAAAAAAGTGTAAAAAATAAGTAAAATAAAAAATAAATAATAATATTAAAATTAAAATGCCCTGTCCCTGTTTGCTTGCGCTCAGAAGCGTACGCACACGCAAGTCCCGCCCACGTATGTAAACGTCGTTCAAACCACACATGTGAGGTGTCACCACATCCGTTAGAGCGTGTGCAAAAATTCTAGCACTAGACCTCGTCTGTAACTCTAAACTGGTAACCTGTAAAAATGTTAGTGTCGCCTATGGAGATTTTTAAGTAACGAAGTTTGCCGCCATTCCATGAGTCTACGCAATTTTAAAGTGTGACATGTTAGGTATCTATTTACTCGGCGTAACATCATCTTTCATATTTTACCAAAAAATTGGGCTAACGTTACTGTTTGTTATTTTTTAATTTATGAAACCATTTTTTTTTACAAAAAAAAATTATTGCGCAAATATGGTGCAAGATAAAAAGTTGCAATGACCCCCATTTTATTCCCTAGGGCGTCTGCTAAAAAAACATATATAATGTTTGGGGGTTCTGAGTAAATTTCTAGCAAAAGAATGATGATTTGTACATGTAGGAGAGAAGTGCCAGAATAGGCCCGGGAAGGAGGTGGGTTTTACAGCCCTGTATTGAAGTGGTTAAATAAGTCTCCTGGCATATTTCCCATTAAGGGTCTCTGTCTTCTTTTCTGCCAATATGCTCAAACAAGGCATGGGATGGCTCTCATAGTGTAGTAAAATCAATGTCAAGTATTTATTAAAAGAATTGCACTTACAATATAAATGTAGGAAAAACATCTTTAACCACTTGCCTACTGTGCACCTACACCCCCTTCCTGCCCAGACAAAATTTAAGCTTTCGGCACTGCATCGCTTTAACTGACAATTGCGCGGTCGTGCGACGTGGCTCCCAAACAAAATTGGTGTCCTTTTTTTCCCACAAATAGAGCTTTCTTTTGGTGGTATTTGATCACCTCTGCGGTTTTTATTTTTTGCGCTATAAACAAAAATAGAGCCTCAATTTTGAAAAAAATTCAATATTTTTTACTTTTTGCTATAATAAATAACCCAAAAAATATATAAAAAAAACATTTTTTCCCTCAGTTTAGGCCGATACGTATTCTTCTACATATTTTTGGTAAAAAAAAAAATGCAATAAGCGTTTATCGATTGGTTTGCGCAAAATGTATAGTGTTTACAAAATAGGGGATAGTTTATGGCATTTTTTTTTTTTTTTTTACTATTAATGGCGGCGATCTGCGATTTTTTTTTTTTTTTTTTTTTTTTTTTTTTTTTTTATTGGGACTGCGACGTTATGGCGGACACTTCGGACACTTTTCTGACATTTTTGGGACCATTTACATTTATACAGTGAACAATGCTATAAATATGCATTGATTACTGTATAAATGTGACTGGCAGTGAAGGGGTTAACCACTAGGGGGCGGGGAAGGGGTTAAATGTGTGTCCTATGAGTGTTCTAACTGTAGGGGGAGGGGGGGGGTGACTGGGGGTGGTGACCGATTGTGTCCCTATGTACAAGGGACACAGCATCGGTCTCCTCTCCCTGACAGGACGTGGAGCTCTGTGTTTACATACAGAGCTCCACGTCCCCGCTCAGTTACTGGGCAATCGCGTGTGCCCGTCGGCGATCGTTGCCGCCGCGCACTCGCACCGGGATCCCAGCAGAGCGGCGGGTGCGCGCATCCGCCCGCGGCTTTAAAGTCCTCCGCCCGCCATCATTTGACGGTGGGCGGTGGACAAGTGGTTAAAATCCATTTACGTCTGTTTTCTCGGGGGCATCAGCATCACCCGGCTCCTCCCACGCGTTATGTTGCGCCTCACGTGACTTCATCAGGGATTTATCAGGGCCATGGCCAGAAATGCTGGTTTCTCAGCAAAATAAAGCATGAAGATATAAATGGATGGGTGTTTTTTTTTTTTTTTATGTATTAAAAGAGAAGTATGGGTTTGTCTTTTTTTATTTATTTATTTATTTATACTTACCTAGGTGGGTGCTGCATCTGTCCCCCGTGCCTCCACACTGAGAACCGAGCGATCAGAGCCCGTCGTCAGTCACAGCTCTCTGCCTCTCATGCGCTGAGCTGTGGAGGAGACGGAACGGCCGGGTCAGGCTCTTGAATAAAATAATATGCAAAGTGGTTGGAGTGAAGCTTCAGAATGGCAAAGATGATTTTATTACAAATTTGAGCAGACTGCAGTTCCTCTTTAATCTCCTCCTGTGAGAGTTTCTTTTCAGGCAGGTAGATGCTAGTTTCTGGATTTTATGAAGATTTGTCAAGGCTTACTAATAGCCATATTAATGTCACCAGATATTAAGTGCACTAATTGGGCAACTCTGCTGTTTAATTATGTAGTCAAAATGTTCTACTAAAAGTAAAATGACTTTAATTATACTTTTATATTTTCCAGCAATTTTCTCAGTGTGATACCTTGAAAGCAAAAAGTAAACTTGCTCAAACTAATGAATTATAGCTGTGAGAAAGAGTTGCAGTCAAACCATTTTCTTAAGTTTTGCACTGAGCGAGTTTGGAAGCTCTGTCAGATTATTATTGCTGTGTGTGCTCCCAATTGGGGGATTTGCGATTCCTTCCTACCCCACTGTGACCAGGACTAGATCTCAAACTGCAATATAAACATGTATTATTTTTATTTCTAGGAACTCTGCTCACAATGATTTTGGACATTTAGATATTCATATATAGGGACACCTCTACAGACTTACAATTATTTATCATAAATCACTACTTTGCAGATTTTGTGCAGATGTTTTGTGTTTCAGCGTGCCGCAGTACCATTTTTTTTTAATGGCGCCCCAACGCTGTAAGGCAATGCACCTGTGCAACAGGTTTAAGGCTGGTCTTACACTTACTAAATGTCAGTTTTTTACTGTTTTGATATCCATTTTTTAATAAAAATTACACTATTGAGGCATCTGTTTTCCTTGCATGTATGATCTACCAACTGGTGCCTATGCTGTTGTGGAACTTGCCGATTTACAACATCACGGTTGTTTTTTGTCTGCTTGGTGTCATACACATGTAGCGCTACCCTCGAAGGAGCCGCTGGCCATATTTGGGACCGGCGTTTCTCGGTAGCATGTCTAGGGGTATGATGAAAAGTAGACCGTGTGAGCAATGATAGAATGTCCAAACAGCAAGGTGTCATTTTCTGTGCTTTTATTCTTATACCCAAAACGGCAACAGGTAACTTCAGGTGAATAGAGAAAGATGATGAAAGAAAAAGTTGCAGGTGCAGGCCTTAGCTATGTACAGAAGCAGTCCTGCTTCAATGATATCTTTTGCTTCGTCGCCACTCCAACCGGAGTAGGTGTAGTGTGCCCGGACAGTCTCTCTCACAGAACTGGCAGCCGGAGTATCACTCGGAACCCTGAGAAGGAAACAAGCCTCTGCCACAGACTTGGCTCAATGGAACAGGAGAGGTACCTCTGCCACAGGCCCTTGCTCTGGAATACAACTTGATGGAGCAATTCTTTCTCAGTAAAGTAGTTTACCTGAATTGTCTTCAGGTAGATCTTGATTTTAGGTGATCGACTGACTGGTTGCCATATAACAAACTCCCAGTGTCCTGTCACCTTGATCCTCGATGGTTCGTCTGGGCCTTATTGGATCGCCTGCCTCCGGGCTTTCCTCAGACTGACTGCCCACCGAACAGCACAACTCGCTTGGGAGCTTCTCATAGAATTGAGGACCCAGTAAGTCACTGGGGCGCCTCTGCAGCTTTAGTTGATCCGGGCCATGAGGGCCCAGAGTCAGGAACTCCACGTAGCAAGCGCACCCCGGCCTGGTAGGCCATAACGCTGGGGCCCGTGATGTGCGCACACCCTAAAGGTGGGTGCCGCACCCGGATCCAACCTCGAACTCCCGGTGCCAAGATGGCGCCCTCAAGAAGTACCCTCCCCCAGCATGCCCCGTGAGGGAAAACCTCCCCTGATTGGCTGCTGGCAAGAAGGTGCTCTCGCTGGTCTCCACTACCGCCACCTGTCCTTCCAAGATGGTAAGGTATCTTCGGAACATAGAATGAAACAACAGCACAGCACAGCACAGCACTAAACTAACATAAATCATATGGATGAGAGCTGTGTAACTCTCTCATCCCCCTCTAAATTTGAATAGCGTCCATACTTGAAAGTACAGGGGCGCTACACACATGCTGGTCTAGGTCCTGCATACAAGGGACCATTGGCTCTGGTAAGCAGTTTACCTACTCTATGGTGGTGGATTTCACTTTGGTCTTTTGATTCCAAGAAGAAAGTTCAGCTGATGTCTTGGAACATCACTGGGTGTTTATTTACACTGAAGTTATACATGGACTTTCCTTTTTTTGTTTTTTGGTTCATTGTTTTTAGGTTCATGTACTTTATATTATCACTTCATTGATGGCACTATTTAGTTCATTGTAGAGTTTAGATTTATGTTTTGTTTATAATAGGGTTGTCCCGATACCACTTTTTTAGGACCGAGTACAAGTACCAATATTTTTTTTTCAAGTAGTCGCCGATACCGAATACCGATACTTTTTTTAAACGTGTCCCCTACATATTGCAGCCATGTCCCCTACATATTGCAGCCATGTCCCCTACATATTGCAGCCATGTCCCCTACATATTGCAGCCATGTCCCCTACATATTGCAGCCATGTCCCCCACATATTGCAGCCATGTCCCCCACATATTGCAGCCATGTCCCCTACATATTGCAGCCATGTCCCCTACATATTGCAGCCATGTCCCCCACATATTGCAGCCATGTCCCCCACATATTGCAGCCATGTCCCCCACATATTGCAGCCATGTCCCCCACATATTGCAGCCATGTCCCCCACATATTGCAGCCATGTCCCCCACATATTGCAGCCATGTCCCCCACATTGCAGCCATGTCCCCCACATATTGCAGCCATGCTCCCCACATTGCAGCCATGTCCCCCCCATATTGCAGCCATGCCCCCCCATATTGCAGCCATGTCCCCCACATTGCAGTCATGTCCCCCCATATACAGCCATGTCCCCCACATATTGCAGCCATGCCCCCCCATATTGCAGCCATGCCCCCCCATATTGCAGCCATGCCCCCCCATATTGCAGCCATGTCCCCCCCATATTGCAGCCATGCCCCCCCTACCTGATGATGATGCCGCCGCCGCCGTATATACAAAGACACCGCCGCCGTGAACATTATAGGCAGTGCCTTTCAATAGCTATTTTCCCTGCCGCGCGCCATGTTAAGGACACTCCCTCTTGCTCGGGATTGGACAGATCCGAGCAAGGGGGAGTGTCTATACACGCAAAGCGGGAAAACAGCTATTCAAAGGTGCCTATAATGTTCGCGGCGGCGGCTTTGTATATACGTCGGTGGGGTCGGATTCGCTTATGCGGCGTTGGCGGCGGGGGCGGCGGGGGGGGAGTATTCTATTTGGGTATCGGGGGTATTTGCGGGAGAACAAGTACTCCCGCAAATACTCAGTATCGGTCCCGATACCGATACTAGTATCGGTATCGGGACAACCCTAGTTTATAATTGATCTTTAGAGCCGGTTCACACTGGGGCAACACGACTTCCAGGGCGACTTTGGGAGGCAACTTGGACATGACTTGAGTATGAATCATCAGGCAACTTACAAGGCAACTTCAAGTTGCCTCCAGGACAGTACAAGGCAACTTCAAGTCGCCTCCAGGACAGGAGGCTTTCCAGTGGCCAATCAAACAACAATCAACTCTGTGGGAGGGGGGGGGGTTTGCCTGAGAAATGTATGTTATCTTCCTGTATTGTTGCTTCAGTTAAGACAGTGATCCGACTTCTGAGGTGACTTCCATTGAAATCAATGGGTACAAGTTGTCTACAAGTTGGATTAAAGTAGTACAGGAACCTTTTCTAAAGTCGGAGCGACTTCAGTAGTGTGTATTAAGATGGCTCCATTCACTTCCATTGATTTTCTCAACTACACGACTTGGGGCAACTTCAAGTCGGATCCTAGGTTGCCCCTGTGTGAACCGGCCATTATGATCTCTGCTTTCTCTAAATTAGAATTTGTGCACTTCAATTTTTGGTCACTTTCAAGTTTAGTTCATGGTATGATTTATGTTCATTTAGATTTTTCACCATTTTTTTTTTACACTTATGGTGGTGGTGATTGAGTCACTACCCCCTGAGTGAGTGAAAAATGTATATAGCGCAGCACATGCAAACTTAATCGCCTCTGGGCGCTCGTTGTTCCTTTCTCCTTTGATATCAAAAGAGATGAGTTTTGATCTTTCTTCTGAACGCTAAGTGGTTCTCCTCCAAACGAATGCTGGTTGGTAAAGCGTTCCATAGTCTGGGACCTTGGAGCGCAAATCTTCTTTTTCCTTTGGACTTGTATTTGGCTTTGGGTATCTGGAGCAGATTTTGATTGGTGGATCGCAGAACGTGATTGGAATTGTGAGCTTTTATTTTTTCGCATTGATATTGCGGAGCCTTCCCATGAATGCACTTATGGGTAAGACAGAGTGCTTTAAAAGCAATTCTGTCTTTTACTGGCAACCAGTGAAGGGTTCTCAATGAAGGTGAGATTGATTCCCAGGGTTTTTTCCCAGTCACAAGTCTGGCGGCCGTATTTTGAATGACTTGCAGACGAGAAATTTGGTACTTGGGGAGTCCGATATAGAGGGCGTTTGCATAGTCCAGTCAAAGGTGGTTTTACATATTAGCGCAACTATATATATTTTTTCCACTTTGTTCACTGTTTTCAGGTTAGTTGCTGCTTATTAACTAGAGCTTCAGGCCGCATGTATTTTTACAACCAGCTTATATCCCAGCGCAGTTTCTTTTTTCCTTTTTTTCAATGCACCTGTGCTGCAGTGAGCAACAAAACACATTCCGGAAAAAAAACTTTTTCGTTGTGTTGGGGAACTTAAAATGAATAGGCTGCCGTAATGCAAAGCTTGTTAACGTGCAAAGTAAGGTGTATTAAAGGAGTCGTAAAGGTTCATTTTTTATTTTCTAAATTGTTTCCTTTAAGCTAGTGCATTGTTGGTTCACTTACCTTTTCCTTCGATCTCCCTTCTAAATGTTTTTTTTCTTTGTCTGACTTTCTCACTTCCTGTTCTTCCTCAGTAAGCTTGCCACCATCATCCAAGCTGTTCTGGCTGGGGGTTAGTCAGCATGCTCGCCCCCTCCTTGGGACTACATCCCTGCAGGGAGACGCACAGCACAGTGAGAAATTCAGACAAAAACAAAAAAAAACATTTAGAAGGGAAATCGAAGGAAAAGGTAAGTGAACCAAAAATGTACTAGCTTAAAGGAACCTATTAAGAAACCTTTACAACCTCTTTAACATGCAAGCCTTGCTACCACCCAGCCTTTCTAATTAATAGAAATCGTTTTTCCTTTTCTTCTACTAAACATAGTATAGGTGGAATGATGACAAACTTTTCACATCAGTTATTTTTACTATGAACTTTTACAATTTTTACAATAAAATGTAATTTAGAGACATTTTTATAGATGTTTTTAATTATAATTGATCCTATATAGTCAGTACAACACAAGTGTATAACAACTTTTCATAAATGTCCATACTCATTCATTAGCCATGTATGCAGGTTTATAACTGGTGTTTAACTTTAAGTGCCAGCCTTATCTTGAGTGAACAGTAGCTGATAGTTAGAAAAAACATCCCAGAAAAATTCTTCTTCTTCTTCTTCTAAAATTGTTGGGCAGTTGATGTCTGGGCAGGTCTAAAATAGTAACTCCAGTCTCCCACCAAAAAAATTGAGTCAGCAGCTACAAATACTGTAGCTGCTGACTTTTAGTATAAGGATACTTACCTGTCCAGGGATCCAGCAATGTTGGCACCTGAGCCGATTCCTCAATCGGCTTTGGGTAAAGTCACTGGCATCTTCAGTAAGGGAAACCAGCAGTAAAACCTTCAGGCTTAACAGCCAGTTCCCTACTGCCCATGCATGAGTCACGCTGCGCTTTCTACATGGTCCCACTATTTTCTGGGACCTATAGAAGGCAAAGAGAGCTCCACTGACCTTAATGAATTATATTAATAAATGTGCATAAACATACATTGTGATTTAATTATTCCATATAGATCATCGAATCCATCAACCAAAATTATAGAGATAAGATGTTTATTGTGACAATTGGGTGAATGTTGTCACACCACAACATCCCTTAATACTTTAAGTGAGGGGGCCAAAGCCCCTGGGGGATTGAAAAGCGAAGCATTGGAAAGACCAAAGTGGAGAAGCTCAGTAGACGACAATCTGTTCTCTTTAATTGGATTGGTAATCCGGTGAGGTTTATAATTGAGCTTACGTACAAATTTATGCATATCCATGTATATCTGAAACGTATTCAACTTTTTCTGTGGTGAAAATTTAAGTCCCTTGTCTAACACTTATTTCTCGGGGTCTGTCAACACAGTGGTACTTAAAGGGGTGTTCCAACCCTTTTTAATGTTTATTAAAAGTCAGCAGCTACAAAAAGTGTAGCTGCTGGCTTTTAATAAACAATCACTTACCTGCTCCAGCGTTCCAGCGACGCACCGGCCGGGGCTCCGCTCCTCTCCCACCCCCTCCCCGGCCGGCGTCCTCATCGTAACTGTGGGCCTTCGGCTTCACGGCCGGGCACCCAATGCGCATGCGCGAGCGGCACTGCGCATGCGCGGCGCAGCTCGCCGCTGATTGGACAGGCGATCGCATGGGACCTGTCATGTGTCCCATGCGATCGCCTACAGGGAGGGGCTGCTGTAGGCGATTAAGCTTAATCGCCTAACCAGCCCCTCGGCGGAAGCAGGAAGTGGGACAGGAAGTCCCACTCCTCCTGAATCCCCCACTCCCCCCAAAAAAATTAGATGCCAAATGTGGCATGTAAGGGGGTGAGGAGTGGGATAAGCGGAAGTTCCATTTTTGGGTGGAACTCCGCTTTAAATTCCTGCACCAACTACGTTTTTTTTTTTTTTAATTGTATCGGCCTCCCCCTTTTAACTCTGTTCGACCAATCTCTTGGTTTAGTCTGGGAAAACCCCAATTCTGGAATCCTTGATTTCCTAGGCCCGACCTTTTTATGGCCTAATGCATTCCTATTGTAGTATTTATAAGATGCATTAGGAGGGCCATAATCCATCCCATGGTTGGATGCAAGATTCCTCTGGTCGTAGTCGGACCATGGACCCTCTCTATCCCGCAAGAGAAAGAATTATGTCACGTACACACGATCAGTCCATCCGATGAGAATGGTCTGATGGACCGTTTTCATTGTTTAACCGATGAAGCTGACTGATGTACTGTCGCATCCACACACCATCAGTTAAATAACCAATCGTGTTAGAACGCGGTGATGTAAAACACAACGACGTGCTGAGAAAAATGAAGTTCAATGCTTCCAAGCATGCGTCGACTTGATTCTGTGCATGCGTGGATTTTTAACCGATGGTCGTGCCTACTAACGATCGGTTTTGACCTATCGGTTAGGAATCCATCGGTTAAATTTAAAACAAGTTCCCTTTTTTTAACCGATGGATAACTAACTGATGGCGCACACACACCATTGGCATTTTCCTAAATGGCAAGCCCCCCCCCCCCCCCCCGCCGCTGCCGTCTAGTCAATTAGCGCTTGGGGAACATAACAGCTTTCATTTGAATAGCTGGGTGTTCCCCGCCGCACCTTTGTCATATATAGACACTCCCCCTTGTCTGGGCACTTTGATAGACAGATCGCCCGTCCAATCCTGGGATGGGTGATCTGTCTATCAAAGTGCCCGGACAAGGGGGAGGGGCTATATATGATGAGGCGCAGCGGGGAACACCCAGCTATTCAAATTAAAGCTGTTATGTTCCCCAAGCGCTAATCAACTAGACGGCAGTGGCGGGCGGGGGGGGGGTCTTGGCTTTCTCTTTGGGGACTAGGCGGCAACAGCAGCAGCTCTCCTCCATACCCGATAACGATATTAGTATCAGTATCGGGACAACCCTAGAAAGAATCTATTATGAGTATTAACATTAAAGACGTATTCTTTATCTCTTCCATATTGATATGGTGGGTCATGACATATCGGTCCCTAACCATACATGGTACTTGACACATAGCCCTGGTTATTATGTTGACCAATATTATGGTAATCTCCGTTTATGCATTTTTTGTATCATATACATTGTTTGAATTATCCAAGGTTAAAGCAAGTTATTTTAAATTGAACTTTCCTGAACCCCATAAAAATGAATTCTGCTGTCCATAATTGGAAAATAATTTGTATTAGCAGAGCCTGTCCTGACAAGTGTACATTCCCTGGCTTGCGAACCTTAGAAACTAACACTCAATTCAAAGGCTAGCAAATGTCCTTTATCCTAAAGTTTTATTTGTTACACCTACACCATGACTGCTGAATTCTTCCTTGGTACAGGCTTGCCAGATCTGGGCACTTCAGGAGAGTAAACCTAACACGGAGCATTTGTTGGAAGTTCAACTTGTATTTCCTTCTATACCTATTTAAAGCTTAATACTGGGACCAAGATTTTGTTTTACTGAACTATATGGGCATTTTCAGTGTAGGTGTGAAAGGCTTGTTTTGGTATACATTTTTAGAATACAGTATTGATAGTGCATTTTAAATTTGCAGGTGAAACAGGATTTAGAAAGCAACATTTCGGTCTTTGCTTAGATACTAAACCTACTGTATCTGTGGTCCTCTGTAGTTGATTGTCTCTGCCCTGGTTCCAACAGTACTCTTCCTATTGGTCTTTCCTATTCTTGGAGCACCTACATGTTATGCAGCTACTCTATTCTGAATGAACACGGAGCATTTACAAAGCAATACGCATGTTTGTTTTGGCATGGTCAACCTAAGGTGTGTTTTTAACATTTGCAAAACTTTATTGCCTATTGTAAAGAACATGCAAGGGCCGAAGGCTAATTCATTTCTGGGTTTCCTCATTTCCACCCACACAGTCATAGTTTTAGTGCCTTTGTCAGCATAGACTCAGCTGAAATGAAGAAATCCTTTTTACTTTTTTAAATTCATGAATATTTTAATGAGTAATTAGCAGATAAAATCAGTCGTTTAAGTGCCTTCTATTCGATTCTCCAGATCTATAGCAGAAAGCTGCATAGAGTTTGGACCTCAATGAACTCATTTATGTCTAGACCCCAATAAAAAAGGATTTTTTAAATTGGGGCACAAAGAAGAAATTAAGTATTAGATTGTAAAAAAAAAATTTGGACACTAACTTGGTGGTAAGTTGTTCTTTTTATTATAAGTAGGCGGATGCATTCAAGACTGCCCTTTTCCATTTTGTAAATAATAGATTCCCTTTAAATAAAAGTGACAAGACAATATGGTAGATTTACTAAAACTGCAGAGTGCACAATCTGGTGCAGCTGTGCATGGTAACCAATCAGATTCTAAGGTTCAATTAAGCTTTGCCAATAAAACCTGGAGTTGATTGATTTCTATGCAGAGCTTCACCAGATTTTGCAATGCACAATTTTAGTAAGTGTCCTTTCACACTAGCGGACGAACGGTCCGCTAATTACAAGTCTGTTAACGGACTTGTAATTAACCCCTATGGGAGCGGATCCATTAGCGGAGGATGCATCCGCTAACGTCCGCCAGATCCGCATCCGTTTTTGCGGACGGAAGAATGTCCTATTTTTCTTCCGTCCTGCCAAACGGATCGGATGCAAACGGACAGACGGTCCGTTTCCATCCGACTCCCCGTAGGGGAGAGCGGAGAAGAGACAGGGCGGTCCCTGCACAGTGTGCGGGGACCGCCCTGTCCGCCGACAGCTGAGCGGAGACCCCCCGCTGAGCTGACGGACACACGGAGCGGACCGAAAAACGGTCCGCTCCGTGTGAAAGGACCCTTAATGTCCCCCAATGCACTACCAAAAAAGAGTGCTTGGATATGCAGCACTTTACTAATCAGTGTCCATATACATTTTACAATATAATGCTAAAATCAAACTGCAAGAAATCATATTATATAATTATTTGCATTGTCATAGGTTGAAGCAGTGCGCAGAGATCTCTTTACTATCCATTGTCTGTCCAAGTGTTTTAAAAAATGTTGCAGATTTATCTATTGTTAATAAAAAAAAATGTTGCAGATTTATCTATTGTTAATAAAAAAAAATGTTGCAGATTTAACTTGGGCTGAGCATCATATATATACTTTCATTTTAACCACTTAACCCCCGGACCATATTGCTGCCCAATGACCAGAGCACTTTTTGCGATTCGGCACTGCGTCGCTTTAACTGACAATTGCGCGATCGTGCGACGTGGCTCCCAAACAAAATTGGCGTCCTTTTTTTCCCACAAATAGAGCTTTCTTTTGGTGGTATTTGATCATCTGTGCGGTTTTTATTTTTTGCGCTATTAACAAAAATAGAGCGACTATTTTGAAAAAAATGCAATATTTTTTACTTTTTTCTGTAATAAATATCCCCAAAAATATATAAAAAAAACTTTTTTTTCCTCAGTTTAGGCCGATACGTATTCTTCTACATATTTTTCGTAAAAAAAAAACGCAATTAGCGTTTTATGATTGGTTTGCGCAAAAGTTATAGCGTTTACAAAATAGGGGGTAGTTTTATGGCATTTTTATTATTATTATTTTTTTTTTTACTAGTAATGGCGGCGATCAGCATTTTTTTTCAGTACTGTGACCTTATGGCGGACACTTCGGACACTTTTGACACATTTTTGGAACCATTGGCATTTTTTTAGCGATCAATGCTATAAAAATGCATTGGATTACTATAAAAATGCCATTGGCAGTGAAGGGGTTAACACTAGGGGGCGGGGAAGGGGTTAAGTGTGTTCCTGGGTGTGTTCTAACTGTATGGGGGGGTGACCTCACTAGGGGATGAACAGAAGATCAGCGTTTCCCCCGCTGACAGGACCGGGAGCTATGTGTTTACACACATAGCTCCCCGTCCCCACTCTGTAACGAGCGATCGCGTGTGCCCGGTGACGATCGTGCCTGCCGGGCACGAGCAAAGGACTCGGCGGCGAGCAGGGGGTGCGCGCGCCGGCCGCTAAGGTGCCGACGTAGAGCAGCCGACCTGCCGCCGCATAACTGCGGCGGGTGGTCGGCAACCACCTATTTTGACAAAATACTGTAGCTGCTGACCTTCAATATACCTGTACGTACCAGACGAAAAAATCTAGCGCTGTCTTCCTACAACCTGAGTTCTTTGCAGGTCCTTCAGATCCAACACCACCATCTTGGATTTGATTGCTGACTGTGATTTCCCAATGGCTCACATCTGGTTCTTCTACTGCAAATGGGCAGGGCACAGACAACAGAAAAACTGTCCCAGTAGACTTTTGGGCTGTGTGATATGTATGCCAGGATGTTGGGGGTGGAATGGGGGGGGGGTGGTGTAAACAGGCATCACCCTTACCTTAGTGAGGAATAAGGAAGTGGGGGCCAGTATTTATTAGAAAAGGCAATCGCTACCCTACAACAACAAAAAATTGCAAGGGAGGGTGAGACTGTATTCTCACCCTCAATCGCAACATGTGACTGAAGGTCCACTTTGAGTGAATCCTTGATAAGTAATGTTTAAAGTGTTACTAAACTCAGGACCCTGCATTCACTATATCTGGTCTCCCACAGTGCACAAAACATGGAAGTTCAATAGTTTTAGTAAATACAAATAGCTAAATACCTTTTCTCATTCGCAGTATAGAGCAGTCTTGTGACTTCCATTAGTGTCTGGTTAAAGCTTGTAGGAGGAGTTTTCATTCTTTTCCCTGTTCCCCTGTTTCGACAGTGCTGATTGGTCCTGTGCTGATCACATGCGCTAGCCCAAGAAAAAAAAAAATTCTCTAGCAATACACACCAAACTGAGCATGTGCAGCCTAACGCCTTATGCTCTGTTCTATCAAGAGATGGGTTAGAGTTAAAGAAGGGGAGGATCAGAAAAGTCAGGATCACACATCCTTTACACACAATGCAGAGGATTACCCCCACACGATCAGACCAGTTTGATGGTGTGTACGGCCCATCAGACCGTTGTCCGTCAGACCAAAATTTTAAAACATGCTTTAAAACCTGTCTGATGGAACCTGTCCGTCGGACAGGTTCGATGGTTAGTACACAAAAGCATCGGACCAAAAACCTGCGCATGCTCAGAATCAAGTCGACGCATGCTTGGAAGCATTGAACTTTGTTTTTTCATCACGTCGTTGTGTTCTACGTCATCGCGTTCTGGTCTGATCGGATTTTGTTCCAATGGTGTGTACACACATCAGACCATCAGACAAGTTCAGAGTTGTCTGATAAAAACGGTCCATCAGACAAGTCTCATCAGACATGTCTGATCGTGTGTACAAGGCCTTAGTTTCCGCAGTGAGTATAACAAGCATGTTTCACTGCATATACAGTACAGACTGATTTTACTGTTGTGGGTTTAGTAACACTTTAAGTGTAAAGCCATATGCAGTGTGAGCGTCTAGCCTCTGTGCATCCACTCCTGGCGTTTTCTTGCGAATGGGAGGCCCATATGCCATGCATCCCTGCTGAACCAGACACATTTTGATCATTGTAAGGTCAGCTTTACACAATTCTGGCACTGAGTTTGCCTGCAGCCGACCTGTCCTTCCTTTTTCTGCTGCCTTCATAAGCACAGCAAAAATCCATAAACATCACTAAACACGGAGACCAATCTGTTGCCTTGCTTCATAGAGGACTATGAAGATCTACTGTACATGCACAGGCAACAGTTCCTGGACCCAGCATTTATTGACATTACTCTTGATCTCTTTTAACCTTCAGCTTTCTCTGCACATTACAGCAATCAGCTCCTGGTAGAGGAAGTCTCCTATCACTATTAGCATATTTGTGGCTCTCTTCGGTATATCATGTGACTTGTAGGAGCTGCAAATAAATTATTAGTGATGTGAAAATTCCTATTGTTGGGAGCTGATTGCTTTAAATAAGAAGAGATCAGCAGGGCTGTCACTAAATTCCGGGTTCGCTGTTGGACTATAGTTGTTAGGATAAGTCACCGTGGCATCAATACCTAGGGTATGTATACTAAAGAGGAACTCTCCCCAGCAGAAGAATTATTTATTATCTTGACAGGGGTTTTAGCATGTTGCCCTTCTATCCAAAACTACAGAAAACTACAGAAAATAGTTTTGACTTTGAAACATGTATTTTCTGCAGTGTTTGTCAATGAGGGAAGAGTGCTCCATTCACACCTGAGCGACAAAACGCCTGAAGCGTGATGCTCAGATACGCTGGAGGGGAGAAATTACACTAATCTCTATGGAGATGGTTCACATCTCCACGCCGAGCGCCGAAACGCCGATCGCGTGAAGCTAACAAAAGTCCCGGACCCTTTTTTGTCGCGCGTATTCAGGCGGCTTCGGCGTTCGGCATAGCAGACAATAACCTGTAAAAAAGATTGGGTTAAAAACGCGGGTACAAAACGCCTAAACTTTGTCGCCCAATACGCCCAAAATCGCTCACGCATAGGTGTGAATGCAGCCTAGTGTAAGGAAAAAACATTCCCCTTCAGGTGATCTATGGACATTGCAGGGATTTTAATTGCATATTCTTACCTTTTGTTGTTCTGTTTGCCTCTTTCCATGTGCTGAATGAATCTGTGTATGAGTGGTTTTATAATTATCAATGAGCTGCCACACTTGCAGGGCTCTAATAAGGAAGGCTGCAGGGTATGTATCCCTTTAGACATGATCTCCCTTTGGGAATATCTCAACAACAATTAATTTTTTATTGCAGAGGGATGCTTAAAATCTGCCTTGTATCATAGTGCAGCCTTCTGGGAAAATCAGTGAGCCAATCACAAGCAGGAAATTACATTTCTGGGGGGGGGGGGGGGGGGGGGGGGGGTGTTCTGTACACCATCTGTGTGCAGAACACCTCCAGGTAGCGATATTGCATTGCATTTTTTAGAAAAATACAGAGCTCCAGATTGAAAAGGAAAGGTAATTTTTAATAACATTCAATTACAATGATTTATTTTTGCAATTGTGTGTGTGTGTGTAGATATCTTTATATCTATATACTGTATATACATATATAAAATAATAATATATATACAGTACAGACCAATAGTTTGGACACACCTTCTCATTCAAAGAGTTTTCTTTATTTTCATGACTATGCAAATTGTAGATTCACACTGAAGGCATCAAAACTATGAATTAACACATGTGGAATTATATACATAACAAAAAAGTGTGAAACAACTGGAAATATGTCATATTCTATGTTCTTCAAAGTAGCCACCTTTTGCTTTGATTACTGCTTTGCACACTCTTCCAACAGTCTGAAGTCTTCCAACAGTCTTGAAGGAGTTCCCAGAGATGCTTAGCACTTGTTGGCCCTTTTGCCTTCACTCTGCGGTACCAGCTCACCCCAAACCATCTTGATTGGGTTCAGGTCCGGTGACTGTGGAGGCCAGGTCATCTGGCGCAGCACCCCATCACTCTCCTTCTTGGTCAAATAGCCCGTACACAGCCTGGAGGTGTGTTTGGGGGTCATTGTCCTGTTGAAAAATAAATGATGGTCCAGCTAAACCAGTGTTTCTCAACTCCAGTCCTCAAGCCCCCCCAACAGGTCATGTTTTTAGGATTTCCCTCAAATGAAAAGGCTGTGGGAATTACTAAGGCAGTGAAACGGATCAAATCACCTGTGCAAAATAATGGAAATCCTGAAAACCTGACCTGTTGGGGGGCCTTGAGGACTGGAGTTGAGAAAAACTGAACTAAGCGCAAACCGGATGGAATAGCATGCTGCTGCAAGATGCTGTGGTAGCCATGCTGGTTCAGTATGCCTTCAATTTTGAATAAATCCCCAACAGTGTCACCAGCAAAGCACCTCCACCCATCACACCTCCTCCTCCATGCTTCACGGTGGGAACCAGGCATGTAGAGTCCATCCGTTCACCTTTTCTGCGTCGCACAAAGACACAGTGGTTGGAACCAAAGATCTCAAGTTTGGACTCATCAGAACAAAGCACAGATTTCCACTGGTCTAATGTCCATTCCTTGTGTTCTTTAGCCCAAACAGGTCTCTTCTGCTTGTTGCCTTTCTTTAGCAGTGGTTTCCTAGCAGATATTCTACCATGAAGGCCTGATTCACACAGTCTCCTCTTAACAGTTGTTCTAGAGATGTGTCTGCTGCAAAAGGTGGCTACTTTGAAGAACCTAGAATATGACATATATTTTCAGTTGTTTCACACTTTTTTGTTATGTATATAATTCCACATGTGTTAATTCATAGTTTTGATGCCTTCAGTGTGAATCTACAATTTTCATAGTCATGAAAATAAAGAAAACTCTTTGAATGAGAAGGTGTGTCCAAACTTTTGGTCTGTACTGTATATAAAAAGAGAATTATAATAATATAAATATATATATATCATATACAAATACCGTATTTATCGGTGATAACATGCACAGGCGTATAACACGCACCCTAACTTTAAGAGGGGTGTTTCAGGAAAAAAACCTTTACACGGCCCCCTGCGTATAACATGCAGGCACAGTTTACCCTCTATTTTCAGGGTAAAAAAGTGAGTGTCATACACCAATAAATACAGTACATATACAAATGAATCTTAAAGGATAGCTCCACTTGTCAAAAAAATGATTAATAATAACAATATATATGAATATATAAAAGAATAATAATAATAATATATATATATATATATATATATATATATATACAATTACATATACAAATGAATCTTAGAGGAAAGCTCCACTTGTGAAAAAAATAACTATATATATATATATATATATATATATACGTATATATATATATATATATATATATATATATATATATTGTTATTATTATTAATTTTTTTTTTTTAAAGTGTATTTTTTGTGCGTGAACTCGAGAGAGAGGAGCCGGACTGCAGGAGTTGGGAGTAGGCAGACCCTCCCCCCGGAGGCAATCGCCATCCTTCTCCATGCCCCTGGTGGCAATGGCGGGTGTGAAGGGGGGCCTCCCACTCACCCCGCCCTACCTGCTCCTCTTGGGAGCCCAACTGGGGCCCAACGGGACCCCAATGGGGCAGAGGGACTCCCCCTATGAGGGAGTGAGGGGGCCTAGCCCACCCAGCCAGCCCCGTAGGTCCTTTGCCTCTCTTTATTTTAGGAGACCGCATGGCCAAAGTGCGTGTGTTTTAAACCAATTTCGTGTGCGTGCAAGTGTGGTGGTTTTTGTGGAGGGGGGGTGGGTGTACTGAGCACAGGCGTACCTTGCATAGCACACCCACCGGGAGCCGGGCTGAGACCACCAAACTCAATTCACATGTAGCCGAGACCGGGATCCGAACCCTTGGCTGCAGAGGTGAATGGCTTGTCAGCGCAGGGCCAATCACGTTGAGCCACCACAGCTCCCTGTTATTATTATTAATAACTTTTTTCACAAGTGGAGCTTTCCTTTAACCACTTAAGGACCGCCTACTGCACATTTACGTCGGCAGAATGGCACGGCTGGGCACATCAACGTATATAAACGTTGATTTTAGTACCCAGCCGTGGGTCGCGGGCGCGCGCCCGCGACACGGTCCGAAGCTCCAGGACCGGGACCGCGGGATTAGCGGACCCGATCGCCGCTGCAGTGCGGCGATCCGTCCCTGGAGCAGAAGAACGGGGAGAGCCGTGTGTACACACGGCTTCCCCGTGCTTCTCTGTGGCCGTAGCATCTCTGTGGCCGTAGCATCGATCGTGGCCGTGCTTCTCTGTGGCCGTAGCATCGATCGCGTCATCCCTGTATTAGGGGGACGCGATCGATGACGTCACACCTACAGCCACACCCCCCTACAGTTGTAAACACAACACATAGTTCACACATCCCCTACAGCGCCACCTGTGGTTAACTCCCAAACTGCAACTGTCATTTCCACAGTAAACAATGCAATTTAAATGCATTTTTTGCTGTGAAAATGACAATTGTCCCAAAAATGTGTCAAAATTGTCTGAAGTGTCCGCCATATTGTCGCAGTCACGAAAAAAATCGCTGATCGCCGCTATTAGTAGTAAAAAAAAATAATTAATAAAAATGCAATAAAACTATCCCTTATTTTGTAAACGCTATAAATTTTGCGAATACCAACCGATAAACGCTTATTGCGATTTTTTTTACCAAAAATACGTAGAAGAATACGTATCGGCCTAAACTGAGGAAAAAAAATGTTTTTTTATATATTTTTGGGGGATATTTATTATAGCAAAAAGTAAAAAATATTGCATTTTTTTTTAAATTGTCGCTCTATTTTTGTTTATAGCGCAAAAAATAAAAACCGCAGAGGTGATCAAATACCACCAAAAGAAAGCTCTATTTGTGGGGAAAAAAGGACGCCAATTTTGTTTGGGAGCCACGTCGCACGACCACGCAATGTTCAGTTAAAACGACGCAGTGCCGAATCGCAAAAAGGGGCAAGGTCCTTTACCTGCATTTTGGTCCGGGTCTTAAGTGGTTAAGATTCATCCCTCTTACTTTACTACATGTTACATACATGTTTGTTTACTTCTTTCTGTGGCTTGCAATATTCTCAGGTTAAACTGTAAACCTCTGTTCACAACAATGGAATAGAATACAATATTAATGACAGGATAGATCAATAATGGATTAAAGTCTGCTGATTCTAACATAAAGGTGCGGTCAGCCGATTGTTACATGAGCTGCTCGTACATGGATCCCTGACTTTGCAAAACTTTCTAAAATAATCTTTAACTTTGACATTGCATTTTATCTCAATTCACAAACATATATGATATATCTAAATTTCAAACAGCTGCCTGGAGTAAAAGATCGTGATTTCATGTTTGGTTGACAGAATGTGAATGGGAAGGTTTCTGTCCTGTCCAGCCACATCGGGTGTTAATCCAACACAATTGATAGCATTTATTTTCTTTAAATATGTTTAAAGTGGACCATTTGCAAACATGGACAATTCAAACAGTGCATGCGATAAAAGGAAATGCATAAGTGGAGGTTACAGTCTCTGAAAATTTCAAGGAAAGAAAGAAGATCTAGACAGTGACACAGGCAGCTGAAATTACATGCAAAAATCAACTTTTCTTGCAAAATGTGATATTTCCTATGTCTCTTTCAACCTGTTCAGCCACCATGTTGGTCAATGAGGCTGTCTATAACATTAAAAGATCAATAGAGAGGCTTGGGTGGCAGGAATAGGTGGAGCTAAGCTTGTTTTTTACAGGAATAGTCAAGGTTAGCATCTAATTCCAGCTACCGATATCTTTAAAATATTTTGACTGAAGGTGACCTTATTATTATTATTATTATTATTATTATTATTATTGTTATTATACAGGATTTATATATTTCCAATAGTTTATGTAGTGCTGGACTACATACAAGGGAGACAATGCAATAAAATACAAGAGGATTTAGAGAGCCAGAAAATGTTTACAATCTAATGGGGTGGGGCAGGTGGTACAAAAGGTCGTAACTGTGGGGAATGAGCTGATGGAAGAGGTAAAAGATTAGTTGGAGACGTGATAGGCTTCCTTAAAGAGATGAGTTTTCAGGGATTTCCATGAAGGCAGCTAGAGTAGGAGATAGCCAGACAGGTTGAGGTAGAGAGTTCCAGAGGATGGGAGAGGCTCCAAAGAAATCCTGGAGACGAGCCTGGGAGGAGGAGACGAGGGAGCTTGAGAGTAGGAGGTCTTGAGAGGAACGGAGAGGATGGTTTGGATGATATTTAGAGACAAGATTGTTGATGTAGCTCGGGGCAGAGTTGTTAATGGCTTTGTATGTTGTGGTTAGTATTTTGAACTGAATTTGCTGGGCGATCAGGAGTCAGTGAAGGGATTGGCGGAGAGGAGTGGCAGACACTGAGTGGTTGGTAAGGTGGAAAATTCTGGCAGCAGCATTCATTATAGCCTGAAAAGGGGAATAGGAGATAGCCTATAGAGAGGAAGGCCTATAAGAAAGGAGTTGCAATAGTCAAGGTGAGACATAACAAGGGAGTGAATGAGTATCTTGATGGTTTCATTTGTTAAAAAGGGACACATTTTAGAGATGTTTCGGAGGTGAAGTCTACAAACTTTTGACAATGATTGGATTTGAAAGCACAGGTCAGAGTTTAGGATTACACCTAGTACCCTGGCATGGAGAGAGGAATTGATGGTTGCATTATTAATTTTGATGATAAAGTCATGGAGGGGGGGACGGGTAGGTTTTAGAGAGATTTAGTTTAAGATGCCATGTCCAGCTCTGCAACTTGGCTGCTGAACCGGCCTCTTGTGCATGCATTGTTTTTATCCATTTGCTTAGTATGGATTAATTAAGTGTTGTGACTGAGTTTTACTTTAAAACAGAAATAAACTCCAAAAAATACTAACCTTCAAACTCCCACCTTCTAGCCACATGGCAGTTACATTCCACGCTGACTGCTGTCATCTTCTCGTCGGACTACGTCTGGGTGGCAGATTTTTGTCCTCTGGATTGGTCAATGGGGGATGACATCATCCTGTGCATGCACATGGGAGTCAGTCATTCCAGCACAGCCGGAGTGTGCCAGGAATGCGCACTGAGCTGTGCATGTGCAGCTCAGTGTATATTCAGTAGAAGACTGCGATTAGGCAGGTACAGTAAGTGTGCACTATTGCAGAAGCGTCATTGCATGTCTCTTCTGCAATAAAAAGATGCATGCTCACAGTTTTTTACAAGTTAACATTAGTTCCATTTTAGTTCCATTTTAGTATACCGGAGGCTGAAAGAGCATAAAAACAGGAAAAAATGTGGAGGAAACAGAAATACTGCTTAATATTGAAATTGCTTTGCTGATCATCCTTTAAAAAGGCAGTATCAATCTGTATGACTGTCTGTGGTCTGTAATGTCATGAAAAATCCATCATGCAGGTAGCCAGAGATCATGTGATCTTTGCCTAGGCTTTAGGCAACAAATAAAGAAGAAGTGTACCTTGACTATTTATTGTACTTTCGGTTATTCCACTCCACTTTGTTAATTGCTATGAATCTTCATGTTTTGTTACTTATAAATGGTGTAATGTTGCCCCTCCACCCTCCCACTTCCTTAAAGTGTTACTAAACCCAGGACTCTGCATTCACCCTCCCTGGTCTCCCACAGTACACAGAACATGGAAATGCAATTATTTTAGTAAATATAAACTGCTAAATATATTTTCTTATCGGCAGTATATAAAAGTCTTGTGACTTCTATCAGTGTCTGGTTAAAGCTTATAGGATGAGTTTTCATTCTACTCTGACTGTCCTATTGGGCTGCAGGGCCTCTGACCCTCTGTCTGGAACGTGCTGATTAGCCCTGTGTTGATCACATGCACCCTCCCAAGAAAGAAAAATCTTTATCAATACACACCAAACTGAGCATGTGCAGAGTGACACCAAAAGCTCTGCTTTATCAGGAGATGGATTTTGAACAGTGGAAGATGGGGAGGATCAGAGAAGTCAGGATCAAACAGCCTTTTTACACAGTGTAACCCCTTAGGTTCCACAGCATGCTTTACTACATATGCAGACTGATTTTACTGTTTTCAGTATCACTTTGTTTTTTTTTTCAATCAACAGAGGTTATATTGAGCAAAGATTTGGCATGTACATATAGGGCATTTGAACATAAGCTGCGACAATGGTTAGGCATACCGACACAATGATAAACCACAGTTAGTATAGCACAGGACAGGATAAATATTTAGGCATTGAGAGCTTTCAGCAAAATCAAGTTCTTCATATACAGCAATCTAAAGATAGCGCTCCAGAGTGTCTCTTTTCCCGGAGTTCCAACCCCTTTTCTCCGTCACATGCATGTATCAGAGTCTCTCAACCAGCGGTCCCATATTTTATTATACTTCTCTGGGCACCCCCTATTTATATACAGGTACTTTTTAAAAGGCAATGTCCCATTTATTTCCGCCTTCCATTCCAACCACTCAGGCAGTGAAGGTCTCATCCATTTTCTGGCAATGACTTTTCTGGCAGAAGACCGCGCCTCTTGTAAGAACGTTTTTGTATGTCTATCCAGAACTTCTGGATAAACACCCAGAATACATTGTTTGGGGTCTAAGGTTATTGGTGATCCCATATTGTCGTGTAGGAATGTGACTACCTGGGACCAATATCCCTGAATCTTGGAGCAAGACCACAAAAGGTGAAAGAATGTCCCCGTCTCCACCCCACACCACATGCATAGAGTGGACTGCCCTATTTTATACCTGGCTACCCTAACAGGGGTAAGGTACGTTCTATGTAGAATAAAGATCTGAGTTAGTCTATCTGAAAGCCTGGGGGACACCTCTCTACAGGACTCCAGAGCCTCCTCCCACTCCTCATCATTAATCGGACACACTTCCCTCTCCCAGCGGGGTTTTAGAGCAAAAGCAACCTTACCAAAACCAGGCGTAGAGAGCATATTATAAAATGATGAAATTAGACCTCTTGGATCCAAGCTTCTGGCTATAGCTGTGATAGGACTGGGTGTGGGCTGAGTGAGCGACTGAGGGAATTGCGCCTTCAGGGCGTGACGCACTTGTAGGAATCTGAAAAACATATGGTTTGGGAGAGAGAATTCTTCTCGCAATTGATTAAATGGTTTAAGTTCGCCGTTTGTTAGTAAGTGGTGTAGGTATAGTACACCCCGGGAGCTCCAGAGCCCAGGGTCCTGGACTTCTCCTAATTCTGCCAGGCGTTTGTTATGCCATAACGGCATATAATCGTTGTGTACAGGTATCCCAATTTTGGCGGACGCGAAGTCCCATATACGTCTATAATGATACAAGAGAGACCTGACCCCTCCCGGTTCAGTAACACTTTTAATCTTGCCTATACTCCCCACAGTCTACTTGTATATTATTATTGCACAACCCAGGAGGCTGCAAGTCATTAAAGCGGAGGTTCACCCTCAAAATGAACTTTTTAGCTAACCTATCTGTAGCCTTAATAAAGGCTTGTAGCGTTGTCATTTTTTTTTTGTGTACACTTACCTGTCTTCAGCCGTACTTCCGGGTCTTCTTCCTTACGGGGAGCTCTGCATAGATGATTGACTTGCGCGTCATCGCCTTCCGAAAATATCTGATGGGGACTCGGCTCTTTACGGCGCTATACGGCACCTGCCGTGTAGAGCCGACTGCGCAGGCGCCGTAAAGTGGATATTTTCGGAAGGCGATGACGCGCATGTCAATCATCTATGCAGAGCTTAGGAACGCCTACTACTGGGGGGAGCAAGAACCCGGAAGCTGGGTGAAAACGACAAAAAAACGTAAGTACAGACCGAAAAAAAAAAAAATCCAGCATACTGTTGATGTCAGCAGTATGCTGGATATAACAGTCTATATTTTTTTAGGGTGAACCCCCCGCTTTAAGTTCTAAAATAGTGTGAGATTTCACACCTGCATAGATTTCAGCTGTGCAGAAGCCAAATCTCATGATAATTCAAGAATTACTGACTTGCAGCTTTCTAGAATGTGTGATTTGTCTATCCTTGGAGGCTGTGGGTGGCTGAAAGTACATCACTAGGAGGATTGGGGAAGTAAATGGGTGGAGGAGCAATATTTAAGCCCAACTCCAGGCAGGTGTACCTTCACAGACACAGGTTTCAAGCAAGAACACCTCATTACTCGAGAGAACCTCACTCAAGAAGCAACACTTTTATGTCTGCATGAAATCATTTAATTTATATGCAGGAGGATGTCCATTAGCCAATGTGCCTCCTTGCTGCTTTGGCTGTAAGCACTAGGGCTGTCTTAATGAGAGGGCACACCAGGGGCCCCAGCTGCACGGGGGGCCCCTGTTTTTTCCCCAAAGCAGCTGGTCCTTGAGCCCATGCTGCACTGAAATTGGGGACCCCATGATGGAACTGAGCGTGATAGATACACAGGGAAGGCAGTCTGCCTCCTACCTACTTGATGTCTGTTTACCTGCACTGTCATCATTATAGGGGCCCCAGAGCATTGCTTTAGCCAGGGGCCCATGATGCTATTAAGACTGCCCTGGTAAGCACTGCAATTCTCGTAGACCCCAGTACTATGGCTGCATCTGTATCTTCCTCTACTCTGGGCCATTCAAAAAACACACAGGCCCCAGGCTCCGTTTTGCGAATAAGTAAAAAGTGAAATTACCGTATTTATTGGCGTATAACACGCACTTTTTCCCCTTAAAATCAGGAGAAAATCGTGGGTGCACGTTATAGGCCAATACTCGCTGTCTCAGAGCGCGGCTGACAAAGCCAGACAAAGACCGAACCGAGTGTACTGGGCAATCGGCTAGGCTCAGCCATGCTCGGCTCCGCCTGCAGCCACGCGAGAGGAGCCGAGAGAAGCTGAGAGGAGCCGAACACACCGAAAATCCGGCTCTGCACAGCTCGACCGAGAACTCAAACACTGACGCCGCAGATGGACGCCGGACAAGGCCGCCGATGGACGCCGGGCAAGACAGCAGATGGACACCAACAAGGCTGGACGGACCCCCCGCAAGGCCGCAGACGGACGCTGGGCAAGACATCCAAAATGTAAGTTTTTTCCTTAAACTTCCCTTCTAAGCTTGGGGTGCGCGTTATATGCCCGCGCGCGGTATACACCGATAAATACGTTATGTGCCGCGCTCACAACATGGAAATACATATGTATACAAACTAATGTACACTGTGCAATGACCACAAAAACTAATAATAATGAAAATAAGATGTGAAATTTACACCCAAACTAAAGTCTGTGTGCCATCATACAAAAGTTGTTTTAAAAAATAAACATAGCAGTCTTTAAAGCGGTTGTAAAGGAAAAAAAAAAAATCCTTTTGAATAACAAACATGTTATACTTACCTCCACTGTGCAGTTCGTTTTGCACAGAGTGGCCCCGATCCACGTCTTCTGGGGTCCCTCGGCGGCTGTCTCTGGTCCTCCCTGCAAGTACTGACCACAGTCATGCGAGAGCTCGCATGGTGGTGAGTAATTGCAGACGCGCTACCGTGATACAGCGAGCAGCCATAGCCGCTCACTGTATCACTTAGCCCCGCCCTTCACTGCGCCACGTCACTGGATGTGATTGACAGCAGCGCCAGCCAATGGCTGCGCTGCTCTCAATCCATCCGCTCTAGCCAATCAGCGGCCAGGCTGAGCGGCGAAGAGGATCTCGGGACCACGCGGGACTTTCGACGGGTCAGGTAAGTAAAACGGGGGCTCGGGGGGGGGGGGGGGGGGGGCGGCAACATCACATGTTTTTTCATCTTAATGCATAGATTGCATTAAGGTGACATTTTTTTTTTTCATGTCAGTGAATAAAATAGTACCCCAAGGGCCAGATAAAAGGAAGTTTGGAGACCACTGAGATAAATTATCAAGAATAACTTGCATTGCATATTCACAGGTTTAGAAAGTGGAAGCACATTCGCTTCTTGGATGGTGGGAGTGAATTCCTTGGTTGGAGTGATCCACAACTCTGGCAATATATCACATCAAGATCATATCAGTGGGGATTTTTCTGGCATGCTTTGGGAATGTCCCCTATGTCCCAACAGTAAAGCCTCGTACACACAACCGGTTTTCCTGGCAGGAAAATTGCCAGGAGAGCATTTGGCCGGGAATCCCAGCCGTGTGTATGCTCCCTAGCAGTTTTCCCGTCAGGAAAACAGCCAAGAATCCCGACTGGAAAATAGAGAACCGGCAGAGCGTTTCCTGCAGAGAAAACCAGTCGTCTGTATGCTTACCTGTCCCAGATAAACCTGCGCATGCTCGATAAGAGTTCGTAGCATACAAGTTTAGTGTAAGGTGTAGCAAAATGGCAGCAACAGCATCGAATGTGACGAGCGCCAGCTCGTTTTAGTCAATGACGTCACTGCGTTCTTGCCATTTAAAAGAACACCGGTTCTTTTGAATGGCTGTCTGTATGCACGGCTTTGCAAGAAAAGCTTGCCAGGAATCCCGTCAGGAAAACCAATGTTTTTTTCCCCCAACAGGATTCCCGGCTGTGTGTACAGGGCCTAATGCCGCGTACACACGATCATTTTTCGGATTGTAAAAAACAACGTTTTTAAGGGTCGCAAAGCGCGGTGACGTACAACACGTAAGACGGCACTATAAAGGGGAAGTTCCATGCAGATGGTGCCACCCTTTGGGCTGCTTTAGCTGATTTTGTGTCACGTACCTGGTTTGGGAGCCCAATGTGCAGGGAGCGGCCTCTCGTAAGCCTCTGACTCAGGAGCCCCTGGTAGAGCAGACAGGGGGTACAGAGTCTAGAGGGACACAAGCGCCTTGTGGAAAGCTGGAGACGGACCGGAAGAGGAAGTAAACAGGTGTTGACGAGGTCCTAGCAGAAACCCAGCAAACACAGGAACGGTGTTGTAGCGCTTGTTGAATAGGAGCCAAGGGATTGGCAGACACTGGATCAGGCACAAATCAGGAGATGGAAGCAGATCCGAGGCTTGAATCAGGTCCAGACCGGGTCGGTGAATCAGGTAGGCAGACAGCAAGGCGGGTTTAAGCAGAGTCGGTAGTCGGATCAGGCCGCGGTCAGGGGCAGGCTGCAGGCAGAGATGGGTCAACAGAAGCCGGGTCAGGTATTCGGTAATCAGGCAGACAGGTAACAGGCTCAGATTCAGTCAGGGATTGCTGCAGACTGGTCAGCAAGATACAGTGGGATCAGACGCTTTAAATAGCAGTTTTTGGCGCCGAAATGACGGCAGCGCGCGCGCGTGCCGCGTGCACGCTCGCACCGCACACATCGCGCGCACACGCACGCCCCCGCGCATGCGCTGAAACAGACTTCTCCTGGCGCTGTCAGTACTGGTAAGATTCCTGCATCTCTTATCATGACATTTTGTGTTAAAATACGATTCGCACTTTTCAGTCTGTTACAGTGTGATGAATGTGCTTACTCCATTACGAATGGTAGTTTTACCAGAACGAGCGTTCCCGTCTCATAACTTGCTTCTGCGTGCGCGTTTTTTTCACGTCGTTAAAGCTCACACACGACCATTTTTTACGACGTTAAAGACGACAATGTTAAAAACGGCGTGAAAAATTAGAGCATGTTCTAAATTTTTAATGCCCATTTTTTACATTGTGAAAAATGCTCTGGAACCCACACACGATCGTTTTTAAAAACGTAATTTTTTACAACCCGAAAAACGGTCGTGTGTACGCGGCATAAGGCTTTTAAAACTAAGGACATTCCAGTACTGCACAGCGTTTGGTAACATATTGGGTCCATAGGGCCAGATTCAGGTAGATGGGCGATTCTTTATTCTGGCGTAACGTTGCTCATTTACGTTACTCCGCCGAAACTTTAGGAGAAAGTACTGTATTCACAAAGCACTTGCTCTTAAAGTTGCGGCCGCGTAGTGAAAATGGGCTGGCGGAATTCCAATTGGGCGGGTAGGGGGCGTGTAGTATTTAAACTAGGCGCGATCCCACGGCGAACGCACTGCGCATGCGCCGGCCGTCAATGTATCCCAGTGCGTATGCTCCACATTAGGACGGTGTTTTCTACGTGAACGTCAATGATGTTAATCCCCATTCACGGACGAGTTACGCAAACGACGTTCAACTTTTTCAATTTGACGCGGTCACGACGGGCATACTTAACATAGGATACGTGTGCTTTTTGTTGCTTTATCTTTACGCCGGGAAACCCCTTACGGAAACGTCGTAAATCAGCGGGAACGCCCCTAGCGGCCATTTTAAAATTGCAGTTCCGATACGACGGCGAAATACAATTACGCCACTCGTATCTGGACTCAATCCTGGCGTATCTTGTTTTCTGCATACAGAAAACAGATAAGCCGGATCAAAGTGTGAGTTATGCTGGCGTATCACTGATACGCCGGCGTAACTCTACCTGAATCTGGCTTATTGTCTATTTTCCTAAAATAGTGAACGTTAGCCCTTAGGCCTCGTACACACGATCAAATCTGTCTGCTGGAAACGGTCTGCTAGACCGTCCCAGCAGACAGATTCGATCGTGTGGATGGCCGAGCCGACGGATTTGGCCACCCGACAGATTTCAAAGCATGCTTTGAAATCTATCGGGTGGGAATCCGTCCGCCCGACATGTCTGCTGGTTAGTACACTTACCAGCAGACATGTCGTCTCGCACCGCCGCCGAATGGATTCGGCGCATGCGCGGAAGTGTTTTACTTCCTGGTGCGGTGACGTGGCGGCGTCAACGTCACCGCCACGTCATCGACACGTCAGCGCGCCGTCTGCTGGCGGGGATTTTGGTTTGCTCGTGTGTACACGCGAGCAAACCAAAATCCTAACAAACAGATTTGTTCAAATCGGTCGGTCCGACCGATTTGAACAAATAGATTGCCTCGTGTGTACGAGGCCTTAAACACCTTATCCTGTCCTGAGCAACAATCGGCTTTCAGTGAAGAGATGATTGTTGCACTTTCCCACCAACTTGTTGTAATATTTTTTTGTTAGACTTTCTTTTCCTTTAACTGCATAATTATTATTCTTATCAGTTTTATTATTGCAAAATTAAATAAGCTCTTTAAGCATTAGGGAGACATGAACAAAATTAAATTTTTTCCCCAATACGCTGTAAAGTGTAGTTGTGCACTCATGTGTGCAAAATATACTAATTTGCTTTGCGGTTTTATAGCTCTGTCTATGTTCCAGTGTAGTGAGCATGTCCAGTCAGCTAATGAAATCTTCATGTCTAGGAAGTAGCACAAAATAATTCATTTTACTGTCCCCAGAGGGTACCGCGTGGTTTTAGGCACTGCTGCAATGTGTGCAAAAATAGCATCATTTTCAAAATATTCCTACAGTCACTGTAGATAGCGATAGGTGTTTTCTGCATAGCTGATGTGATCAATCGCTTTTGATTTTTAATCAGTTAAGCTTCAATAACGTCAGCTGATTATAGATAGATAGATTCATATCCTGGTTTAGAGAAGCCCTTGCTACAGTTCCCAGTGGTTGAGCTACCCTCATAGGCTTCTAGTGGCTTGATGCAAAGTTTATCCATACTGATAGGGGTAGATTCACGTAGATCAGCGCATTTTTATGCCGACGTAGCGCATTGTCTTTTTGCTATGCCAGCGCAACGTTGAGAGGCAAGCATGCTATTCACAAAGAATATGCGCTCAACGTTGCGCCGGCGTAACATAGTTGTCGGCGTAAGCCGACGTAAGTCAAAGTAGGTGGAAGTGGGCGTGCTATTTTAAAATGAAGCGTGACCCCATGCAAATGATGGGCTGAGCTTCAAAAAACGAACTGCGCATGCGTCGTCTCTTGGACGCATCCCAGTGCGCATGCTCACAGTCACGTCGAAATAGCTGCCTAAGATACGTCAATACACTGCCTACGACGTGAACGTAACCTACGCACAGCCCTATTCATGTAGTACTACGTAAACGACGTAACATACGACAGCTGTTCCCTGGTCCATACCTTTGAATGGGTTGCGCCACCTATATGGTGGAATAACATTACGCCGGACGTAACCCTTACGCAAATTGCTTAAAACATCTACATCTACATTCATCTACATTCGTATAGCGGCGTATCTCCCTCATTTGCATATATGCATCTCAAATTAATAGGAGTTCCAAAAGCGTCCAGCGTAACTATGCACCCACTATACACCGGCGTAGGCAAGTTATGTCAGTCGGATGAAGTCAGTTTTTTGGCGTATCTTAGTTCTACAGGTACGGCGCATAGATACGACGGCGCATAGTTACACTTACGCGGCGTATATCGAGATACGTCGGCATAAGTACTTTGTGAATCCGGCCCAATGTGTGCAACTGTCTGAAATGTTGACTCTACTCCCACTGCTACATGCACAGGGTCTGTCACCTGCAAAAGACTCTGACCCTGTACACCAGTGGTCTCCAAACTGCAGCACACAGACCGGATGTGGCCCTTTGCTTGCCGTTATCTGACCCTTGGGGCAACATTCCATCTATACACTGACACTAATGATGAGGCAACTTTTCTCCCACAGACACCAATGATGAGGCACTAATCCTCCTACAGACACAAATGATAGGGCAGCATTACTCCCACTGACACCAACAATGGGGCACTATTCCTTCCACTGACACCAATTAACTATTCCTCCCTTGAATACTAAAAATGGGACATTATTCCTCCCACTAGAACCACGCATGGGGCATTGTTTACTCCCAATACCCACAGTCTGGCCCCCCATAAGCCCGAAGGACACTAAACTGACCCTTTGTTTAGAATTCTTGGAGACCCCTGCTGTGTCCAAAGCTCAATCAAATGCAAAATGCAGCAAGATTTGCATATGAATGACTTGGTTTATGAATGTGCCAACAGTGGGATTTGCACTGGGTGGGATATGGACTTGGGAAGGAGGAGGGGAATTTGTATTTGAAGGAGAGTACATTTTTGGGTTAACAAGCACTCTGAACACTGGGCTTTAGATTACATACTTCCGACCAGTGAACTTTAAGTACTTTATATGCTCCTTATTAGGGTTGTCCAGATACCGATACTAGTATCGGTATCTGGACCGATACCGAGTATTGGCGGGAGTACTTGTACTCGCGCAAATGCTCCCGATACCTAAATAGAATACTTTTTTTGTATTTATCAACATGTTCTGTGAAAATTCTTTGAGTTTTTTTACTACTGCGTGACAAGAAAATAATTTTTTTTATTCATTTTTACTCATTTTTATTCTTTTATAATGTCTTGAGTTAGAGTTCTTCATAATTCTAAAGAAAATATCCTTAGTCTGTATTGTAGTTTGAAAACTGTCACATGACATTTAAAAAAAGTATCGGTATTCGGTATCGGCGAGTACATGAAAAAAAGTATCGGTACTTGTACTCGGCCCAAAAAAAGTGGTATCGGGACAACCCTACTCCTAATGTTCTTCTTTAAATAGGATGTAATTTTCTCTGGTTTGTTTGTACCTATAGGTAAGCCTATAATAACCTTACCTATATGTACTGTAAATAGCTCCTACACTTACAGTTTAGGAGATATTTACTGTATACTGCACCGATTATGTCACCGGTGCATGTGCTCTGAAGGAATGGTCGCCCGTGCCATTTCTGACCGACGGCTCCCACGTATGACGTCATCGCGGCTTTGGCCAATCACAGCGCCGGAGCCTGTGAACCCGGAAGAAATACAGGGAAGATGTCAGCCATCTCAGCGGTGTGCAGGCGCTGCTGAGAGGGCTTCATTCTAAGAAAAGTATTTCATAATGAGCTACAATGTGATGCATACTAGCTCATTATTCCTTTTGTCTTACATTTTCTTCTTTTTTTTAGGGGGGGGGGGGGGTTACAACCTCTTTAAGGCAGGCTGTAGAAAAGTATATGTAATAAAACTAAAAATTAGCTTGCTGAAGTTCATATGTGTCTGCTAGACTCTCACTTGTGGCACGGTCATGAAAGGGTATTTTTGTGGGTAAAAAGACTATGGCATATCTGTGCTGTGTATACACTGAAAAGGCTCAATCTGTGCTCAGTCACAGTGTCATGGTGCTCAGAAGAAAGGTCAATGAGCCTTTTCCAAGTATTTTATTCCAAGTGTCTTTAAAGTGTAATTGGCGTTTATCAGTATTCTCTGCAAGAGGTGTTGGGTTCCTGCTGTATATATAGACTGTACTAAAAGTTGTAGCTGGCTAAACTAATACATAATAGTATTAATTTTTTTCACAAACAATACCTTCTTAACCACTTAAGGACCGCCTACTGCACATATACGTCGGCAGAATGGCACGGCTGGGCACATCAACGTATATATACGTTGGTTTTAGTACCCAGCCGTGGGTCACGGGCGCGCGCCCGCGGCGCGCTCCCGTGACCCGGTCCGAAGCTCCGGGACCGCGGGACTCGCGAACCCGATCACCGCTGCAGTGCGGCGATCCGTCCCTGGAGCTGAAGAACGGGGAGAGCCGTGTGTAAACACGGCTTCCCCGTGCTTCACTGTGGCCGCAGCATCGATCACGTCATCCCTGTTATAGGGGGACGCGATCGATGACGTCACACCTACAGCCACACCCCCCTACAGTTGTAAACACACACAGGGAACACTCAAAGTCACAGCGCCCCCCTTGTGGTTAACTCCCAAACTGAAACTGTCATTTTCACAGTAAACAATGCAATTTAAATGCATTTTTTGCTGTGAAAATGACAATTGTCCCAAAAATGTGTCAAAATTGTCCGAAGTGTCTGCCATAATGTCGCAGTCACGAAAAAAATCGCTGATCGCCGCTATTAGTAGTAAAAAAAAAAAAATGCAATAAAACTATTCCTTATTTTGTAAACGCTATAAATTTTGCGAAAACTAACCGATAAACGCTTATTGCGATTTTTTTTTTACCAAAAATAGATAGAAGAATACGCATCGGCCTAAACTGAGGAAAAAAATGTTTTTTTATATATTTTTGGGGGATATTTATTATAGCAAAAAGTAAAAAATATTGCATTTTTTTTAAAATTGTCGCTCTATTTTTGTTTATAGCGCAAAAAATAAAAACCGCAGAGGTGATCAAATACCACCAAATGAAAGCTCTATTTGTGGGGTAAAAAAAAGGACGCCAATTTTGTTTGGGAGCCATGTCGCACGACCGCACAATTGTCAGTTAAAACGACGCAGTGCCGAATCGCAAAAAGGGGCAAGGTCCTTTACCTGCATTTTGGTCCGGGTCTTAAGTGGTTAAAGGCGTTTTTGTTCCTGTAAAAAAAAACTCCTATGGTAACGCTTACTTACCGCACTGTATCAAACAAACTTTTTTCAAGTTGTCATTTTGGGGTTTTGTTTGTAGAATTTGTGAAATGGTACAGCGGCAGTATATATAACAAAAACATACAGATAGCCAAACGTGAAGTCTCTCAGTTCATATACACTGCTTAAAAAAGTTAAAGGAACACTTTTTAATCAGAGTATGGCATCAAGTCAATGAAACTCCTGTGATATTGATCGGGTCAGTTAAGTAGCAGAGGGGTTGTTATTAATCAGTTTCAGCTGCTTTGGTGTTAAGAAAATTAACAGGTGCACTCGATGGGCAAAAATGAGCCAAAAAAGGTATTTTTTCCCCTACTCATCTTTTCTGACTGTTTTGCATTTGGCTAGGGTCAGTGTCACTACTGGTAGCACGAGGCGATACCTTGGAAGCTATAGAGCAGGCATGTCCAAAGTCCGGCCCGGGGGCCAATTGCGGCCCACGTTCCGATTTTAATGTGGCCCCACTGGTAATTTGGACATATATCTTTTTTGTAGCCCCGAACGAATCCCCGAGCATCGCACATTCAGAGGCTGCATTCATGTCAATGGTGAGGCTGCATTCATGTCAATGGTGAGGCTGCATTCATGTCAATGGTGAGGCTGCATTCATGTCAATGGTGAGGCTGCATTCATGTCAATGGTGAGGCTGCATTCATGTCAATGGTGAGGCTGCATTCATGGTACTTGTGAGGGTGCATTCATGGTACTTGTGAGGCTGCATTCATGGTACTTGTGAGGCTGCATTCATGGTACTTGTGAGGCTGCATTTAGAGGCTACATTCAGGGCAATGGTGAGGCTGCATTCTTGGCAATGGTGAGGCTGCAGATGGGCACTCATTAGGCTGCATTGATGGGCACTGACCTGACTTATTTTGCTTTGCAAATTTTAGTTTTTCCTGAAACTTCCCTCTTAAAGTGAAGGTGCATGTTATACACCAATAAATATGGTATATCCAAATAACATGCCTGAGCTAGTTCTTAGACTCTTCACCACACACAGCCACAAAGGCAATAGAATTCTTGTTGGGCAGTGTATTAGTTAATTTGCATTTAATTGTAATGGTTCTAAGAATGTCAAGCAAAATGGTTGGCCTCACACATGTTCACTTCATCAAATCTGGCCTTCTTGGAAAAAAAGTTTGGACACCCCTGCTATAGAGGTTGCACAGGCAGTCCAACTCCTCCAGGATGGCACATCAATATGTGTCATTGCCAGAAAGTTTTCTGTGTCTCCCAGCACAGTCTAGAACATTTAATAGGAGAAAAGATTTAAGGAGACAGACAGTTACTCTAGTGGAGCTGAACATGGTCGTAGATGGTCCCTAACCAATCAGCAGGACCAGTATTTGCTCCTTTGTGCAAGGAAGAACAGGATGAGCACTGCCAGAGCCCTACACAATGACCTCCAGCAGGCCACTGGTGTGAATGCCTCTGACCAAACAATCAGAAACAGACTTCATGAGGGTGGTCTGAGGGCCCAATGTCCTCTAGTGGGCCCTGTGCTCAGTGCTAGGCACTGTGGAGCTTAATTGGCAATTGCTATCGCACACCAGAATTGGCAGGTCCGCCACTGACACCCTTTTCACAGATGAGAGCAGGTTCAACCTGAGCACATGTGACAGACGTGAAAGGGTCTGAGAAGCCGTGGAGAACATTATGCTGCCTGTAACATCATTCAACATGACCGGTTTGGTGGTGGGTCAGTGATGGTCTGGGGAGGCATATGCATGGAGGGACACACAGACCTCTACAGGTTAGACAATGGCACTCTGACTGCCATTAGATTAGGGTGACCAGACATCCCCAGTTTCAGGGGACAGTCCCCTGATTGAGGACACTGTCTCCGGACCAAGTTTGTCCCTGGTTTTGTCCCCAGATTGGATTTAATAGGGGGCAGAGGCAATTTCAAAGACAGTGCAGAATTAAAATAAAACAATTTGAATTACACCCCCCCGCTCCGCCGTGCCTACTAGCATAGGGGGGTTGTAATTTTCCCATTATCTGTGCCCCTTTCTGATGATCATGTGCTCGTCGGAGCGGAGGGAATATTTCTTCAGTTTCGGGCACATGCCCATTCGCATGTTCTTCTGCCTTGGCTCAAATCCTGGCCAGCCACCTGCTTATCTCCTTGCCTTCCCTGGCGGAGTGATCTTTCTCCGCTCCCCACCCAGTAGTAGCCGGGGGGCCTGGAGAGTGAGACTTGAGAGGCTGTGAGGCGGGCGGCGTCAGGCAGAAAGTCGCTGATTGTCGCCATTACTAGTAAAGAAAAAATATGTCCCCGGATTTCATTAAAAAAATCTGGTCACCTTACATTAGATATCAGGATGAAATCCTTGGACCCATTGTCTGACCCTACACTGGTGTAGTGGGTCCTGGGTTCCTTTTGGTGCACGAAAATACCCAGCCTCATGTGGCAAGAGTATGCAGCCAGTTCCTGGAGAATGAAGACATTTTTACCATCGAATAGCCCCCACGCTTGCCTGACGTAAATCCAATAGAACACCTCTGGGACATTATGTTTTGGTCCATCTGACGCCACCAGGTTGCACCTATGTCTGTTCAGGAGCTCACTGATGATGATCTGGGAGGAAATACCCCAAAACGCCATCTGTCGCCATCTGTCGCCATCTGTCGTCTTATTAGGAGCATGCCCTGATGTCAGGCATGCATACAAGTACTTGGGGGCCATACAAACTACTACTATTTTGAGTTGTTGCAATGAAATTTCAGCAAAATTTACTAGCCTGCTGCATAATTTTTTCACTTAGATTTTCAGATGTCTTTGAATTCAGTCCTCTGTGGGGTGATAGCTTTCATTTTCATCAAACAATGTGCCATCCTATTGTTCACACATTACCCAGTCCATATCAATATAGATATCCAGTATGATATTTTTCTCCATTGAGATCTGATATGTTTTCAAAGTGTTCCTTTATTTATTTTTTGAGCAGTGTATATTCAGATAAAACAATCTTCCACCATCCAGCAGATCATTGTATTGTGACGAAAACACCAAGTGCCGCCACTTTAATCAAATACGTCAGTTTGAACGAAACTAGTCGGGCGGAAGCTCAGTGCTGACGTCACACCACTACATTATCCCAGGTAGTCAGCGGCTCTCTCAGTGAGTTTTTTACTGTTATTTTGCTGTCCCATTGTATTAATTGTAAGGCTGGTTCTGCTCTATGATAAACTACTACAGTATCAATGGATTTCTGTTGGCACATAGCTCTATCTGTTCCAGTGGGAGATGCTTTTTGCCGCTGCCTAAGAGGAGTGATTCCGGGGTGGAGGTGCATACACCTGGAGAAGATTTGTGCCTGAAAAACAATACTGTGTCTGCTATATCTGTTGCGGCTTATTGTCTGAGTGTGCATTTGATTGAGGTGGTGGCATTTGGTATTTTCGTCACACTACTAGGTTCTGCCGGATGATGGAAGATCCTTTTTATCTGAATATATATCGTCTTTGATTTAAGAGAGACGTAACGTTTGGCACATTGAACAAGGCTCTTGTATTTAGTCAATATTTGCTTTTTTCCCAAAATTCAACTTTAATGTACCAGGGCCTGTTTGCATAGAAACCCATTTTATAGCACAGGTCAGACGCATGTCCTTTAAGTTATGTAAGCATCTTCTGGATAGTGGTCCCACTGGTCTTCATTAGGAGGCAGAAGAAGGCATGGATCCCCAGTGCTATTACATCAGGGCTTGCCAATCAAACATCTCTGGCTCTGCTGATGTTCTTGGCAATAACGGGGAAATATCCAATCTCTCATAGCTGTTGATTAGAGATCTGCCTATCTACCAGCAGCCTAAAACAAACCACTGGCAATGAACTGAAAATAATGGCATGGATTTTACAAGCACATTAAAAGGATCTTTTAAAGGGTTCATGGGGGGTCACTGAAATTCTAGCAATTAACTCTGTAATGGTCTTTGATTTTAGCTTTCCTTACAAGAAAATGTTCACTTTGTTAATTTGCTATATACAAAAAAAAAGCCTAGAGCTATTTGCAGTATACAATTCTTATATTTGTTCTTTTTTTATTTACTTAAAAAAAAAAAAAAAAAAAAATAGTGTTATAACTTGGTCGTGCTGCATTGTTTCAGATTTAATGGACTTTGAAATGCATTGTCTTTTCGCAAAGCCAAATTCATTTTCTTTGCTTCCAGAATTTCTGCCGGAAACAATCAAGCTATTAGAAAAGCTATTTTTATTTCAGGGCTGTCATTCTATTTTCATTGCCTATTTGATTTTTCCCAAGAAATGCTAAATATAATGGACTTTATGTATAAAAGCAGAGGCATGGAGAAGTGTCTGTGTTGTGCAGTCGCAACCAATCAAATGTCATCCTTCTTTTTTAGCAAAAGAGTACCAGATACCTTCTTGTAATATATTAATATTGAAGGGTGCAATTATACAATATAAAATAATTACTAAATAAACAATATCAATTAATAAACTACACAATCATTAATAATAATGAAAAAAGTCCATAAAACCTTATGGTCAATTCCTCTGTGTATGCTCCAACACCATGGTTTCTAATAGGGTTGTCCCGATACCACTTTTTTAGGACCGAGTACAAGTACCGATACTTTTTTTCATGTACTCGCCGATACCGAATACCGATACTTTTTTTAAATGTCATGTGACAGCTTTCAAACCACAATACAGGCTAAGGATATTTTCTTTAGAATTATGAAGAACTCTAAGGCCTCGTACACACGAGGGGATATGTCCGCTGAAAACGGTCCGATGGACCGTTTCAGCAGACATCTCCACTCGTGTGTATGGGCTACCGGACAGATTTCTCCACCCGACAGATTTCAAAGCATGCTTTGAAATCCATCCGGTGGAATCTGTCCGCCCGACATGTCTGCTGGTTAGTACACTTACCAGCAGACATGTCGTCCCCCACTGCCGCCGCGCCGCCGCCGAATGGATTCGGCGCATGCGCGGAAGTGTTTTACTTCCTGGTGCGGTGACGCGGCGGCGTCAACGTCACCGCCGCGTCACCGCGCCGTCTGGCGGCGGGGAATTTGATCCGATGGTGTGTACACGCCATCGGATCAAACTCCCGATCGGACATATCCGATGGAAATGGTCCGCGGACCGTTTTCATCGGATATGTCCGATCGTGTGTATGGGGCCTAACTCAAGACATCATAAAAGAATAAAAATGAGTAAAAATAAATAAAAATGTTTTATTTTCTTGTCACGCAGTAGTAAAAAACTCAAAGAATTTTCACAGAACATGTTGATAAATACAAAAAAAGTATTCTATTTAGGTATCGGGAGCACTTGCGCGAGTACAAGTACTCCCGCAAATACTCGGTATCGGTCCCGATACCGATACTAGTATCGGTATCTGGACAACCCTAGTTTCTAAAGTGCAATGTGCTTCAAATTCTCAAATATTTATTTTTTGGGAGAATTTGAAGCACATTGCACTTTAGAAAGCACAGTGTTGGAGCATACACAGAGGAATTGACCATTAGGCCGCGTACACACGATCAGTCTATCTGATGAGAACGGTCTGATGGACCGTTGTCATCGGTTAACCGATGAAGCTGACTGATGATCCCTCGTGCCCACACACCGTTAAAAAAATGATCGTGTCAGAACGCAGTGACGTAAAATACAACGACATGCTGAAAAAAATGAAGTTCAATGCTTCCAAGCATGCATGGACTTGATTCTGGATTTTTAACCGATGATCGTGCCTACTAACGATCGGTTTTGACCTATCGGTTAGGAATCCATTGGTTAAATTTAAAGCAAGTTGGCTTTTTTTTAACCGATGGTTAAATAACTGATGGCGCCCCCCCCACACACGATCGATTTTGACCGATTAAAACGGTCCATCAGACCATTCTCATCGGTTTAACCGATCGCGTGTACGCGGCCTAAGGCTGTTATGGACTTTTTCATTATCAATAATGATTGTGTACTTTATTAATTGATTGATATTGTTTATTTAGTGATTTTTTTTTATATTGTATAATTGCGCCCTTCAATATTAGTATTTCATGATTTATTAGTTATTACTAATCTTAGGTGCAGCATTAGACTATTTAGGAAATTGCAGGTGGCGCTGACACCCCTCTATTCACTTTTTCATACCTTCTTGTAATACTTGATGAACAAACCATTATGTTAGGCGTACAGACGAGGAGACATGTCCGCTGAAACATGTCCGACGGACCGTTTCCAGCGGACATGTCTCCTCGGATTTTGGTCCGATGGCGTGTACACACCATCGGACGAAAATCCCCTCAGACTGAGGACACGGTGACGTGGCGGTGACGTTGACGCCACCACGTCACCACTCCAGGAAATAAAATACTTCCACGCATGCGTCAAATCCATTCCACGCATGCGGGAGATTTATGTCCGCTGGTTAGGCGTACTAACCAGCGGACATGTCCAACAGACAGGTTTGCAGCGGACAAATTTCAAAGCATGCTTTGAAATTTGTCAGCTGGAAAAACCTGTCCGCTAGGTCGTACACACGATCGGATATGCCTGCTGAAACAGACATATCCGATCGTGTGTACGCGGCCTCAGAGTGTATTGTACCTACCTTAAAATATAAGGCAGTTTTTTTTTTTGTTTTGTTTTTTGTTTCAGATAAAATGGAGAGGGATTACAAAATCTGTCAAGTTTTTATTGATGTCTTTACTCCCATTAGGAAGAATCATCCGCTCTATTTGTCATTATCATCAAAAGTGAAAGAAAATCCTAAATTTTGAGTTGTCCCCCGAACTGAGGGAGCTGGGTGTATCTTCTAATGGGGACACTAGTCAGGGATTCCTTCACTTTGGAAGGATTCTCTCTCATGTCCTGTTTTGGTTATGGGACAGCAAGTGAAGGAAAACCCCCCTAATGGCACACAGATGGGGAAAAAAAGCTGACATTGGTCATAATCCTCCCTCGCTCTATCCAAAATGAAAACATTTTTTTTTGCCTTTAGTTCTACTTTAATTGCAATTACAACCTCTCAATCCATGATTGCGTTTTTGCTTTATATAATCAAATCATACTTTAGAATAACCACTCAAATCAGTATTCTGCCTCATAGTCCAAACTACATACAGTAGCAGTGGCAGCTGGTGTTCCATCGGTTGGGGGCAGGCAGTCCTGACCACAGACATCCCCCTGGTCACCAGCCTGCCACCCCACACTAACCCTCACCCCTGTCGCTTGACTCCTCCACTGCAAACCATACCCACACACCCCCCCCCCCCCGATTGCCGGCTCGCTTGCCAGGCACCCCGTCAGCCCTGCACTTACCCCATGCAGGTCACGGCAATGGCAGCGGCTTCCCCCCTCCGTCTACTCCATGTCTCGGACATCGCTTCTCCTCCCGGCCAATGGGGTCTTAGGACCCCTAATTTATGCACCTGGCCCCTAATCTACATCCAAAGTATTTTTTTTAAGCATTTAATTAGAGTCTGAGGTGCTAATTGGCCTCAAAAATTGGAGGGCTCGGTGCGCAACACCCTGAGCCCACCCTGTTGTGTGACATTAGCAAATTAATATTTGCTAATGTCTTCCTGTTTCTCCTCCCGGCCACTCAGGAAGCGGGTCCTGAGACCCCATTGGCCGTGAGGAGAAACATAATAATATTAACATCAGGGTGGGCTCAGGGTACTGAGCCCGAGCTCCCCCTTTTGGAGCCAATTAGCATTTCTGACTCTAATCAAATGCTTGAAAAAAAAAAAACATGCAACCTGCATGTACATTAGGGGCCAGGTGCATAGATTAGGGGGCTGTATCCCTAGTGAGCGGCCGCTACTGTACAGTAGCCACATCTAGGTAGGGTTCCTTTCTCTTCTTTTATTTTAAAAGGCACATTTTGGGAGGATTATGTCATGAAAGGTTGCAGGTAGGACTACTCCACCCTCTCTCTGTTCTAGTTCAGAAAGATACAAGTGAGGAGGTAAGGGACCTTATGGGCATGGAAGAGAAGGCCAGCTTAGGAAGGTGTCATGCAGAAATAATATAAAATAACAGAAATGCCTATAAAAGAGTAGTCGCCTGATGCTAGTTCTGTTTTTAAAGAAAAAATTGAATAAAGAAGGGCCATGGCTGATCATCAATTTTGCTCAGTTTCGGCATCATTTTTATTTTGTTGAACATGGGTTACATCAAAAAGTCAATTGCATAAAAATCCTAATAATATACATACATAAACCTCTAATTCACAGACAGAGATATAGAGCTGAAAAACAATGCAATCAGAATATATGATTGATTCACCTAATAAGCCAACAACGCCAACTCTTCCACCTGCAAGTGAGAAGAGAGTTTCCATACCTGTGTCCCATTCAAAACATTCTTCAACTGATATCAGCAGTTTTTCTATTACAAAAAGAGAACATCAAACTTTACAGTTCGACTCGAACATTGGCCAGTTTTGCGAACAGAGAACAATTTGGGGTGTTCGCGGCAAATTCGAAAAGCCGCGGAACACCATTTAAAAGTCCATGGGAGAATTCTAAAGTGATCATTTTAAAGGTTAATTTTCAAGTTATTGGTTAGGGTTTCCCATTAAAGAATAAGGTTAGGACTCAGGAATTGGAACAGGGACCTCCTCCAGAGGTCAAAGCTCAGAAGGCGGGTTCCCAGAGGTCAAAGATCACAGGGTGTGGCTGGCAAACCCCCACCAAAGTGTACCGCCTACCCCAACTAAGTCGGGGAATGAACAAGTCTTGGAATGAACAAGTCGGGGAAAGCGTCTATAACGGTGTTCACATGTTCAAATAAATTTTTTGCCTGTTCGCATGTTCTGGTGCGAACCGAACTGGGGGGGTGTTCGGCTCATCCCTATGTTCGACAAGATCAACTTCCATTTCAGTACCCCCTGATCCTCCTGCAAGCCCAGGTCCTATGTACACCATTATGCTCTGTATAAGACACACGCTAGGGTGCTGCAATGCATTTTTACAATGAATCACACTGTTTATCTTTTCTTCTGTTTAACTTTATTGAAATGTCACAAAATGACATTTTAATGACTTGGAATAACGTGGAAAGCGTGGAATAACATTGCAACACCTGGCTCGGTATAAAAATGCACAATGTCCTACTTTTATCAGCACATAGCAATGTAATGTGTTGGTGGAAACTGAAACAGAATGACAACGACAAATTGCCTTATCCATGGGTTGAGTCTGAGTTAGATAATGCTGACCGGCATGGCCCAATGCATATGGTGTCAATAGGTCCTCAGTGGGTCAACTCTCTTCTTCCTTGGAGTGATGTTGCCTTTGCAAGAAGGCTTACATATCTCTGGAACTGGTCTCATTTCTCCTGATGAACACACTTTTCATCTGTCACAGAATAAACTCTGTTGACTCCAATGAGAACGTAGGGTCAGGTCCCTTGAAGTTCCTTTTACAGCTCCATTAAAGTACTTTAAAGTGGGGGTTCACCCAAAAAAAAATTCTATCTCACAACTCGGCTAAATATAATGTTAAAAAAACATTTTTGGTTGAACCCCCGCTTTAACTGAATTCTGGAGATCTTGCATTCACTGCATTAAAGCGGATGGTTCAGCAAAAAAAAAATATTAAAAGCCAGCAGCAACAAATACTGCAGCTGCTGACTTTTAATATTAGGACACTTACCTGTCCTGGAGTCCAGCGGCGTCCGCAGCAGAGGACGAGCGATCGCTCGTCACCCTGCTGCTCCCCCCTCCATCCACGGTGAGGGAACCAGGAAGTGAAGCGCTCCGGCTTCACTGCCCGGTTCCCTACGGCGCATGCGCGAGTCGCGCTGCGCCCGCCGATTGGCTCCCGCTGTGTGCTGGGAGCCGAGAGTTCCCAGCACACAACGGGAAAAACCCGACTTTTGCCCGAGACTGCGGGCCGGAAGTGGGTGAAGATACCTGTCTTTAGACAGGTATCTGCACCCCCCTCCCCCTGAAAGGTGTCAAATGTGACGCCGGAGGGGGGGAGGGTTCCGATCAGCGGATCTTCACTTTAGGGTGGAGATCCGCTTTAAGGTAAAAAAACTTCCAATATCCCAGTGTCCCCAGCACCCCTTCCTAACACTTACCTGAGTCCTGTATTGATCCAGTGCTGTGCCCAACTTCAGTTCCTCAAATACAATATTCCCAATGTACACATTCCTGTAAAAATGTCTGTATCCAAGAATGGGTGCTGAAGCGATCAACGGCTGGAACTGTGTATAGTCAAAGGAAGTAATGACACCAGCACATCAGGTTCTCCAGAAATTGGTCCAAAACTTTAATCAACGACCTCATAATTACAGCAGAAAGCAACGTTTCTGAGCCACGTAGGACCACTTCTTCACATGCCTGATGAAGGGGTCCTGTGTGGCTCTGAAATGTCGCATTCTGCTGTAATTATGTGATTACTGATTAAAGTTTTGGACCCATTTTTGAAGATCCTGGTGTGCTGTTAACATTACTTCCTTAAACTTCAGTTCCTCTCTCCCATCTCTGTGTTTTTACAAGCTTTGGCATCTGTTTCTGTTAGTCAAATCCTGAAAGGGGCAAGCGAGAAGTAGTGCTCAGCAGGGCTTTGTGTGTCTATAGATTCAGCTTGGAATGGAGCCTGCATGAGTGCCCCATAGCAAGTGGCTTGTTATGGGGGAACTCAGAAGGCAGGAGGAGCCGAGCACACCGAGCAAAGAAGAGGTTTGAGGTCACGCTGTTCTAAACCATTGTACAGAGCAGATATAACAAGTATAACATGTTTGTTATTATTATTTTTTAAAGAGCCTTTACTATCACTTTAATTACATGTACTTTATAGCCAGATCCAGTGACCACAGGAGCCCATTATAGTCCAGTGTGACCTTGGTTTGGAGGGTACTTAAAGCGGAGCTCCACCCATATAAACAACATTTTGCCATGTTGTTTAAAAAAATAAAAATAAAAAAACCTGAAAAAAAAAAAAAAAATACTCACCCGAGATAGCTGTTGCTATGCGGAAGTCCGTAATCTGCCTCTTCCACTCCGCGGTTTGATTTCTTCTTCTCCTTCTCCTTGTGAATGGGCGCGCTGCTTTCTGGGAACTGTGTGTGTTCTCAGAGAGCAGCGCGCCCATTCACAAGCCAGCGTGAGACTCGCGCAGGCACAGTAGGAAACGGGCAGTGAAGCCGTACGGCTTCACTGCCTGTTTCCCATAGTGTGAATGGCGGCGCGGGACTCGGAGCGATCGCGGGACCGGCATCGGGGGGGCCATCAGCGCGGGTGCCTAGGACAGGTAAGTGTCCTTATTTAAAGTCAGCAGCTACACTGTTAGTAGCTGCTGACTTTAAAAAAAAAAATTTTCGCGGCTGGAGCTCCGCTTTAATGTTCAAGCCACACTTCCACCAATAGAGTTTTAATTTCTTATGTGGCACACATGTTCGAGGTTATCAACTTAAAGCCAGAGAGGACCAGCATGACAGCCATGTAACTACTATTTTCAAAGGTTAGCAATAATATTAAACATTTATTTAATAACAGGGGATTTTTAATGCACAATTACCTTTTTTTTATACATTTTTGGTGATGAATATATTTTGATATTCCATTGTTTTTATCAGTGTAAATATTTTCATGTATTTGTGACTTTCCTCCTACCCTGATAGATTTCTCTATTATGACCCCTCTGGTCTGTTAAGCATTCCTATTTTTATTTATTGTCAGCCTTTGTTCTTTCTTTATACAGCATAGATAGGATTTTTTTTCCACTGGTGAACCATGTAATCACACTTCTCTGACTTGTTTTCCCATCTCTAGCAAGTGAAGTTTTGTCTTCTAAGTTTTTAGAGCAATATATTGATTTAAATTTGAAAATATGTGAAAAGTTAGTTGAGTTGATGTGCCTTTTTTGTACTTTTTAAAACTGTACCTTTTACAAAAGGGTAAAATAAAAGCTTTTCAAATTACCAGAGGCTGATTTTAGAAAGTTTGGGACATTATTATAGGACAAGTGGAGTTTATTTTAAAGTGGACCTTTCTTTAAAGCGGAGCTCCACCCTAAAGTGAACTGATCGGAACCCTCCCCCCCCTCCGGTGTCACATTTGACACCTTTCAGGGGGAGGGGGGTTCAGATACCTGTCTAAAGACAGGTATTTGCACCCACTTCCGGCCCAGCATTCTCGTGCAAAATACAGGCATGTCGTCACATCCTGTCGCCCCCCTGTTGTGTGCTGGGAACACTCGGCTCCCAGCACACAGCAGGAGCCAATCGGAGGGCCCAGCGCGACTCGCGCATGCGCCGTAGGAAACCGGGTAGTAAAGCCGGAGCGCTTCACTTCCTGGTTCCCTCACCGTGGATGGAGGGGGGAGCAGCAGAGTGACGAGCGATCGCTCATCCTCTGCTGTGGACGCCGCTGGACTCCAGGACAGGTAAGTGTCCTAATATTAAAAGTTAGCAGCTGCAGTATTTGTAGCTGCTGGCTTTTAATATTTTTTTTTTGACATTCGCTTTAAAGTACCTTGTATATGTAAAGCAAAAAAGGTTTCTTCATTTTGGATAAAGTGGGAAAGGGTTAAAACTGCTGTCAGGTTTTATAATAAAGTAATGTTTGCTTCAATGTTGCCTGAGTATAGATAAAATGTTTGGGGTTGTTGGCAGGAGAAAGATACTAAGCTTGTGTCCTTTACCCTATTAATACCTCTTAATGGGCAAAGCCGCCGATAACTGGTACTCTTGTTTTGCAGCACTGGCATCGTGGGCTAGACTCCCATAACGTGAATTGAATTTTTTTTTTGTGTTTTCTGTATTTGGTGCATCTCCAAAAACCCATAATTTGTTTTAGTCTTTTTAATGCAATTCTGCACCAATGAGCTTCCAATTAGCACCTATTGTATGTGGGCTTGTATACATGAGGTGGGGGTGATAGTTCTGTGTACTTTGATGTTTCAAAACACAAAAACATTGGAACAAACCAACAGATTTCACTGATAGGTGCTTTTTCTTCCAGGAGGCTACATGTATTCCATCTATGATGGCGCAGACACCACAACGCATATACCTTTAATTCTCTTTATAGAGATCATGTCAGGTCAGGTATGTGTCAGACAGGAGGCTGAAACCTAATCAAATTAATTGTAGGCTTAGGAAATGTGATCGCGCCACATGGAGCCAGAATGGGGATCTGTAAACAAACAGATACCCCTTCAGACAGGGGAGTTTAGAGTGATCGTCTGTTCCTAGTGATTGGGAACAGCGATCTCTCTGTACTCCCAGTCAGTCCCGCCCCCCCCACATTTAGAAACGCCCCCATTCAACCCCTTGATCGCCCCCTGGTGTTAGCCACTTCCCTGCCAGTGACATTAATACAGTAATCAGTGCATTTTTATAGCACTGATCGCTGTATAGATGGCAATGGTCCCAAAAAAGTGTCTAATTCGATCTATTTGTTGCAATGTCGCAGTTCCGCAAAAAATAGCTGCTAATAATAATAATAATAATAATAATAATAGTAAAAATGCCATAAATCTATCCCCTATATTGGTCTAAACTGATGAAGAAATTTTTATTTTTTTTATTTTTTCTAAATTGTCTTTTTTTTTGTTTCTAGCACAAAAAATAAAAACCTCCAGAGATGATCAAATACCACCAAAAGAAAGTCGTACATGTGATACGGTCGGCAAACGGATAATATTGACAACCAACATCAGTCCCAGTTTCTACAATTATATCACCCTGCATTAGCGCCAGTTTAGAAAATGACAACTCTCAGTATAAATGGCAATCTCCATAATAATAACCGCCAACATCAGAGTCAATTTACAAAACAACAATCCACAGCATTGGTGTCAGCAGCAGCAATAATAACCCCCAGCATCAGTGCCAGTTTCTACAATTCGATCCCCAGCATTGGTGCCAGTTTAGAAATCAGCAGCCAATTTACGCAATAATAACACACAGCATTCGTGTCAGTTTCTCCAACAATAATGCCCATCCCCAATAATCCCCATCAATAGTGCCATCTAGTCTGTAATAAGCCCCAGCATTGAGGGCAGTGTCTGTGATCACCATGTGAACTGGCTGGAGTGGTTAACTCTTGGGGGGGGGAGTTGGTTAATCACCTGAACTCTGGAAGATTTTACCCCATCCATGACCAGTACATTTTAGAACTGCTCTACTTTAACTGGCAATTGCGTGGTCATGCAATGCTGTACACAAACTAAATAAAACATTTTTTTTTACACAAATAGAGCTTTCTTGCAGTGGTATTTTCATGCCACTGCATTTTTTATTTTATATATATATATATATAAAAAAAAGATTTTTTACTTTCTGCTATAAAACATATCCAATAAAAACAAAACAAAAAAAAAACAATTTCTTTATACATTTAGGCCAAAATGTCTTCTGCTACATGTCTTTGTTAAAAGAAATAAGTGTATATTAAGTGGTTTGTGCAAAAGCTATAGCGTCTACTAAAGGATGGAATATATACTGGAATTTTTTATTATATACTAGCAATGGGGGCGTTAAGTGACTTATAGTGGTACTGTGATAGTGAAACTAACTGACACTTTGTGGGAACTAACTGCCAGTTCTAGTGTAAGGGGCCATTAGGATCCCTTTGGTTTACCTTTTCATAACATGATTGGTTGAACCATCTCATATCTCCCCAAGCCCTACATTACTCAAGTCATGGTTTTCTTGCCATGCATTTCAGGTACAAGCTTAAAGGACTTGTAAAGACAAAAATATTTTCCTCTTAAATTAAAGTCTGACAGTAGCTGATAAAGTAAAATGTAATATTTTGCATTATTACTAGTTTGATACCTGTTGAAATCAAGCTGTTTTATTCACCTCCGTCACTCCTGAATCGTTATTCTCACTGACTTCCTGGTTTGCGGTACACTTTTATTCTTGCTACATCACGGCCTAATGGGAACTACATTTCCCATTAGGCTTAGCCTCCATGCCTGTGAGGGATAAGAGAGCATCTTTACGCAGGGCTGTAGTCATAGGGAGGGGGTGAGCACATTCTGCTTTCCACCATGCAGGTGCTGGTGGAAAGCAAGTAGAGGAGAGACAGGAAATGGCATTTTCAAACCTGGATTACTGTATTTTGGAGGTCAAAAGGAAAAATTAGGTAAGTGATATTAAAATGCTCTAGCTTACAGCAATCAATTGATCTAATAAAAAACAAACCTTTAGTGTTCCTTTAAAGCTGGCCATTGATGGATCAAAATGTGGCTGGTTCAGCAGGGGCTGGTCACATTTTGATCCATCGATGGCTATTCATACTTGACCAAAGAAACTGTTGGGAAACTTTAATTTAATCAGCAGCTGCAGCCAATCAGAGAAGTCCCCTCTGTAAGAATACAATAGCACAGCGGGGAGGATTCCTATATCCATCTTGATTATGTTAAAGGCGGAATCCATCTGTTTTAGCTCTCTGGCTGATCGAAAAAAAGACAAATTGTCTGTTGCCAGCTAAAATCTGGCATAAAAGCTGTCTCTGTGCTATACACCAGCAGTTCCAGACAATTACAGGGGTTGTAAAGGTTCTTTTTTTTTTTCGGCTTAATGCATCCTATGCATTAAACTGAAAAAAAAAATGGCAATGACGGCCCCCTCAGGCCCCCCATTTTAATTACCTGAGTCTGTTTACCTGCTGCACTCGCCCCCCAACGTCCTCTTCACTACTCAGTGTGGCCGTTGATTGGCTAGATTGGATGGATTGATTGCTATAGACGCCGGCTGTACACGGGAGTGTGCCCAAAAGAACTAACCCCCATGGGAGAGAGCTCCCATAAAGGGGGATAGTTTTTGCGCGAAAGAAGGAGCTTAGACAGCCTCCAAGGGACCCCAGAAGACCAGGATCGGGGCCACTGTGTGCAAAACGAGCTGCACAGTGGAGATTAGTATAACATGTTTGTTATTATTATTTTTTTTAAACAGGAAGTTTTAGTGTTCCTTTAACATGTTGGGGCATACAGAATGGTTTGCATGGCTTTGGTCTTTGGGTCTTTGTCCTTGCATACAGACCGACCGTTCGCGCGAACATTTAGAACCCCATTGAAGTCTATGGGACTCGAACGTTCGAATTCAAAAATGATCATTTTAAGATCAATATTCAAGTTATTGTTAGAAAACGTCTTTGAGAACCCGGGTCTTGCCCCAGGGAACATGTATCAATGGAAAAAAGTTTAAAAAAACTGTATTTTTTTCAGGAGCAGGACAGTTTTTAAAACTTTTTTCCATTGATACATGTTCCGTCGGGCAAGACCCGGGTTCTCAAAGACGTATTCACAGGCAAACTATAGACACCCAGCAGGTACAATATTTAAAGGAGTTTTTTTATTTATTTATTTTATTTATTTAAACATTATTAAAATTACTGCTCCCGAAGCAGTGATTTTAATGATGCTAAAATAAAAAATTAAAAAATTAAAAATGACTTTAAATATTGTACCTGCTGGGTGTCTATACCTTTTGATAACGTCTTTAAATAGCACAATCACCTGCCTGCCAGTAAATTAGGAGTAGCTGATCTAGCTAAGCTATACAGTGTATAACTATATGTACAACTCCTAGGGATGTATATATGTTCTCTACACACTGTAAATTAAGCTAAACTGACTAGCCTGCCTGCCTGCTATATCTAGCTATATAAAAAGATAATCTCTCTGTCTCTCTGACTGCTTTCATTAACAACCGCAACACACTACAGGAGGCCCACCCAGCAGGCGGCCTTATATAGTGTGGGGTGTGTGCTAAAGCCCTGAGCCATAATTGGCCAAAGCCACCCTGGACACACCGTTTTTTGCGTGCTGTGATTGGCCAAGCATGCAGGGTCTGTGGAAAATGTGTAGCGCTTGGAATGACTATCTATTAATGATAGTCAGAGACACAAAAGGAGTGAAATAAATTTGTGAAACCAAATAAAGGACCCTGGAGAATCCAGGGACAAGCACTATGTGACTGGTGCGTGATGAACAATGTATAAATGCTCTATTAGTGTGATAGTATTACATAGTGTGATCAACTGCTATTGAATGCAATTACTCAAATATAGAAATACACATGTACTAAAAAACAGTGATAATTCATTTCTTAGACAAACATAAATAAATTACTGGCCAATAAATGCCAGGTGCAACAATATCCCGTGAAGGAAAATAAGAAAAATAGAAATATAGATATAAATCTTAGTGTGAAAATAACAGTCAGTCTGCTGATTGGTGAATGCTAAATAACTTCTCCACTGAGTTGATCCCACCACCGAAAGCAATGCAGGCTTACCGGAACCAATTGACTTCAGCTGGCTTACACCACTGAAAGTCAAGATAGGCTTGTATTAGCTGATGTCAAAATGGGCTCCTTGACAGGGCAGGATTTTGGCTGGTCATCAAAAAACCTCTGTGGGATGGATGGACGAAGCCCAACTGGGAGTACGATCCCCAAATTGATGTTCTCACAATGAATGGATTTTGGAAGAGATAAGAGAAAGAAGTGGCCACATAGCGTAATCCTGTAATGTAGAAAAATAAAATATTTATTTAAAGCTGTCAAACTTACATTTTAGCTGAATAAAAAACGCTTGTATACAAGTAGGGCAGCAGTGGAGTCCTCCGACGCGTTTCGTGAATAGAGCACTTCGTCTGGTCATAGTGCATGTTTGGCCAATCATCAGCGCGCAATACACAGTGAATTATGGGCCGTTGCGCATAACTCGAATTTGGCGCGAACAACCCGTTTTGTTCGAATTTCGTCGTACGTACGAACTGTTCGAGTCAAACATACGTTCGTATCGAACGCGGAGCTCATCCCTAATGAAGAGTAAATCTCTTGTTTTGGAAATTGGGAAAGTAGTGATGAAACTTTCTCTTCTAAAATAAAATCACTGCTGACCTTTAAAAGCTTTTTTTCTGGAGTTCCTGCTTTTAGTATTATTGAAGAAATGTTGTAGTACTACAGGAGATTAATATTTAATGTGGAAAAGAAATGCAGTATGCTAAAAAATGTAACGTGAAGAACTTTCAGGCCTGACAAGATATATTTTCAAACAAAGCATAGAAAGCAATGTTATTATTCATGTATTGATTTGTGTGATTTGTGTGTCCTTCCGAATATTGTTTTACTGGTACCTTTGTTTCCTTTCTGACGGCAGAGACTTCCACTCCCTGTATCCGGGAATGCTTTCTAGAAATATGGCATATGTGAATTAATGTTACAATGTAATGAGTCAGTTTATATTCCTCTCAGATACATGATATAGCATGATCATTATGCTATCCATGACGGATAATTGTACAGAGGTTTTATTCCTAGAATACTGCTAGCAACTTGTATTATGCTGATCAGTGACAGCCTCAAACAGTAAAGGGAGCCAGAGCACATTATAGACCTTATCAGCCAACCTTTGTGAACATACCTAAACTTGTTTAACCCCATGGGACCATTAAACCCAAAACCAAAAATGTAATATATTGCAGCTTACTATTTTCTAGTTGTGGTGGTTGATTTCTTTTTATCAGACCTACACTAAGGTTTTTTCCCCTAAACGTTGACTTGGTGATCTTGCCAGTAAACATATTTAGAATCACAACATTAAAGTCAAGATCAATTCAGAGCCTGGACTGGCTGAATGACGTCAGCCAACAGTGGACTCTCTGCTCTGCTCCTCCAGCGCTCACTGGGCTGTTGGTGTTGGGCTGTGGAGGGGTCAGGAGCATCTGGCTCAGTCTCCCAATGGCTCTCTGAGAAGCTGAGCCAGCTGCTAGTCCAGGCATCTGGGTGGACCCTGACATTGAAGTTGAGATTGATCCAGAGCCTGGACTGACTAAATGACACCAGCCAACAGCGGACTTTAGCCCTCTGTCAGCTGAAAACAGTACAACGGGAGTGCAGAACTAAGTGCACTTATGTGAACCACAGGATATCAAGGGCCAAAAGAGCTTTGACCCTACTTCTTCATTGGTTTTGTTATTTTTAGCTGCTATTCTTGTTTCTTTGCCCAATATTGCTGTTAATACTGTCTACCTTCTCTATGCTAGAACAGGAAGTGTACCTGGCCCAGCCTCATGCCTCCATATCCCTCGACAGGTAATGTGCAAAAAAGGTCAATAAGAGAGTGAGTTGATATGGTTTCGTACCTGGAGGGGAGGCATACCATTGTCAAAATGCAGACTGTCTGCTCTTCCCTTTTCATCCTGTTTCTAATTTTCCTTGCATTGAACTAGAACTGTTTGTATTGCTTTATATAGTGGAAGAATAAACTGCAAAGCTGTTATCTATTTCACCTTAAGGCCTAGTAAAGAGGGAAGCCTTCTCCCAAACCCTCACAAATCTCTGCCACGAAAGATACATAGGCACCTAATTTATTAAAGTCTTGAAACAGTTCTGGTAACAGATCCGACACATGTGACAGATTAAGGCATTTGTTAAATGCAGCACTTACATAATTTGGCACAATGACTGCAACAAATTCAAAAAGATTTACCAACAGTTGGTAGATAAGGCAAATTGATGGTAATTAAAGCCAAATCTAAATTGGCGTACATAGACAAGCCTTAGAGTGGGGTTCCTATGTAGCAAAGAGAAGGGCACCCGCCACTTGGCACTGATTGCTAAGACGCTTTCAGCTGTTGGCCGAATAGCTTGATGGGTTGTTAAGATACAAGCTGCGAATGTCCTAGCAACCACATAAAACGTGCAATGGCTGGAACTTAATGGGGAAAAAATCTAGTGCTCCATCAGGTCCGCCCCCATTTTGATTGACAGCGGAAAGCAGTGGGCTGTGAAATCTGCACACTGCCAGTTGCTATGGAGGTGAACCTGATAGGGACCTAATGGGACCGTATGCAGAACAAATACATTTACAATAATAAACCAATACAATAATATTTTAACATTTATATTCAAAAATTCAAACAATGGATTTGAATGGCCAGGGCCCTTTATTATTGGTATTATATGTATTTAACAACTTCTAATAAACAAGTCTATTTTATATAACACCAAACTCATTTACTTTTGTGCCATAAACTATCACTTTAACTCAGCCATAACAGCTTGAGGTAATATTATGACATGTTCAATATCTCTATAACTGTCCCTTTTCATGAGAAAAGGACCAAACCACATAATAAGGGACTCAACGATGGGAGGGAGGGTATAATGTTCCTTCTTCTTTGTTGATCTACCACTGTCTGCTTCTCCTACACAGCTTTAAATCTTTATATAAGGGCTAGCTTGTGCCCTATTAACATGTGACTAGCTTTTTAGCCAATAATATTTAAAAAAATGTATTCAAAACTTTTAAAACATAACTGTCATTTAACCTGTAGTCTGCCCTGTCCCCATAGATGGGCGGAGAAAATTATTTTGCTCCTCCCTTTTCCAACTATGAGCACACCCCATCAGGCTCTGCCCACTGTAAAACTAAGGGGAGGTTGATCTGATGGGGACCTAGTCTATCGGCACTTACCCTCAGGCTCTTCCCACTCTAAAACTAATGGGAAGTGGACCTGATGGGGACCTAGTCTATCGGCACTTACCATCAGGCTCTGTCCACTGTAAAACTAAGGGGACGTGGACCTGATGGGCACCTAGTCTATCTGCATTCTTCATCAGGCTCTTCCCACTGTAAAACGAAGGATAAGTGGACCTGATGCGGACCTAGTCTATTGGCATTCTTCATCAGGCTCTGTCCACTGTAGATCTAAGGATGTGGACCTGATGGGAACCAGCCTAACTTCTTGGCGGCTGCACTTGTCTGTGTGATAGGCCCAGTGGACGGGCAGGAATCTAATGCCGAGGCAGTGATTTTATCAGGCTCAGCGTAGTAAGCTACCCTGTGGTGGGACACCCTGTCCTCATTGCTGGCACCCATGCAAGAAATCCATGTACCTGTTTTCATAAGCTAAGGTAATTGTATTGTAACTGTGCTGTCTGCCTTCATTTTGTAAAGCATTTCACAAACTGTATAATCCTGTATAATAATAATAATAAGGTATTTGAATCCTCTGCATGCACCAACATTTGTCATGCAGAGGTTTGACAATTTCAAAGTGTGTCTAAGGGCACTCCAAATGATTTCCAGGGACTGTTCTGCAGTACTTAGAACATGATGTCCCCTTCTCCTGTCGATCTAGACATTAACATGGCATATTAAGACTATTAAAACAGAAGAACAGCAGGTGCACCACACACATTTCTGCAGGTGCTTTATATCCAGGCCCCCAGGAACCAACGTTTGACTGGCAGCCTCGCCCCTCCTACCCTATTTCCAGCCGTTTTATGTTTTGGAAATGCCACTGTTAACATTAAAATACGCAGTGATAATTTATATCCTTATTAGTGTCATATTTTCCCATGTTACAGTACTTCTTGCTCTGAAATATGTACATGTGCAAGATATTGTAGCTGTATCACTCCATGATAATTACAAGCAGTATTTAAGCTGTATTGGATTTCAGAATGGCAGCGTTAGCCTGCAAGTGCAGCTTCTTAACATAATAATAGTCAAGAATAATATATTTTCTCCCTCGGAACACATGCAGAATGAAAACACAGATAGCGTATACTTCTATGTAAACATTGCTGGCTGCAATCAGGAACTATATTAAAATTTCTAAGAAAAGTATGAAACCTTATAATGTATTTCCTTCTTTTCGCTTAGAGCACACAAGGATATCTAAATTGGATGACTCTGAAGACTGCTGAATAGATTAATGCCACGAAGCAATAGCTGATTTTATGCAAAATAATCACATGGATTTTAGCAAGTGTACTAGACCACATTTAAAGAGAAAGTCCTCCCAAAATTGGTCTTTGAGCTTTTTGGGTGGACACTTGTGGGTTGGATCATCTGTTATTTATTTGTATATTTCTTGCATTATCAAAGCTCACATGCTATGGGGTGCACTACAAAAAAAACATTCCAGTAATTTTTATCCTTTTATTTAGCAGCAATATTATCCACTGTACTGCACAACGTGATGAAGGCCTCTTGAGCCCCTTAGGGAAAGAGCATTGACTGATGGCGGCATGGCCAGGTGCAGAACAAGGTGGCTGAGTGGTCACCAAGGATGGTTTGTTTATAGGGGATGGGCTGGGCCTAAGCTCTGTAAAAGTATTGCCCGAGGGAATTCTGAGTCTTTTCACGGAACTTGGTGGAAGAGCTGCCCACCCTTCCGCCCTTTTTTTCTATGGTATGTCACAGCTTGCTGTGGTTTTCTTGACCTTGCCAGCATAAAATGGCTGTAATGCGCTATGACCTTTATAAAAATCGAAAGTAGGCAGCCCGTCCAGCACTTATGGAAAGGTCAAGCCCCCTTTTGGAATAGTGTGCTCACAGTACAACTGTGACTGGCACGGGTTGAAAGGTGTTCACATGTTATGTGTTGGTTTTTAATAAAGCTGTTGCCTTGCTCTTTCCAACCCAATGGTTGTAAGTGTGTTTATTTAATGGGGGTGAGGGGGCAAGGGGGAAGGTTTTCTATACATCTATATTACAGTTAATTGTACCTGGGCCCATTGCGCCTCAACAGTCATGATATAGAGGAGCTACACCAATGTACACAAAACCATAAAATACTAGTGAAAGTGCAGTAGATTAACTTTAAAGTAAAGCAACTTTATGTATATTTAATCATTTATTACCGCATATACTCGATTATAAGCTGACCCGAATATAAGCCGAGGCACCTACCATAATTTTACCACAAAAAAAATATATGGGAAAACGTATTGACTCGAGTATAAGCCTAGGGTGTGCATCTGCATGCCTCACTGTGCCATGCCTCACTGTACCTCACTTTGCCTCACTGTGTCCATGTGCATGCCTCACTGTGCCTCACTGTATCCATGCCTCACTGTGCCCATGCCTCACTATGTCCATGACTAGACTTACAATTAACATGGGAGTATATAGAAGGGGTGCTCGGCTTTGAAAAATCATCCCCCAGACAGCAAACTTTGCACACTCGTAGAAGATAACTGGGGCTATATGTGTGCCAAGTTTCGGGTCCAGGGAACCTACAGGCGGCTGGTACCGGGTCCCCAAAGTTACTGGAGAAATTACAGTTTAACATGGGAGTCTATGGAAGGGGCGCCCGACTTTGACAAATCAGTGCTCCCCAGCCGTAGGTCCCTCGGAAACTTGTAGAGGAAAAGTGGGGCTTTATGTGTGCCAAAATTGGGGTCCAGGAGACCTATGGCCGGCCGGTACCGGGTTCCCAAAGTCCGGGAGATCAGGCGCAAAAAGGTGACTCGAGTATAAGTCGAGGGGGGCATTTTCAACACCAAACAATGTGCTGAAAAACTCTGCTTATACTCGAGTATATACGGTACAGTGTCAGCACTAAAACCATAACAGTTAAAAAAAATATTTTCTTTTTTGGGATATAATATAGTGCATTAAATGCATTGTTTTCAAATTTTTGGTTTCCAGCGTTTCACATTTTCCAGTCTATCCTTATCAGCTTTGCTGATTGTTTGTGATAGTGGTTGTTTAGAGAGCTTAGGGTCACTAAAGGAAATATTTTTCTTTGCTGAAATGATTGTTTACAGGGTATAGAGCTATATTAGTTAACTGATTCCTTTTAAAAATAATTAAAAACAGATAAAAATCAATCATATAATGTGCCTCTAGTTTCACTTTCGTTTTTGCATCTAGCTTAGTTTTTGCATGTAATTTAATGCCTCTGTGCTGGACAGTGCCATAGAGCAGTGATGGTTAGGAAAACGAAACTAGAATCTCCCAGTACTGTGGTCATCAGGAAACAGACAACCAGGAAGTGTCCAGAACAAAGCAGAATTACAGCAACATCAGAGCAAAAACAAACAATGAGGACATGAAACCAGGACTGCAGTAAGGTAAAGGAAGCTATTTAGCTAAAAAAATATTTTCCTTTAGTGACCCTTTAATAGCTCAAGCGAATCAGTGAGTGTGCAGAATTGAACACAAACCAGTAAAGCGTCTTGTATTTTTATCATCATGTAGAGTTATATTGAAAATGTGTTCAAAGAGGAACTGCAGTCTGTTTACATAATCTGTAATAAAAACATCTTTACCATTCTGTAGTTTCCCTCCGACTTTCAATTTTATTTTATACAGTATATACTGTTCTATACTTGTCAAATATGCTGCAGAAATCTCCCTTCACTAAGTCTGGCTGCAGCCATTTTATATCATTTTTATATACGTCCTTTTTTAAAGATCGATATCTCGGTAACGGCAGCAGCTGCTGCCACAACCGAGTTATCCATCTTTACAGTGGGCGGTTCTGTGAACGATAACGGCGGTCTCCGCGGCGGATTCGCCGCAAAATCGCCGTTATCAGTGGCGGGAGAGGGCCCCCCCCTCTCGCCGCTCTCTCGCGCCCTCCGCCCCTTACCTTTGCCGTCGGTAGCGGCGGATGCGATCGGGTCTGCTCGTCTGCTGTCCGGGGATGCGAGTGAGGGAAAAATGTCCCTCATCCGTCCCCATAGCTCTGCTGGGCGGAAGTGACGTCAAAACGTCAGTCCCGCCCAGCATCTTAAAGAGACAATTTCTTTGTTTACCTTTTTTTTTTTTTTTTTTTTTCATTTAAGTCTAAATATGAGATCTGAGGTCTTTTTGACCCCAGATCTCATATTTAAGAGGACCTGTCATGCTTTTTTCTATTATAAGGGATGTTTACATTCCTTGTAATAGGAATAAAAGTGATAATTATTTTTCTATTTTTTTATTTCAGTGTTAAAAATGATAAAATAAATAAAAATAAATCCGAAACCCCCAACAATTTTTTTTAAAGCTCCCCGTCCCGACGAGCGCGCGCGCAGAAGCGAACGCATACGTGAGTAGCGCCCGCATATGAAAACGGCGTTCAAACCACACAAGTGAGGTATCGCCACGATCGTTAGAGCGAGAGCAATAATTTGAGCCCTAGACCTCCTCTGTATCTCAAAAAATGCAACCTATAGAATTTTTTAAACGTCGCCTATTGAGATTTTTAAGGGTAAAAGTTTGACGCCATGCCACGAGCGGGCGCAATTTTTAAGCGTGACATGTTGGGTATCATTTTACTCGGCGTAACATTATCTTTCACAATATGTAAAACAATTAACCCAAATTTATTGTTGTCTTATTTTTTAATTCAAAAAAGTGAATTTTTTCCAAAAACAGTGCGCTTGTAAGACCTCTGCGCAAATACGGTGTAACAAAAAGTATTGCAATGACTGCCATTTTATTCTCTAGGGTGTTAGAAAAAATATATATAATGTTTGGGGGTTTTAAGTAATTTTCTAGCAAAAAAAAATGTTTTAGTCTCGTAAACACGAAATCTGAAAAACACCCTCAGTCCTTAAGTGGTTAATAGATAGAAAGATGAAAAAATTACTGAAGTTCCACTTTAAAGCGGAAGTAAACCCATCGATTTAACAGTTTAAAAAGCAGTTACATTTCCGGCATGCCGGGATTGCCAACTGTCACATTGGTTGTGCTCTCAACCAAACTGTCAAACCATCCAATGTGTCATAATTGATCATATGTGCAGCACCACGGCAGTTGAAGATTAAACACAGGCCAAAATGGCAGCTTCCTTGGCTGAAAATGATAGAAGGGTTTACTTCCACTTTAAGTAAAAAATCGTATTCAATTCATGGTCAAAAATGTTATGCCTTCCCCCCTTCCCCTAAAATATGATGTCCATTGCTTTATGACAATGTCCTTGGAAGTGCCATAGACTTCACTATGCCGGAAGCCTGAAGCAAGGTGGTATGCTGGGTGCACCATTGGTATCAGTCCTGTTTTGATTGGCAGAGAGGATGAAGGAGCAGGGACAAGGCTGACAACCCTCCTTCTCAGTGTATATAAGGATTTATAAAGTGACTAAACAGCAGTAAATTCACATTGGTGGGGTCACCAGGTATTTATGTAATGAAAGTCGGAGCTTTCATGGTGGCACTTCCATTTGATATTAATAAGTCTATGATGTGGGATTGTTATGTTTTGACTGCAATAATACTCAAGCAGATACTGATTTCTTCCTTGTGGTCCAGGGAGAGAACAATATACATAGAAATTTATGTTGCCTTGATGTCAGCTTTACTAGCTCAGCAAAGAAAATGCACATAATGCAAAATTTCATAAATTTATTATATACACCAACACATAAACAATGTTGTTCTTACCTTTAAATAAAGCAGAGCCTACCTTGTTTCTCTATTTTATCACCCAGTTGGGTAAACAGGAAAAAGAAAGCAATGTTTTTTGTGTTGGTAGAAAGAATACATAAATCAAAGTCTACATTTACATACTAAAAAATAAAGAATAAGCAGAAAGGGACATTTCCTACCTTCAGTGTGATGTTTCTCTTTTGTTTGTGTCTTTTGGTTCAGTATACATTTTTCATCCTCCATTGCTGCTCTATTGCCCCCCCCCGTTGTGCATGCTATGTTAGACTTTTGACTCTACAGACATAGGGGGTTATTTACGAAAGGCAAATCCACTTTGCACTACAAGTACAAACTACAAGCGCAAAGTGCACTTGAAATTGCACTGAAAGTACACAAATCGGAGGCGTAGATCTGAAATGAGGGGAAGCTCTTCTGATTTTATTATCCAATCATGTGCAAGCTAAAATGCTGCTTTTTATCTTCCTTGCATGTCCCCCTCGGATCTACAGCGACTGCACTACCAAGTGCAATTTCAAGTGCATTTGCATTTGTAGTTTGCACTTGTAGTGCAAAGTGGATTTGCCCCTTTAGTGAAGCTGATGAAGCATACTGGAACTGTCAAATGCAACAAAAGCGGAAGAGGTACCAGAGGAGCATTGGAAGGTTGCAGGGGTCAAGTCCTGGGGAAAAAAGTGTGGGAACTCCCACCCAAGATCCACTCCCCCACCAAAAAAAAAATAAAAAAATGATATGCTCATATGCATAATTACTAAACCACATGTTTTTTTCTTTCTAAATCCCGCAATAACTCGCAGCAGACCTCCGCAATGTCTCCTGGGAACAATGACAAAAGCTCCCAGGAGACGTTGCGGCATCGAGGAAGTGACCGAATACCCGCACACTACCCGATGAATCCATATACAGGAAGCGGCCAGTAACCTAAAGGATTACTAAGTTTCGCCTGCCCCTGACAGTGACTCGAGCTGGGCATCGCCGCTTAGTGAGGGATTGGCTCGGGCAGCTTGGCTGCTCTCAGCTGCTCTAGTCCTGCAAAGGGAACTGAGTTCCTACTGTGAAAAAAGTGCAGGAACTCCGTTCCCACGCGTTCCCGCAGGACTTGAGCCCTGGAAGGTTGGTAGAAAAAGCCTGGGTGCCAGGATTTGGAACACCACCGATGCACAGTGGGGTAACCTTGGAATTGTATTTGTTCAAAGACAGATGGGAGAGTAGGACACGTTGGGACTTTTATGTTGGGGCTACAAAAAGACAAATTTCCCATGATGTCAGTTCACACCATACTGCTGCTGTGGTGTTTGCTGAAAAGAAGTGCCGCATGCAGTACTTTGTTCAAGTGCAGTGGGTTACAACGTGCACCACTGCATCACAGCAATGTTGAAAGGACACTCATAATCAGCACATCGGTGGTATATCTCCCAGTGGCTATGCAATCAGTGTGGCTCAATGGTGTGAATGAGCCCTTGTGCCCCGTACACACGATCGGAAATACCGACAGCAAAAGTCCGATGTGAGCTTTTGATTGGGAATTCCGGCCGCGTGTATGCTCCATCGGACTTTTGCTGTCAGAATTTCCGCCAACAAAAGATTGAGAGCTGGTTCTCAAATTTTCAGATGGAAAAAAATCCTATTGGAAAATCCGATCGTCTGTAGCAATTCTGACACGTAAAATTCCAGCGCATGCTCTGAAATAATCCGACACATGCTCGGAAGCATTGAACTTAATTTTCTCGGCTCGTCACCGCGTTCTTGACGCACGAAAGTTCAGAGAACTTTTGTGTGACCGTGTGTATGCAAGCCAAGCTTGAGCGGAATTCCGTCGGAAAAACCATCCAAGGTTTTTCCAACGAAAAATTTGATCTTGTGTATGCGGCATAAGAGTTTTTTCAGAAATAAACCCAGGTGGAAGGGATTAATAGCAGCTAACAAACTAGTCACTAGTTTTTTCTCTCAACCACTACCTGCCTGACCTATTGTAAAATGGTGGCCAAGCGGGAGCACTGTTATCCTAAGTGGACATCATATGAACAGTCACAGCTATTACAATAGTATAGTACACAATGGCATATGATTGGATGTGATTGGATGTTATGCATAAAAATGATTGCTTATAACAGTGATCAGACTACATCGCTGTCATAAGCAATCATAGCAAGAAAAAAAATCCTGTTCACTTCCCCCAAGCAGTATTGTCTCACTATGTACTGTACTGCTCTGGTCACAGTATGTAGCAAAAAATTGCTAAAGTAAAAGAATGTAGAAAAAACTTTTCAAAATTGTTGGTATTTTTTCCTTTATATAACAAAAAATAAATAAACTACACAGTGGTGATTAAATACCATAAAAAAAAATATATATATATATATAAAAATTCCAAAAAATGTGGGTACAGTAGTGTTGCATGACTGAGTAATTGCCATTCAAAGTGTGACAGCGCTGAAAGGTAAAAATTGGCCTGGGCAGGTCGGGTGAAAGTGTCCTGTACTGAGGTGATACCCCGGGGTCACCAACAAAACAACAACGAAAGCAAGCCCTATGAAATAAGAGGCATCGTCTATGTGAACCGGCAGGAGAAACCATTGTGTGTGTGCGTTGGGGGGGTGGGGGGCAGGTGTTCATCCCATACAATTGGTCTACTGGCAGTGTTGATGCTGGCTGCTGGGAAAACTTTTGTTGCTGGAGGGGATCTATTATCTATTTTTGAGGAGGAGAGGTGTCTATTGTTGCTAGGAAGATTTATTGTTGCTGGTGGGGGATCTATTCTTGCTGGGGGTGGGTCTTATGTTGGGGGTCAATCATTTCTGAGAGGGATTTACTTTTAAGGGAGGGGTCTAATGTTGCTAGCTGCTGGAGCAAATAAAGATCCAGATATCCGCACTCCAAAAATAATAGTTTCCTTTGTTGAAGATACAGGCCCAGATTCACATACCCGGGCGTATCTTTGTGCGGGCGTAGCGTATCTTCTTTACGCTACGCCGCCGCAACTTAGAGAGGCAAGTGCTCCCTAAGTTACGGCGGCGTAGCGTAAATGGGCTGGCGTAGGCCCGCGTAATTCAAAGTAGCAAGGCAGTGGGCGTGTTTTATTATAATGAACCGTGACCCCATGCAAATGATGGGCCGAACGAACGGCGCATGTGCCGTCTGTGGATGTATCCCAGTGCGCATGCTCAGAATCACGTCGGATAGAATGTCTAAGTGACGTCGGCACGCAATGCCTACGATGTGTGAACGCAACCTACGCCCAGCCCTATTCACGTACTACGCAAACAGCGTAAATGACGTAAAATTTGACGGCGTCGTTCCCTGGCCCATACCTTTCTATTAGCTGAGCCTCATATAGCAGGGGTAACCGGGCGCATCTACGTTCGTGAATCGGCGTATCTTACTTATTTGCATATTTATAATGGGAACGCCGAATGCGTCCAGCGTAACTATGCGCCCACGATACGCCGGTGTAGCCAAGTCACATCGGACAGCTGAAGCCATGTTTTTTGGCGTATCTCGCTTTGTGAATCGGCGTAAAGATGCGACGGCGTACATTTGAAATTATGGCGGCGTAAATGCTTCCTGAATCTGGCCCACAGTCTGTACAAAAACTGAATAAAATTGCAAACAGCTAACACGTTTCACACCGCTCTCACTGGTGCTTAATCATAGATAGTATCATTGAACATATGCATATACACATATTTCTTTGGAAAGTGATGGCGCAGGGGTGTATATTATTGTTATAATTTTTAGCTTGATTTAAATTACACTTTTTCTATATATAAATCATTTAGCTACAGTGCGGAAAATAAGTATTTGAACACCCTGCTATTTTGCAAGTTCTCCCACTTGGAAATCATGGAGGGGTCTGAAATTGTTATCGTAGGTGTATGTCCACTGTGAGAGACATAATCAAAAAATAAAATCCAGAAATCACAATGTATGATTTTTTAACTATTTATTTGTATGATACAGCTGCAAAGAAGTATTTGAACACCTGTCTATCAGCTAGAATTCTGACCCTCAAAGACCTGTTAGTCTGCCTTTAAAATGTCCACCTCCACTCCATTTATTATCCTAAATTAGATGCACCTGTTTGAGGTCATTAGCTGCATAAAGACACCTGTCCACCCCATACAATCAGTAAGAATCCAACTACTAACATGGCCAAGACCAAAGAGCTGTCCAAAGACACTAGAGACAAAATTGTACACCTCCACAAGGCTGGAAAGGGCTACGGGGAAATTGCCAAGCAGCTTGGTGAAAAAAGGTCCACTGTTGGAGCAATCATTAGAAAATGGAAGAAGCTAAACATGACTGTCAATCTCCCTCGGACTGGGGCTCCATGCAAAATCTCACCTTGTGGGGTCTCAATGATCCTAAGAAAGGTGAGAAATCAGCCCAGGACTACACGGGAGGAGCTGGTCAATGACCTGAAAAGAGCTGGGACCACCGTTTCCAAGGTTACTGTTGGTAATACACTAAGACGTCATGGTTTGAAATCATGCATGGCACGGAAGGTTCCCCTGCTTAAACCAGCACATGTCAAGGCCCGTCTTAAGTTTGCCAATGACCATTTGGATGATCCAGAGGAGTCATGGGAGAAAGGATTTTTGTGATTACTCTCAACCCCTGCCAGGTCAGATTCTGGTAATGGGGGGGCTTCACGTCCAATTTAAATTGCGTCATTTTGGTTGTTCAGGGGAAAGTAGATATATTGTTGTGAGTGGTTTATCTGAATTTAGATAAAACAATGTGGTTTTATTTATAAGTGACTAATGCCTAATGCCTTGTACACACGATCGGAATTTCCAATAGAAAAAGTCAGACGGAATTTTTTCATCGGATATTCCGACCGTGTGTTTTCCCCATCTGACTTTTTTCATCAGAATTTAGAAAGAGAACATGTTCTCTTTTTTTCCGAAAGAAGAAATGTTTATTGGAAATTCCGTTCGTCTGTAAGGAACTCAGACGGAGAAAAAAACGCGCATTGCCAGAATCAAGTCGATACATGCTCGGAAGCATTGAACTTAATTTTTCTCGGCTCGTCGTAGTGTTGTATGTCACCGTGTTCTTGACGTTCGGAATTCGATGTGACAGTGTGTATGCAAGACAGCTTGAACGTAATCCTGTCGGAAAAAGCCGTCAGAGTTTATCACGATGTAAAATACAATCATGTGTACAAGGCCTAAGGGCCTATTTATAAATGTTTTCACATAATATTCACACATATTTTACAACACAACACTGTTTTTTAATTGGATTGATGTGAAAAAAAGTGTGATTCTTGGGTTGTGTGAATGTTTTGTGAAAACAATTATAAATAGACTCCTGTGTGTTATCATAATTATACTCAGGAGCTCAAGTGGAGGTTTAATCGGCAACCGGTTAGCCAATCCAAAACCTGGCCATACAGTAGTAGAATTTTGTTAGAAAAATTATTTAAAATTTCTAGTACTTGTAGTTGGTGGGGTCAAGATGATGTTAATTTTCAGCCGCAGCAATTAAAAAATTGAAGGAATGGAAAATATTTATTGAATTAACAAATTTCCAAGTGAACATGGTTTTCAATTGGTAAGTAAATTTATTCCAAAATGTATTATTAAAAGCAAATCAATTTTTTCTTATGAACAATATTCATCAAGTCATCAAATGTACGCGCTATATCACGTAGCTATACGTCATCTCGCGTTTCAACCAATAGGTACCGGCGCACGTTCCCGGCTTGCGCGATCACCGCCGGGCACCCGCGATCTCTCATTACAGAGTGAGATTTGGGAGCTGTGTGTGTAAAAACACAGCTCCCGGTCCTGTCAGGGGGTGAAATGCCTGATCGTCTGTTCATACAATGTATGAACAGCGATCAGTCATTTCCCCTAGTCAGTCCCACCCCCCCTTCAGTTAGAACACACGCAGGGAACATAATTAACCCCTTCCTCGCCCCCTAGTGTTAACCCCTTCCCTGCCAGTGGCATTTTTATAGTAATCAATGCATTTTTATAGCACCAATCCCTATAAAAATGCCAATGGTCCCAAAAATGTGTCAAAAGTGTCTGAAGTGTCCGCCAGAAGGTCACAGTACCAATAAAAATCGCTGATTGCCGCCATTGCTAGTAAAAAAAATGTTTTAATAAAAATGCCATAAAACTATCTCCTACTTTGTAAACGCTATAGCTTTTGCGCAAAGCAATTAATAAACGCTTATTGCGATTTTTTTTTACGAACAATATGTAGAAGAATACGTATCAGCCTATATAAAAAATCGTTTTTTATATATTTTTGGGGATATTTATTATAGCAAAAAGTAAAAAATATTCATTTTTTTTTCAAAATTGTCGCTCTATTTTTGTTTATAGCGCAAAAAACAAAAAACGCAGAGGTGATCAAATACCACCAAAATAAAGCTCTATTTGTGGAAAAAAAAAGGACGCCAATTTTGTTTGGGAACCACGTCGCACGACCGCGCAATTGTCAGTTAACCACTTAAGACCCGGACCAAAATGCAGGTAAAGGACCTTGCCCCTTTTTGCGATTCGGCACTGCGTCGTTTTAACTGACAATTGCGCGGTCGTGCGACGTGGCTCCAAAACAAAATTGATGTCCTTTTTTCCCCACAAATAGAGCTTTCTTTTGGTGGTATTTGATCACCTCTGCGGTTTTTATTTTTTGCGCTATAAACAAAAATAGAGCGACAATTTAAAAAAAAATTCAATATTTTTACGAGTACAACTTCAATTTAAGCATTTATTTTAGTCTCTTAAATAGGTTCTGCTCTTCTTTTACTCCTCGAAAACATTTTGATATTTAGCTGTGCATTTTATGAAGACATCTTTTTTGATTTTGTACATTATTATGGCCTTTACAATGTTCTGCTGTAAATGTGCATCTTTGTTATGTACATTGGTATTGTTGGCCTTGATTTGATTTTAATGTGATCGTTTTCCCTTCTCATTACATCTTTGCTCTAGTATAATGTAAAGGTGAAAGAAATGTACAAGAAAACTCTTTAAACAACCATCAATACAGTTCAATATTGTCTCATGATGGTAAAATTCACAGCAGATTCCTTTCCTTAGTTTACAGAAGGAACACTTGTACTGTGCGTGAACTGGCCTATGTTCTGTTTATTGATGGCTCTGTGTAATGGGATACCCTACCCCTCTACCTAATGGACTTGCGGTCATGTATAAATTGGTAATGCTGGTCGTATGGACTTTTTTAAGTGTTGCCAAAAATAGAGATTTCTGCACAAGGAATTTGGGCATTTTGAAATGAAGGGCTTATTTTGGTGTATTTCTTTTTTTTAATACTATCTTAGAGTAACTGGTACTGATTCTATAGCTATAGCACTCAACATAACATAAAAAAATCCAAAAGCCCATTTCTACTGTTGATACAATTGATTCACATAGGTCACACTTCACAATAAATATGACTCCAAGCCAGGGTTCACAAAGAAGCAGCCATGATCTTCGCCAGCAAACTGGACGAGATCTGGCAGAAGGAAGGCCTTCTGTTCCTTGGGTGATCTCCAGTCCCTTGGGTGATCTCCAATTCTCTAGGTGATCTCCAGCCCCCTTTGTGATCCCCAGTCTCTTGGCAAAATGTAATTGGGATTGCCATTATAACATCACAAAGAATTATTATGCAAGAATTCTAACATCCCGTTACCGGCATACACTTTATCAACCACCCTTTCACTTCAATCTTCCAGACGTCCATTAAACCTCCCATCTTAAGAACTTGAGAAAAATTAAAATTTCAGGGAGATTAGGACCTGTGGTAATAACTGGGCATGGTTATTTTACACTGAATATTGGGCATTGCTCAATAGAATCTCAGCTTGCTCGCATATTCCCCACACACAAAGTGGAGGGTACAGGAGTAAGTAATGAACAGAGTGCAGGGGTCAGGAGTAAGCTACACAGAGATTGAAAAAGTCAGGAGTAAGTAACACACTGAGTTCCATCAAAGAAATAAAAAAAAAAGTGCATGCAGACTCTGCACATTCTACAGTGGGAAGTTACCTGGCTGCCAGGGGCGGACTGACTGGCGGGTCAATTCGGCCATGGTCCAATGGCCCGGTTGCAGAAGGGGGCCCGCTGGCACCGCCTGCTGGAACTCTGGGTTCAGCCCAGGATCAAAAAACGTGCACCTGTGGCGACCATCTTTTTCGGGTCAAACCAGGCCCCAGTGCCCAGGCCTATTGAAGACCAGGCCCCACCGTAGGAAGTAAGCGGTGTCCGCTGCCTGGACAGGGTTAACACAGGTCATGGCTGCTGCTCATCTACCACTGCCTGTGTCTCCTCCAAGGTTGCTCAGCCTCAGAGCTGGAGCTGACACCTCCTCCTCTCTCTGCACATGTGAGAGGAGAGAGAGCTCATCTGTTCCCCTTCCTCCCACCCCTGTCCTCCTGGGTTTGCCCCACCCACACTCCCAGGAGATGTGTGGGCGGGAAGTTTGAATCCAGAAGAGAAAAGCTGCAGACAGCCTGTGCCGGTGACGTGTCATATTCTGCTCCCTATCGTACAATGCTCCGGAAGTCATGTGGCGCCCAACTGCGCATGCGCGATGCGTTCCAAACGCAATTGCGATGCATTCCAATAGATTTACGACAATACACACCAGCGAATCCGGCATTCAGGGCGACATGGACTTAGAGGAAAGTGGCCAGTCGGGCTCATGTCCTCGCTTCGCTCGCTCGGCCTCCTGGCTCTTTTTTTAACATCCTTTAATCCACGGGGATGTTAAGGAAAGAGCCTGGATGCCGACCGAGGTTTCACTGGTGTGTAATGTCGTAAATCCATTGGAACGCATCGCGCATGCGCAGTTGGCCGCCACGTGACTTCCGGAGCATTGTGTGATAGGGAGCGGAATATTAAAAGTCACCAGAGCTTCCATCATGGGGTGAGTAAGCTCACCCTCTCTCCTGCCTCCCGCTGTATAAAACTAATTTAAGGTGTGCTCTGTGGACTGTCTAGTGGCTCTGTGACTGCCTTGTTATTATGGATTGATATCCTATCGATGCTTTTACTGCCTCTTTCACTCTATCCTTATCTTTTAGGATTGTTGAAATGGTAGAATGTGAAAGTTCCAATTCACTTGCTATTTCTTTAACTGTCAGCCTCATAGTCCTTAATTATCTTAATTTTCATATCAAGATCAATAGCTTTTCTTTTTTTTCTGAGCACTTTCTGCAGGTGTGGGCAATACCTGTACAGCACAAACACACATTACATTACATAAAGACATAAAACAGTACAGTATAAAGACATAAGACATAAAACGGTTTAGGAGATATTCCCCTCGCAATGCGCCGCTGATTGCAGCGGCGCATGCGCAGGGGGGACTTTGCGGCGAAAGGTCTGGCCGCCGCCGGACCCTGCCAAATTTAAATCGCGCGGGAGTGACGTCATCGCCGCTCCAGCCAATCACAGCGCTGGAGCGGCGATACCCGGAAGACACGCCGAGTCAAGATGATATCTCGCTCGGCGTGGACCAGGTAAGTTCTACACACCTCGTTCCGAGGTAAGTATTTGATAATGAGCTAATATGCGGTGCATATTGGCTCATTATGACTTTTGCCTTGCAGGAGAAAAAAATAAATTATTTTTGATGCAGGTTTACAACCGCTTTAAGCTCAGCCAAATGCTTCTTAAAGCTTCTAAACGCTCCCAAATGCCTGTAAAATAAAACGCATTATGTAAGTTTTTTTCTGCCATAAAACTAGCATTTTTTAAGGCCAGTGTGCACGGACCCTTACAGTTGAAGTTTAGTTGAAAAAACTCTGAATTCTGTAGAAATTTGCACTGCAAGGCTGCCCTGTCCTCTTCCTGTTGTTGAACTTCCTGTGCTGTGGGGCTTTCGGGTCTCTGGGCTCAGCTGCACTAAAAATGATCTGACGAGGACACACCCCTCCTGTTATTTCTTCCAATAAGAAAAGTTCTTTCACTAATTACATTGCTTGTAACAAGATCTGTGAATGGGGAGGATTCTCGTCGATCACAGGATTTTCTTTCCACCCCATTCACAGATCTTGTTACAAGCAATGTAATTAGTGAAAGAACTTTTCTCAATGAAGGACGGGGCATGACCCTTTACCTTGAATGTCTGCTTTTCATTCTAAAAGTCTGTGACCAATTGTTTCTAGCCATGTTGGAAATGCAGGCATGACATTGTTGGTATGCTCAGTAGTGTATTTAGGTTTTGTGCTGCCCTAGGCCTAACTAAACTTGTGCACTCCCTAATTTAAATATTACCAAGCCCTTCCTGTCAAGGTCACACCCCTTTCTGTTTAAGACCCACCCTAATTGTTCGAGTGGGGACACTAGTTCTTAGGGCCTGGGGGGAGGGGGGTGATTGGCCCAGAGGCGATTAAGTTCGCATGTGCCGCGCTATATAAGTTTTCATTCATTCATTCATTTATTCATTGGATTTCCTTAATTTGCATAGATTTCCTCTCACTTACTGTTTGGCTATGGGGCAGGAAGTGAAGGAAAATCTCTGCAATGGGACAGAGATGGTAAAAAATAAACTGACGGGCTATACCCCGTACTCTATCCAAAAAGAAAAAAAAAGTGTTGCCTATAGTTCTACTTTAAGCACAAATTTCTGATAATTTTATGGAGAGGACTAAGAAGATATAACCATGCCAATGGTACAGCAGAAAACATATAGCACAGTGAGGAAGGTTTGTGGTCCAGGAGAATAGGACAGTCAAAATTAGAAGCAGCTTGCGTTACACTAATAGTGTAGCGCAAGACGGCGGGGACTCTTTCCATGCTGCCCCCCTGCCAAGTGCTGCCCTAGGCCTGGGCCTTGTTGGTCTAGGCCAGGATACAGTGTTGGGTATGCTTACAAATGAGTAAGCGGAACTGTGGATAACAGTGGGTATGGTCAATACATGTTCCTAGATAGTACCCTAAAGTGTTTACCAGTGGCGGCTGGTGTTTTTTTTTTTTGGGGGCTGCAAAAAAAATACCCCCCCAGTTGGTTGGTCGGTCTGCGGCACTCCCACCACGGCATTTACCCAATAATTTGCAGACGGGCGGGCTCCTATGGGCGGCAGGCATCGGCCAGGATGCAGGCTCCTATAAACACGCTTCCTGCTTGACCGGGAGGAGGATCAGTGTTACAACAGCAAATCAATATTCGCTGTTGTAACACACCTGGGTGGGCTTGAAACAAACTCTCTGTGTTCTCTGTGACCCGAGCCCACCCTATATTTAAGCCTACTAGAGCAACACACCTGGTCACCTATCCACCCCAAACTCTCTGTGTTCTCTGTGACCCGAGCCAACCCTATATTGAAGCCTACTAGAGCAACACACCTGGTCACCTATCCACCCCAAGCCTGTGATTGGGCAGTGAAGTAACATCTGAATACTGATTAGTCATCACTCTGCTCTTTAGCCTGTTCTTTGTCAGCATACCTGCATTTAGCATACCTGATTGGCTTCTAGTAGTGCCCCTCTCTTTCTAAGCATGCATACTTTTGTTAATGAGATTACAAGATTTTAATATCAAAAGTCAAGCAATTGAATTAGCAGCATTTAAAATAAAATTTTAGGACGTTTTAACGAATGCATATAACTGAATTCAGTGGTGTTTTTTCATGTCTGCCTGGGGTACACCTTTAAGCATACAGTTAGTCCAATTACTATTGATTAGCCTTTATTTTAAATTTTGTATTCTACATTTGACTATGACTACTTTTGACACATAAATTGCTATGGGCTTTTGGAAGCATCCCCTTGCCATGCCAGCAGGAATTCTACCATTACTCATTCCCTCCCAAGGAATGTAATGTGGGAAGATATATAGAGTAATGTTTCCATAGAGAAAATAACTGTAGTAAAATGTTATTTTTCTGTAAGCACATGAGTAACCAGATCCATTAATAGGTGCCATTGTTTAGAGTTTCTTATGTGTCTTTACATTATTTCAAGAATAAATTAGATTAAGCGGCCAATATCCTGTGTTCTGCTTAAAATCAACAGAGATTTCCAAGCCATGTGGATATTGCACAGTGCTCTTAGTAGCTACAAATGGAATTTAAATGGGAACTCTGCAGGAAGTGAAGCATCTTATTTTATGCTACATTAAACATTTTGCACTAGGTGATGACTATATATTTTGGAGAATGTGATGGCTTAACATACACAATACATATTTTAGCTTGGTATAGCAGTACTTAAAGGGGTTGTAAAGTATTTTTTTTTCCCCCTAAATAGCTTCCTTTACCTTATTGCTGTCCTCCTTCACTTACCTCATCCTTCGATTTTGCTTTTAAATGTCCTTATTTCTTCTGAGAAATCCTCACTTTCTGTTCTTCTGTCTGTAACTACACACAGTAATGCAAGGATTTCTCCCTGGTGTGAAGAAAGCTTCTTGAGGGGGGAGGGGGCGAGGAGTGTCAGGACGCCCACTAACACACAGCTCCTTTCTCTATCTGCAAAGTAGAGAGTGTCCTGACTTGCCTGCTTGCCAGCCATGAATCTATCTATGGTTGCCACTGCCATCCCCTATTCAGGTGCCCGGCCCCTTTTCGGGCACCGGGAGCCTGAATTACATTGGCTCTAATAAGCTTCCGAAAAGGTGAACAGCGGTCGCCATGCTGGGCACTCGCAGTTCACTCAGCATTGTGTTAGGAAAGCGAATGAATATTCGCTTTCCTAACACTGAACCGCCTGTCAGCTAATCAGGTGCTCGGGTTTGTTACCTGTCACCTGATTGGCTGAAATGACAGGCGCTGTGATTGGATGCCTACCAGGTGTCCAATCATAGCAGAGGATGGGAGAAGACGTAGAGGAGCTTGGACAACACCGCCATCATGACCCACTGCCCCCCCCGGGCGGGGGATTGCACTGGCAACATTTGATGGGCACAGTGCCAGCAGATGATAGGCACACTGGCAGCAATTGATGGGCACACTGGCAGCAATTGATGGGTACAGTAGCTGCGTTGGATGGCACAATGGCTGCACTTGATGGGCACAGTAACTGCGTTTGATAGGTACAGTGTCAGCAGATGATGGGCACAGTGCCAGCAGATGATGGGCACAGTGCCAGCAGATGATGGGCACACTGGCAGCAATTGATGGGTACAGTAGCTGCGTTGGATGGCACAGTGGCTGCACTTGATGGGCACAGTAGCTGCGTTTTTGATAGGCACAGTGGCTGCGTTTTATGGCACAGTGGCTGCGTTTGATGGCGGCAATAGATGAGCACAGTAGCTGGGTTTGATGGGCACAGTGGCTGCAATTTATGTTTTTTTTTTTGTTCAGTTTGTTTGCACCCCCCACAAATTTTGAGCACCAGCCGCTACTGCTAGGAATCTATTATATTTAAGGCAACTTGTGTTTTAGCCGTGCCTATCCTTTTCCCATTTCACAGTGCAGAGAGCGATTTTCTAAACAAATGGCAAACACGGTGCGTTATAAAGTTATACGAGTACTCTAATCCGCTTTCCTTTTTCATTTGGTGACAACTATAAAATCTGTTCAGTGGCCTTCACACTATAAATACAGATTTTTTTTCTGCCCCTAAATTGCTTCCCATTTGCTGAAGATCATTCGCAGTATTTGTGATTTGTGGACACGGAGCTGCCATATGTGCGAAGGTTGATGCATTACATAGTATAAATACGCAAAAAAAAAAATCAAACAAATTTCCAGTAAATCATAGCTAGTGTTTGCCCATAAATGTTTATGTTGCTATTAATAATGTTATAGAATATATTGCATACATTATTTATGCATATAGATTTTTATTATTTTTAAAAAGTACAGTAAAGGTACAGCAGTTGTGCTTTGGATACACATATTCATACAAGATGTCTATGTGATGGATGCCGCAAAGGTGCCTGCATCTCCACCAGGGGCCCCCGACACAGTAACGCTCTGCTAAGCGTATATTTTGTCAATTAGGACTCCATTCACTCACTTGTGCGACTTGTCATGCGACTTTGTACACATAAAGAAAGGAAATAAAAAAGCTGGAAAGATGGACTTTATAGGCATTACTGATAAAAAATATTAAATTTTATTGAAACAAACCACATAAAGTTTAAAAGCTAAAAAAATTTAAAAAATAATGCAACAATTCAGTTTTCAGATATATCTCTCCAAAACAGCCACCTGGTTCAGAGATACAAATACTGGCGGCCCTAAAACCTACATCATGGCTTTACAAACAATACCGTTTGGCATTGCATGAATCTATCTATGGTTCGCGGGAAACCGCTTCATCGGGAGCTTATATACAGGTGCAAGAAAAAGGATGTGAACCCTTTTGGAATGATATGATTTCTGCACAAATTGGTCATAAAATGTGATCTGATCTTCATCTAAGTCACAACAATAGACAATCACAGTCTGCTTAAAATAATAACACACAAAGAATTAAATGTTACCATGTTTTTAATTGAACACACCATGTAAACATTCACAGTGCAGATGGAAAAAGTATGTGAACCCCTAAACTAATGACATCTCCAAGAGCTAATTGGAGTGAGGTGTCAGCCAACAGGAGTCCAATCAATGAGATGAGATTGGAGGTGTTGGCTACAGCTGCCCTGCCCTATAAAAAACACACACCATTTCTGGGTTTGCTTTTCACAAGAAGCATTGCCTGATGTGAATGATGCCTCGCACAAAAGAGCTCTCAGAAGACCTACGATTAAGAATTGTTGACTTGCATAAAGCTGGAAAGGGTTATAAAAGTATCTCCAAAAGTCTTGCTGATCATCAGTCCACAGTAAGACAAATTGTCTATATAAATATAGAAAGTTCAGCACTGCTGCTACTCCCCCTAGGAGTGGCCATCCTGTAAAGATGACTGCAAGAGCACAGCGCAAACTGCTCAATGAGGTGAAGAAGAATCCTAGAGTGTCAGCTAAAGACAAAAGTCTCTGGCATATGCTAACATCCCTGTTGGCGAATCTATGATACATAAAACACAGAACAAGAATGGATTTCATGGGAGGATACCACAGAGGAAGCCACTGCTGTCCAAAAAAAACCATTGCTGCATGTTTACAGTTTGCACAAGAGCACCTGGATGTTCCACAGCAGTACTGGCAAAATATTCTGTGGACAGATGAAACCAAAGTTGAGTTGTTTGGAAGAAACACACCACACTATGTGTGGAGAAAAAGAGGCACGGGACATCAAAACCTCATCCCAACTGTGAAGTATGGTGGCGGGGCATCATGGTTTGGGGCTGCTTTGCTGCATCAGGGCCTGGACAGATTGTTATTATCGAAGGAAAAATTAATTCCCAAGTTTATCAAGACATTTTGCAGGAGAACTTAAGACCACCTGTCCATCAGCTGAAGCTCAACAGAAGATGGGTGTTGCAACAGGACAACAACCCAAAGCATAGAAGTAAATCAACAACAGAATGGCTTAAACAGAAGAAAATACGCCTTCTGGAGTGGCCCAGTCCTGACCTCAACCCGATTGAGATGCTGTGGCGTGACCTCAAGAAAGTGATTCACACCAGACATCCCGAGAATATTGCTGAACTAAACCAGTTCTATAAAGAGGATTGGTCAAGTAGTATCTGAAATGCACATTAGTGCCAAATAGGGATTGTATAAATATATTCACCAGAGGGTTGACCATTCATGGTGAGTAGCCCTTCAGTGTTAAATGGAAGTATCCACATACTGATGTCTATTGATGTGGTAATGTGTATGTAATCTAGGGTGTGTGGTATCATACCACAAGCCAAAACGCAGGCCCAATCTGGAGGGGAGAGATTCTGCCTCTTTTGACACATAAAGTTGCATGACAAGTCGGAGCCCATTGTAGTCAATGGCACCCATTCAGATCGATGCGACTTAAAGTCGCAGAAGCATGCACTACTGTGATGTGACTTTTGATGCAACTTATAGCCACAGAGCTTAAAGTTTTATCAAAGTTGCATCAAAGTCGTGCTCCAAAGTTGCATTGGAAATCGTACAACTTTGGAGTTGCACAAGTGCGAATGGAGCCTAAAAGAACACAGCAAATAGTAGACAACAAAGCATAATAAGAAATTCTCCTCTCGTTATGCCTCCCATTCCAACGAGGAGTGTGTAATAAATTATACACTATATAGCCCAGCTACTTCCCTTATTTACAAGACACCTTTCTTTGAACAGAGGCATCCCCACAGCAGGATCTACTGTGTCAGGCATTGTGTAGGAGTGGACTATGTGACCCTATATGTATCATCCTCTAAATACTTCTAGTATACCTTGGAGCTTTTCTGTACCACACCGTGTATATGAAAATAGTCATTATAGCTTTCCCCTGTTCCACTGTGAATTCAGCTACTACAAACTTTGACCATGTCTTAGTGCATGTGCCTGTTTGTTGAGTAGTGTAAAGTTTGTCCATGAACATGTGATGTAATAATAATATGAGTTCTGCTAATGAAGGTGGTGTGGTTTAGAGCCATGAGGTCAAAATATTATCCTTTATTCCTTATATACATGTGTGCTCCTATTTCTTCAACTGGAAAATGTTATCTCCAATTGTCTGTCCTATGAAATGAAGCAGTCCTAGTCGTGGAGTCAGAACTCTGTGCCTCCCAGTGAGTGTATTCATTTGAGTAATATGAAAAAAAAAAAAAAAAAACTACAGTTAGATGGTGTGAAGGGCAGAGGTGACATTGGGGTCTTTTAGACCCCCTCCAAAAACAGTACCTGTCACCTGCCCAATGCTAGCACATAGGGGTTTGTCAACATCTTGTGATAGCAATCATGTAAAAATATATATAAAAAACTAATAATAATACAATTTATTAAAATGTAAAAAATAAAAAATCCAAAATTTCCATTTCCTCACACACCTGTGCAACCATTGTGTCCCGCACACCTGCTCAACCAGTATGTATATGTAAACTGCGGTTGCACCACACATGTGACATACCGCCGTGAACATCAGAGTGAGAACAATAATTCTAGCGCAATAGCTCCTAGTTAACTCTAAATTGATGATCTGTAATGGCTTTTAACTAATTGCCGACCGCCCGCCGTCATATTACTGCGGGACGGTGGCACTGCTACGCGGGAGCACGTAGCTTGTAGGGCGCGCGTGCCCGCTCGCGTCCCCCGAGTCCCGGGTGCGTGCCCGGCGGGTACGATCGCCGCCGGGCACCCGCGATTGCTCGTTACAGAGCGGGGAACGGGAGGTATGTGTGTAAACACATACCTCTCGTTTCTGTCAGCGGGGGAAACGCTGATCTTCCGTCCATACAATGTATGGACAGAAGATCAGTGATTTCCCCTAGTGAGGCCACCCCCCCCCCATACAGTTAGAACACACCAGGACCACACTTAACCCCTTCCCTGCCCCCTAGTGTTAACCCCTTCACTGCCATTTTTATAGTAATACAATGCATTTTTATAGCATTGATCGCTATAAAAATGCCAATGGTCCCAAAAATGTGTCAAAAGTGTCCGATGTGTCCGCCATAATATCGCAGTACCGAAAAAAAACGCTGATCGCCGCCATTACTAGTAAAAAAAAATAATAATAAAAATGACATAAAACGACCCCCTTTTTTGTAAACGCTATAAATTTTGCGCAAACCAATTAATAAACGCTAATTGCGATTTTTTTTTTAACGAATAATATGTAGAAGAATACGTATCGGCCTAAACTGAGGAAAAAAAATGTTTTTTTATATCTTTTTGGGGATTTTTATTATAGCAAAATGTAAAAAATATTGATTTTTTTTCAAAATAGTCGTTCTATTTTTGTTTATAGCGCAAAAAATAAAAACCGCAGAGATGATCAAATACCAGCAAAAGAAAGCTCTATTTGTGAGAAAAAAAGGACGCCAATTTTGTTTGGGAGCCACGTCGCACGACCGCGCAATTGTCAGTTAAAGCGACGCAGTGCCGAATCACAAAAAGTGCTCTGGTCTTTGGACAGCAATATGGTCCAGGGCTAAAGTGGTTAAACCATTAACTATGGTGATTTTTGGGCACCATAGTTTTTGGCGATATCGCCGGCACGTGAAATTTTAAAACTTGATGCAACCTCATCTATTTACTCGATGCAACCTCATCTTTTATATTTTAACCAAAAATGGGTATCATATGGCATGGTTTTGCACTAAAATGTATTTTATTATATATTTTCCGGACAATTTGCGTTTAATAAACAGCTGCGCAAATATCATGTTAACATTTTTTTGCAACTATCACCTTTTTATTCTACAGGGCCTCTGCTTTCAGAAAATATATTCTGGGGGTTTATGTAATTTTATTGCCAAAAATGTAGATTTTTACATGTATGCAACAAAGAAAAAAAAAAAAAAGCTTTGGAGCCGAACTGAATAGAGAGGACATGTCATGGCCCATACTGTCATGAGGGATGTTGTTCATCTCTTGTGATAGCAATAAAGTTAATACAAAAAATAAATAAATAAAGAGACGGTGTAGAAATAGTTTAAGATAAAGTAAGTAATAATAAATAAATATATTTAAAGTGCCCCAACGCAAGTCCCACATGTATATGTAAACGGTGATCGCACCAGACATATGAGGTGTCATTGCGAACGTAAGCACAATAATTCTAGTGCCAGACCTCTTTGTAACTCTTAACTGTTAACCTGTAAACATTTTTAAAGTATCGCCTATGGAGAATTTTAAGTACTGTAGCTTTCTGCCATTCCACGGCATACGCAATTTTAAAGTGTGACATGTTAGGTATCTTTTTCCTAAAAATCTGTGCTTGAAAGAACGCTGTACAAATAGGACATAAAAAATTGCAAAACCCATCCTTTTATTGTATAGGGCTTCTGCTAAAATATATTTATAATGTTTGGAGGTTCTAAATAACTTTCCAGACATGTCGGACGGACGGGTTTCCAGCAGACAGATTTTAAAGCATGCTTTAAAATTTGTCTGCTGGAAAAACCTGTAGATTGTGTGACAGATTGATCCTACAACAATACATGGAATAAAGAAAACATTGCACACTACATAAAGCATCATGGTGGGCGCCCAGCATGTGGCGTGAGTGCAAAGGAACATGTGCACCCTAGGAGAGTGCCTGGGCTCCATTGCTCAGTGAGAATAGCGGCGACTCTCAGAGGGTGTCTCCCTTTCAAAGAAGGGAGCGTATTTGTCAAGTCATAGCCTAATGTCGGGGCCACATGACCGGTCCCTTACTTTTCTTTTTATATCAGAAAAAAGAGAGAAAGAGGAAAGATCCCAGTGTGGGGGTGTAGAAAATTCCTGAGGAATGAAAAACAGGACCGAAGGAGGGAGGAAAGAAGTGGTCAAGGATAGAGGGTGGGGATATGGGGTCGGGGGGGTAGGTCTTCTTACATTTAGACCCACAGTAAGGGTAGTTCGTGATCTTACTCTCTGTTGAGGAGATGGTCTAGGGTGGGGGGGGAATCATACTGGTAGAATAGCGTTCATGCAAAGTAGATTTTTACATGTATGTGAGAAGTCTCACAAATGGCCCGGTAGGTAAGTGGCTAATTATCACCAAGTGTGCTGTGTCTCCCCCCCCCCCCTCCTGTAGTTCAGCCTCCCCCCCATGATCCCTCTGGTGCGGGCAGCCCGTGTGTGTGTGTGTGAACAACGGAGGGGAGGGGCAGCTATTGGAAAAACTCTTGGCAGGGGATACTGAGGAGTGGCTGGGTATTAGGAACAGTACTTGGTGCTGGGGAGAGCCCTGCTCCAATAGATTATCATGGAGGCCATGGAGAGGTGACCAAAATCAACCAATCTACACTGTTCATGTGGGGGGGGGGGTGGTGTAGTGCAGGAATCAGGTAGGTTAGTCTAGTGGTCAGCATATAACTCAGGTAGGTCATTGTAGTGGTCAGTGTAGGAATCAGGTAGGTCAGTGTAGTAGTCAGTGTAGGGATCAGGTAGGTCAGTGTAGGAATAAGGTAGGTTAGGGTAGTGGATAGTGTAGAAATCAGGTAGGTTAGTGTAGTTGTCAGTGTAGGAATTAGGGAGGTCTGTGTAGTAGTTAGTGTAGGGATCAGGTAGATCAGTGTAGGAATAAGGTAGGTTACGGTAGTGGATAGTGTAGAAATCAGGTAGGTTAGTGTAGTGGTCAGTGTAGGAATTAGGTAGGTCTGTGTAGAGGTCAATGTAGGAATAAGGCAGGTTAGTGCAGTGGTCAGGTAGTTCGGGGTAGGAATCAAGTTGGTCAGTACTACAGTACTAGTGGAAGGGACTAAAAGTCTGGTGGGGTGTGCAAATTTCTTGCCTTGTCCCGTGCGCTGACAGCCCACACTACACCACTGACTGCATATATAATTTGAGGAAAATATGCGTATAAAATAGTTTACCATTTGTCCCATATGAAAAAGTGCGTGTAGGAACTCAATGCCCAAAACATTTGATTTCCGTGCTAAGGGTCCTTTCACACGGGCGGACCGTTCGTCCGTTTATTACAAGTCAGTTTACGGACTTGTAATGGTACCCTATGTGATCACGGCCGTTAGCAGATGAGCATCCGCTAACGTCCGTAATGACCTGCCTCCCCAAAGATCCGGTTTTTCCGACGGAAGTAAACCCTATTTTTCTTCCGTCTGAAGGATCGGATCGGATGAATACGGACACACGGTCTGTATTCATCCGCTTTCCCATAGGGGAGAGCGGAGGAAAGACAGGGCGGTCCCTGCACAGTGTGCGGGGACCGCCCTGTCTGCCGACAGCTCAGTGGGGATCCCCGCTGAGCCGACGGACACACACTCAGAGGATCGAAAAACGGTCCGCTCCGTGTGAAAGGACCCTAAATGCTATGCTTTTGACCTAATCCACTCCAAACCTTCCGTACTATATAGCTGAATGGGAGGAAGAATTGCATTGCACATTTACTTATAAAGAGGCCATTAAAGCATTTTGTTTCACTCTCAAAATGTCTTTTGCTAGCCAAATTCAGCAGAGAAGCTTTAAGATTTTAACTAGATGGTATCAATACACAATTAGCTTGGATAATGGATATTATCTTTCCTCAAATTTCAAATGTTGGTCAGAGATGCTAAATTCATCCAGGGTCGTAGCTTCTAACTACTCCGCAAACATAGCGATGCCCTCTCGCCCATTGGCCTCCTGTTTGGGCAGTGGCCAGCAGAAAGTGATGTCATGGCCCACGTGCCATGTGACGTCATCTCTTGGCGCCCAACGAGGCCTAATTGGTAATCCACATGGGATTTAAGGAAGACGACAGGGGCCATATGGGCGCTATTTTTCATCCACACTGTTTTGTTTGGATTGCATGCTGGGAGGTACAGTTGTTCCGGGAAAGGGGGTCACCCTCCACCCACATCGACAGGCAGTGGCTACTGCAATTCAGGTGTCCATCATTGGACCTAAGATTTTGATACCCTAGTCGTTAAATTGGCTTATTTTATCCTCTTGGGGCTGTGTCTCTCTTCGGGACTATCTGGGTCCGCCGATGTTGGGCACCCACGGTTGTGCAGCCTCCTTCTGAGTAGGTTGGTTGTTTTCTCCTGGGTGGTGTCCTCACCTGGGGGACCTGATTTGTTGCCTATGAGACATATTCAGAATCTGCCCAAGTATATTATTCACATCCTTATTTGTCATTTTTTTTGGAGGTTTTCCCTCTGTTTGGTTGGGACTCTTGGTGTATCTTCGTCCTTATTGGCGCTCTTGTTGGGTGTTTTACTCTATGGCCCCTTTGTATGATGAAAAGCCTTATACAAGCTTCTTATATGGTCCTTGGTGTTGGGGAAATACCCTTTCCAAATCAATTTATTTGACATGTAAGTTTGTTGACTTGTTTGACAGGTTTATTCTGTTTGTTAATGGTTCAATGTAATTTTTTACCTAATGCATCTATACTGTATTTTACATTTTCAGACGTGATATCAGTCCCCGATAAAGATTATAATTTATGCACTTTTCGAAACGCGTTGTATTTCATCACTTCTGTCAATTATTGTGTATTCTATATAATACATGTACATATGTGTTTTTCTTGTGGTCACGTTCATAAGAATGTAGGGCCAGATCCACATACAATTGCATCGGCGCAGTGTATCAGAGATACACTACGCTGCCGTACCTTACCTGGCTTAACTTCGAATCCTGGAAGAATTTGCGCCGTAAGTTACGGCGGCGTAGTGTATTTCTGGCGGCGGAATTCAAATCGGCGAGTAGGGGGCGTGATTCATTTAAATGAAGCGTGTCCCCGCGGCGATTGAACTGCGCATGCTCCGTTCAGAAATTTCCCGCCGTGCATTGCACTAAATTACGTTGCAACAACGTTTTTTTGGACATTCCTATTCACGGACGACTTGCGCAAAAATTTAAAAAAATTAAAATTTCGACGCGGGAACGACGGCCATACTTAACATGGCAAGTCTAACTATAGGCCGGATAAAAGCAGCTTTAACTATACGCTGGAAAAAGCCGACTAGAGACGCCGTAAGAGATTGCGACGGCCGCGCGTACGTTCAGGGATCGTCGGAAAAAGCTAATTTTCATACCCGACGCTGAAAACGACGTGAACGCCACCCAGCGGACGCCGAAGTATTGCATCTTAGATCCGAAGACGTACGAAGACGTACACCTGTCGGATCTAAGCCAGAAGCCACCGTATCTTGGTTTGAGGATTCAAACTAAAGATAAGACGCAGGAACTTTGAAAGTACGCCGGTGTATCAGTAGATACAACGGCGTACTCTCTCTGTGGATCTTAGTTTTTATGATCTATTTTGTATCAATAAATATTCTTTATATATCCTTTTTTTTTTTCCCATCAAATTGCCTTTAAAATCCCACATCAAAAGTTGTATAGCTTCTCACTTCTAATGATGTGGTAATTCTTGAGCATTGGATTTATAAGGTCACGGGATGACATGTATATGTAGATGTATCCTTTTTTCTTTTCTTTGCTTTTCCTTTCTCTTTTATTTTTATTTTTTTTGTGCAGCTCTTCGCCCCTATGCTCCAGCAGTTGCAGGTCCTCTAAAGTCACCAGGGGACAGTCCACTGCTGGAGTTTATTGGAGCGCCAGCTACTGGAGGAACGGAGATCAGGGAAGTAAAACTGCTTTTTTTTTTCCCCATCCCCTAGACCAGTGGTCTCCAAACTGTGGCCCAAGGGTCAGATGCTTGCTTTTATCCGGCCCTTGGGGCCATAATTGCTCCCCACTAACTCCAATGAAGGGACACAATTCCTCCCACTAATACCAATGCTGGGGCACAATTTTCCCCAATGGTGCCAACAATGGGGCCCAATGATGGGGCACTATTCCTCTTAATGGGATCAACAATTTCTGCCAATGACACCAATGAAGGGGCGCAATTTCTCCCACTAATACAAATGGTGGGACACCATTTTTCCCAATGACAACAATGGGGCCCTATTCCTCCCAATGGGGCACAATCTCCCCCATTGACACCAATGATAAGGCACAATTGCTTCCACTAAAACAAATGATGGGGAACTATTTATTTTTGCTTCACTGACCTCAGGACCTTCTCTAATCCCAATTTCCACAGTCCGGCCCATCTAAAGTCTGAAAGACGGTAAGCTGGCCGGTTGTTTAGAAAGTTTGGAGACCCCTGCCCTAGACCTAAACAAACATTTAACCCTTGCAGTCTGGGGAATCCCCACTGCAAGGACACATTCTTATTTTCCCCGGAGTTGGGCTTTAAGAGGAAGTATCCACCAGGTCTGGCACCAACTATATTTTCAGGTCAAAGTAGCCTAGGTCATATAGCTTAGTTGAACCACAACTGAACCCACTGACCCTTTCTGCCCACTTTATGTATTGAACTGTAACCACAAATTGCCTTTTTGCATGATAGAGCTTGTATACCTAATAATGTGGCCTCTAAATGCATTTCCATTAACACATTCATTGATAACTTGTATTTAGTGGATTTATTACAGCTGTTGGTAAAATTGTAGGCGTTGCTGCCATCTTGTGGTAGAAGAAGTGACTGCAACTAGAGTTCAGCTGTGGCACAGCTCGCCAGTGTTATATGAACACTTCTAAAGGTAAAGACAATAAAACCGAGACAATTCTGTCAAACTAACTTGATTTGGTTGCTTATAAAAAATTATTTATTTTACTGAAAGCTCTGTCTTGTATAATAGTGTTATCTGGCTGTCTAGATTCCATAGCCACAAATATGAATTTCTAAAGAGTTTAATAGAGCAGAAATATATATACACCGATCAGACATAACTTTATGACCACCCACCTAATATTGAGTAGGTCTCCCTTTTGCCACTGAAACAGCCCTGACCTGTTGAGGCACGGACTCCACTAGACCTCTGAACCATAGGTGCCAATTGTCCCTGATTTCAAGGGACTGTCCCTGATTTGGAAGAAAGACCCTCTGTCTGTCTTTTCTCCTCATTTTGGTCTGATTTATATAGTTTATTCATATGTATATAACACGCACTTGTTATCTTTCAAAATATGTTTCCCAGTGCTAAACCTTTCATCCATATTCTAAATTGCTGCAATTGTACATTTCAATAGCCAATATAAAGTAATAGCAGTGGTTAAAAAAGTTGTGTGTTTAACTAATGTGGCAGGGGGTGTGTCCTATGTCTTCATACTTTTACTAATAGGTGTCCCTTGTTCCCATCTTAAAAAGTTGGGAGGTATGCTGAAGGCATGCTGTTGTACCTTGCACCAATCTTTAGAAGATCTTTGAAGTAAGTTGTGAGGTGAGACCTCTATGGATCAGATTGATTTTTATTGCACATCCCACAGATACTCGATTGGATTGAGATCTGGAGAATTAGGTTAGTTCTGTTTTTGATCCATTGAGTTTGAGGTGACTCTCCGTCATCCAGTTGTCTATCAGAGTGAGGCATTTTTCTAGTCCGAGGTGTTGGTCCTTTTTGTTGTTTATATGAAAATAGATCTAAGTATCTTCGGCGTAAGAATGGTAGAGTAGATCCTGGTTACTGATAAGTTTGAGGAGTGGGCGAAGATAAATATTAAATAACACGGGCGACAGGGGGGACCCTTGAGGGACTCCACATGTCAGAGTCCATGCTTCTGAGGTGAAAGGTCCTAGTTTCACTATCTGGGATTTTCCAGAAATGATGAGAACCAGAGTAGATCTGAGTCGGCGACTCTGGCTACTTTTGTGAGCCGAGTCAGGAAGATTTTGTGATCTACTGTGTCAAACGCCGCACTAAGGTCCAGCAGTATCAGAAGACAGGATTCTCCTTCATCAGCTGCTTCGAGAGCGTCATCCCATATTTTGAGAAGTGCTGTTTCAGTGCCGTGACCAGGACGAAACTCTGTTTGTAGTGGGTCCAGCAGTTTATGGGTGTTGTGGGAGATTAGCTTGTGGGGATCACCTTTTCTGAATCACAGTCCGCAAGCAGGCACTTTCTTTTAAGTCTGGCGGGTGTCAGATTTTATTTACAAATGGTTTGCAGGTCAAAAATAACAAAACAGTAAATTAAATCCTTGCCGTCTGGCACTAAACTAAACAATAGGATCTCCTTTCTATACAGTGTGGGGCTGGTCCCCACCACCCACAAAATAACAATAAAGCAAACCTTTTCTTGCAGCTACTTTCAATAGAGCCCCTTACACTCAGGTTCCCTCCTGAGTCTCCAAAAAAACAGAGCCCTGTTGTGCTCTCTTCCTGATCTTTTAAAGTCCAGCTGACTGTGGACTCCAGTGGACCCAAACATCCAGACCGGAACCCTAGCCAGCCCCAGAGGCTGTAAAACCCGGACCGGATTCCGGTTCAGTCCCTCATAATGGAACGAATGCGAGGTGAAATGTACCTATTATCATATATCGCACCTCGCATACCGTCACAGTGTCTAAATGCTGTTGTAGCTGTTGACCCCAAACACACCTCCAAGACGACCACTGCCTTGCTAAAGATGCTTAGGGTAAAGGTGATGGACAGGCCAAGCATGTCTCCAGACCTAAATCCTATTGAGCATCTGTAGGGCATCCTTAAGCGGAAGGTGGAGGAGCGCAAGGTCTCTAACATCCACCAGCTCCATGATGTCGTCATGGAGGAGTGGAAGAGGACTCCAGTGGCAATCTGTGAAGCTCTGGTGAACTCCATTCCCAAGAGGGTTAAGGCAGTGCTGGAAAATAATGGTGGCAACACAAAATATTGACACTTTGGGCCCAATTTGGACATTTTCACTTAGGAGTGTACTCACTTTTGTTGCCAGCGATTTAGACATTCATGGCTGTGTGTTGAATTATTTTGAGAGGCCATCAAATTGACACTGTTATACAAGCTGTGTACTCCCTACTTTATATTGTAGCAAAGTGTCATTTCTTCAGTGTTGTCACATGAAAAGATATAATAAAATATTTACAAAAATGTGAGGGGTGTACTCACTTTTGTAAAATACTGTATATACTGTATATTTGTATGTATTTTTTTTATCAAATATATAATTTTATACTGCCCATAGATTGTCCGTAAAACATGCTTAAAAGACAAGTATGGGATTTAAAACAAACAAAAAAAAAAACATTGTACTCACCTTAATGGATGCATCGATCGTATGCTGCATTTAAACCTCACCACCGCTACACAGAGAACTGAGTGATCAAAGACCACTGATTGCTCATGTCTTGGTCTTCACAAATCAGAGAATAGTAACTGTCAGTCACCGACTCTCTGCTCTCCCCCTCCGGTGCTCACTGGAGCACTGAGCTGTGAAGGGGTCAGGAACCCGCTGGCTCATTCTCCCAGTGACTCGCTGAGAGGCTGAGCCAGCTGCTGGTCCAGGCATCTAGGTGGATTCCAACAATAAAGTCGGGATCTCTCCAGAGTCTGGACCCGCTGAATAAGGTCAGATGAATATGGGTCACAGCACTGCAGAACGACAAAATAGCTTTGGCCCTACTTCTCTTTTAATTATTTTTTGACCGTTTAAGGACCGCCACACGACGATATATGTCGACAGAATGGCACGGCTGGGCACAAGGGCATACAGGGCTGGGCACAAGGGCGTTTAAGATCCCAGCTGTGCGTGGCGCGCCGCCGCTGGCTCGCTCACGAACCAGTCCTGAGCTCCGTGACCCATGGACCCGAGCTGAAGAACGGGGAGAGGTGAGTGTAAACAAACCTCTCCCCATGCTTCCTAGTGAGACTGTTACTGATCGTCTGTTCCCTGATCGCTGTAAAAAGGACAATGGTCCTAAAATAGTGTCAAAAGTGTCCGATATGTCCGCCATAATGTTGCAGTCACGATAATAAATTTTGCGCAAACCAATCAATAAACGCTTATTGCAATTGTTTTTACCAAAAATATGTAGAATAATACGTATCGGCCTAAATTGAGGAGATTTTTATATATATATATATATATATATATATATATATATATATATATATTTTTGGGGGATATTTATTATAGCAAACAGTAAAAAAGATTGCATTTTTTTCAAAATTGTCGCTCTATTTTTGTTTATGAACGTGGAGGGACTAATGGGGACTAAGGGAAAGTTTAAATGAAAACAGAACATTAAGGGCAAAACAAATCAGTAAGTAAAATAAAGTAGGCTGTTTATTAATGGCATATATGGATACATTGCATTGTAAATACATAGTAATAAATAGTATGTTAAATGCATAATGGGAACATGATCGATTAGTCATGAAATTTCCAATAGTATCATGATAATCAAAGTAACACATGATAAACGATGCAACCAGCATAAATGCATGGTATGTACACGGTAGATCAATAAATATGTTAAAGTGCATGATGGAGAAATGACTGATCGGCCCCATAGGTTCCAATATAGACATAGTAAACAATGTAACACATGGTAAAAACTATTTTTGTTTATAGCGCAAAAAATAAAAACTACAGAGGTGATCAAATACCACCAAAAAAAGCTCTATTGGTTTGAAAAAAGGACGCCAATTTAGTTTGGGAGCCACATCGCTCAAGCGACGCAGTGCCGAATCGCAAAAAGGGGCCTGGTCCTTTAGCAACAAAATGGCCCAGGGGTCACTAAAGGAAACATTTTTTTTTGCTGAAATGACTGTTTACAGGGTATAGAGACATAAAAGTTAACTGATTCTTTTTCAAAATGATTAAAAATAGATAAAAATCAATCATATAATGTGCCTGCAGGTTAGTTTCACTTTTTAACTGGCTTCCTGTTTCTGCAAAGTAGAAATAACCACACAGAACAAAAACAAACAAATCCAGGGCAGTGTTTTGTTTTTAAAATGAATCTGATTGGTTCTGGGAACACAGTAATGACAGCTTAAACCATTGTGAGAAAGCTCCCAGCACTGTGGTTATAAGGCCCCTTTCACATGTCCGCTCCGCTCGTCCGTTCATTACAAGTCCGTTTACGGACTTGTAATGAACCCCTATGGGAGCGGATCCGTTAGCGGATGATGCATCCGCTAACGTCCGCAAGATCCGCATCCGTTTTTTCGGACGGAAGAATGTCCTATTTTTCTTCCGTCCGGCCAAACGGATCGGATGCAAACGGACAGACGGTCCGTTTCCATCCGATTCCCCATAGGGGAGAGCGGAGGAGAGACAGGGCGGTCCCTGCACAGTGTGCGGGGATCGCCCTGTCCGCCTGACAGCTCAGCGGGGATCCCCCGCTGAGCCGACAGACACACGGAGCGGACCGTTTTTCGGTGTGAAAGGAGCCTAAGGAAACAGACAAGCAGGAAGTGTGGAGAACAGAGCAGGATTACAGCAACTTCAAAGCAAAAACGAACAATAAGGACATGAAACCAGTACTGCAGTAAGGTAATGGAAGCTATTTAGCTAACAAAAAAAATCCTTTAGTGATCCTTTAAGTGCTTAATCAGTAAATAATTGGACTGGGTGTTCTTTAGTTGTATGCTTCATTTCACTTTACCTTACTTTTACATTAATTATCTATATTATTGTATAGCTGAGATGTTAAAATATTATCTTATTACTGATGTTAGGCAGGCTTGTGTGACATGTAGGGTGCATTGCTATATGATGGGGTACTGGAGTCATTCTTGGATAGGAGAGAATAGCACGGGACATATTCTATTAGGATGCACTAAAACTGAGAGCATTTTTTTTTTTATTACTTTACAATGAACCCTAAAGCAAAAAAAAAAGATCAACAGAGAATTAATCATATTTATACAAATCCTTATTTCAGAAGGTGCAGCCTATGAAGAGGGCAGCGTGCTGCTGCCAATAGTACATTAAAACAGTACTTTTTATTTAAAAAAAATTTGCATTGTAAAAATAAATGACCAATTATTTAAGGGTGTGCTATGTGTTGCCGCTGCTCTTGGCAAAACTCTTGGGGTCCTTTCACACAGGCTTTTGTCTGTCTAGCAGGATCCGTGAACAGATCCCCTGCTAAATCAAAGCTGAACTGGACGAATGTGAGTTTTGTGACATCCATGCCCATTCAGTCCTGCATTTTGAAAGCAGACTGTGATGGGACAGTGATGGCTCTAAACGGTGCTTCAAAAAAAAAAACAGCCCCTCCGCATTGGAATCCATGGGCCAGTGTCCTGAAAGGAGCTGAATGATTATAAGACTTTTCCCAAACTCAATAGTAGACACATATGGGACACACTTTATTAGCAGTGATTTATTTTTACAGTGTAATTGTCAAGAAATTTGTTTTGATCAGAGTTCAGCTTAAAGCGGAGGTTCACCCTAAAACAATTATATACCATTACATCCAGCATACTTCCGACATCTACACTATGCTGTTTTTTGCCGTACATACCGTTTTATTGTTATTTTCCCCCGGCTTCCGGGTTCTGTTCTCGAGTGGGCGTTCCTATTCAGACGTTAGATGATTGACGTCTGGTGAAAAACTTTCCCTGGCGCATAAGGCGCGTCACCAGTTTTCCGTAAGTAACCGACCTGCGAATCGGCTTTATACGGCGCTATACGGCGCCTGCGCCCGCCGTGTAGAGCTGAATGTACATGGCGCCATATAGAGCCAACTCGCAGTTTGGCTACTTAAAGCGGAGGTTCACCCTAAATATAGTCTCTCTCATGTGATCCATTTTTTTTTTTTTTTAAACCCCCACTTACTGTGTAATCTTTAATTTTTATATCTTTCCCCCGCGGTGGATGGCGCCTATACAGCCCGTCACATCTTACGAAAATACCCGATTTAGTACTCGGGTATTCTCGGCGCAATGCGGCGCCTGCGCACAGACCTAGGAGCTGACTGCGCAGGCGCAGTATTTCTCTGAGTCCTACGGCTAAGGCGCGTCACGCCCTCCGAAAAAAGCCGGAATAGGACTCGGAGAAATACGGCGCCTGCGCAGTCAGCTCCTAGGTCTGTGCGCAGGCGCCGCATTGCGCCGAGAATACCCGAGTCCTAAATCGGGTATTTTCGTAAGATGTGACGCGCTATACAGGCGCCATCCACCACGGGGGAAAGAAATTTAAATTAAAGATTACGCAGTAAGTGGGGGATTAAAAAAAAAAAACAGCATACTGACGCTGACGCCAGTATGCTGGATCGCATGGGAGAGACTATATTTAGGGTGAACCACCTCTTTAAGGAAAACTTGTTTGCACTTTGCAGTCAACAAGACTTTTTTGCTGCCCTAGACATTTTTGAGCAATGACATCCTTTTTGTACAATCTCCACCTTTATTATGTCATAGGGTTTAAAGCGGAGGTTCACCCTAAAAAACATCTATATACCATTACATCCAGCATACTTCCGACATCTACAGTATGCTGGGTTTTTTTTTTTTGCCGTACATATCGTTTTATTGTTCCCGCGGCTTCCGGGTTCTGGCTCCCGCGGGAGTGGGCGTTCCTATTCAGAGGTTAGATGATTGACGTCTGGTGAAAAACTTCCTCTGGCGCATAAGGCGCGTCACAAGTTTTCCTTAAGTAGCCAAACTGCGAGTCGGCTCTATATGGCGCCTGCACATTCAGATCTACACGGCGGGCACAGGCGCCGTATAGAGCCGATTCGCAGGTCGGCTACTTACGGAAAACTGGTGACGCGCCTTATGAGCCAGGGGAAGTTTTTCACCAGACGTCAATCATCTAACCTCTGGATAGGAACACCCACTCCTGCGGGAGCCAGAACCCGGAAGCCGGGGGGGAAAATAACAATAAAACGGTATGTACGGCAAAAAAAAAACCGCATACTGTAGATGTCGGAAGTATGCTGGATGTAATGGTATATAGATATTTTTTAGGGTGAACCTCCGCTTTAAACCCTATGACATAATAAGGGTGGAGATTGTACAAAAAGGACATCATTGCTCACAAATGTCTAGGGCAGCAAAAAAGTCTCGTTGACTGCAAAGTGCAAACATCTCAGACTGAGCACTTACTGAAGATGAAGCAATATATACAAATAAATTATATAAAAAAAATGTAATCATGTCCAAAAGAGCTTGCAATCTAAAAAAAAAAGAAGAGGAATGGATAGAAGAAGTGAAGAAGATTTGTTAGGAGTTATGAGAAATCTCAGGGAACTGTGACACATACAGGCACAATATTGCAATCACTATTACTGGACCACTTTATTTCCATTAATTTAAATTCACACTTCAATAATTATAAATCATTTGTAGAATTTAAGTCACTGTGTTTGCAGTAATTCCCGCTAAGCTTTTAAGACAGATAATGGGCTGCCAGGATAGCAATCTGAAATATTGCCAGACATGAGTTTATTAGGTTCTGATAGAAAGCTCTCATTATAGTCTCTGATGGATTGAATCTACTTGTTCAGCTAGCAGAGGACATGAGTGGCAATATGACTGCATCTAGCTGGGCCAGGGCAATTATAAATCCAATTAACCTACTTTACTTTAGACACGCACAGATCACTGTAAATAACATCAATTGTAACACATGTGATGAACTCTGGCTCTCCCAGATGGGCAGCCATTGTGATAAAGACCCAACAGGAGAGACAGACTTAACTTCCTGCTTATCCAGCTTTCTGGCAAGGACTGCCGGGACTTTTAGCCCACATTCATATTAGTGTACTCCATTTGTACGCCTTCACAAAATGTGAGAAAACACATTAGGATAAATTCTTTACCACACACAAACCACTAAAATTAGCACCACATCCCTAATTAAGATGGGTATAGGAATACTTGTGGGATTTTTAAGGTGCATATACAATCAAATGTATCCAAGGCGGTATATTAAAGTATACATTTTATTTAAACAAAGATGAAGACAAAATTGTCTAAAAACTATTTCACAGCAAGTACATGGATACAGCAAATTTGATGGAGTTCCCAACATGTTTCGCCCTCAATCTGGGTTTCCTCAGAGGGTGCTGACCACTTGGAGCACAAGCCTTCCTAGGATTTGAGACAATTGTGTACACTACGATCAATGATTATTTAAAGAGTCTACAATCGCCACAAAGTACCAAGGACTGCAGATGACCATAGGGGAATTTAGGGACCAGAAAAAAGGGTCTTGTAAAAACTCAGAACACTCAGGGACATAAAGTTTCCAAGGCAGAACACTCACATATGGAGCTGATGTCCTGCAATAATAAACATGTCCCTGCGGATAGGCACCTTAAGAATCGATCAAGAAGTGTGTTTTTATGTGCCGTGACAATTGAGGCAAAACATGGCGTTGAAAAATTTTGAGAGCTTGAAGCTCAAAAAGGTGCATGGGCTTCTTTGCTGCGTTTGTTGATTGTAGGGTAGTTCACAAAAATTAATGGGCTTTCTTTGCAAAAAAATGCAAATATGTGCAACATCTGATGTCATGGATGGGTGGACTTACACAGGTACACAGCAGCATCAGCAATGGGTGGAAATTTTAAGTGTATATAAATCCTATTATTAAAACCTCATGTAAGCTTGAGGCTCGTTTCACACTGCCGCAACCGGAAAGTCACACAACTTTTCCAGGAGACTTTGGTATGATTTTGAAGCAACTTCAGGGAATGCCTACATAATCTTCCCATAATGCCGAACAGAAGTCGGACCAAAGTAGCGCAAGAACCTTTTCCAAAGTTGGACCGACACAAGTGGGACCAGTTAAGACTCATAGGAAAACATGTGACATGTGCTCTCAAATTTAGAGCGCATATTGCACCCGTGTGAACCAGGCCTGAACGTGTTACTATAATGCCAAAAATCCTGAATTAAACCATGCACTATGCCATAGTTAGGTAAGGAAGGTGCGCACTTATTAAGGAATGAGTGCATTCAAGTGGAACTAAAGACAAAACTTTTTTATTTTGGATAAAGTAAGGGATTTCCATTCACTTCCTGTCCCATAGCCAAAACAGGAAGTGAGGAAATCCTAGGATGTCACCAGAACTAGTGTCCTTATTGGGAGATTTCCCCTTGATTACTATTCTGATGTCAATCCGACTAAAACAGAGGATGCATCTCCTTAATTCGGGCCCAGACAGCAATAAAAACCTGCCAGGTGTTCTAAACACAGACACAGGGACACTTATTGTTATGTTACAGAGGGAATGGGAGGATTTTATAGTATGAGAGCAGCAGGAGGGGAAGGGTCAGACACTGGTGGGGAGAGGAAGACAGAGAAGGACACGTAAACTGACCACGGTGTCAGGGCTCAGCAGCCATGATATATGGTGGTCAGTTTACAGGGGGGAGGGTATAGCCAGGCAGGATCAGCCAGGTTTTTTTAAGGTGATAGATCGGGCCAAATTACAGAGCATAAGCACTGTGCTGTATAACATGCTTTAAGGTAATGGATCCTTTTTTTTTTTAAGGTAACAAATGCTTTAATTGGATATTTTTTTTCCTTTAAATTGTATAAAAAATGCACTATTTGCTAATTTTTGGGTGGAGTATGGTATTTTGATATTGATATTTGTACATGGCCTTATGATTTGCAACAGCCTCCCTGACAGAAAGTGACGATATGTCTCTAGCCACTTGCCTACCACTGCACATTTTAGAATAAGTTGGTGGCTGGTGTCCTCCAATGTGCAGTTTTAAAAACGTGTTCTGCTTACTACTTGTGTGTGTGCCCATTACAAGCACAATGCCTTTCATTAGCACAGATCACAGGCTAAAGGCACAGAGCCAATCAGAGTGGCTCTGTGCCTTGTGATAAGCAATCACAAATCAAAACACTACTGGTCATGAAGCAGCAAATTTGATTATTTTGATTAGATTTAATGTGGGATCATCTATTAACCCTTTCACTGTCCCATTCATCTTTTCTTTATAGTTACTGTATATTAATCCATTCACCTCTCTTATCTTGCACATTAACCCCATATCCATTCTTCCACTGTTTGTGACCTGCACATTACATTTGTTGTAAACCTTAAAATTAAAAATGAATAAAGAATTTCCCTCTATAAAGTGTACTAGCCTCAATCCAAAGCACCTGGTGTGGATCTTATTTGCTCTCTCTTCCCTCTGCTATCTGCATAGCTCACTTGTGACAGGTTATGCAGACATCAGACAACCTCAACCCCTCAAACACACAGCAGGTGATTGACAGCCTCAGCAGTGCATGTTTCCTTATGGAATTCTGTGGGGGGAGGGGAGGGTGTCCATTCCCTCCACCCAGGTCTCAGCTTTTTTATCTATAGAGCTCAGGAATACTATGTAAAATGTGTGCTGTAGGAGGCTGTAGAGGAGAAAGTGATGCAGAAAAACAGGTGCAACACATGGGCAATCTGCCAGGTCTGGGCAGCCTGCCAAGTTTTGAAAACATTGTATCTCTTCAAAGGAATAAACTTCTTCTGTATGTAAATTAGGAATGTTTAACCACTTAAGCCCCGGACCAATATGCTGCTAAATGCCCAAAGGTGTTTTTACAATTCGGCACTGCGTCGCTTTAATAGACAATTGCGCGGTCGTGCGACGTGGCTCCCAAACAAAATTGGCGTCCTTTTTTCTTCACAAATAGAGCTTTCTTTTGGTGGTATTTGATCACCTTTGCGTTTTTTATTTGTTGCGCTATAAACAAAAATAGAGCGACAATTTTGAAAAAAAATCTATATTTTTTACTTTTTGCTATAATAAATATCCCCCAAAAACATATATAACATGTTTTCCTCAGTTTAGGCCGATACGTATTCTTCTACCTATTTTTGGTAAAAAAGATCGCAATAAGCGTTTATCGATTGGTTTGCGCAAAATTTATAGCGTTTACAAAATAGGGGATAGTTTTATTGCATTTTTTTTACTACTAATGGTGCCGATCAGCGATTTTTTTCGTGACTGCGACATTATGGCGGACACTTCAAACATTTTTGACACATTTTTGGGACCATTGTAATTTTCACAGCAAAAAATGCATTTAAATTGCATTGTTTATTGTGAAAATGACAGTTGGAGTTTGGGAGTTAACCACAGGGGGCGCTTTAAGATTTAGGGTTCACCTAGTTTGTGTTTACAACTGTAGGGGGGTGTGGCTGTAGGTCTGACGTCATTGATCGAGTCTCCCTATAAAAGGGATAACTCGATCGATGCAGCCGCCACAGTGAAGCACGGGGAAGCCTGGTTTACATACGGCTCTCCCCGTTCTTCAGCTCCGGGGAGCGATCACGAGCAGACGGCTAGAAACGAATAGCTGCGCCCCCGTCCCGGATCGCTCCCCGCGGGTTTCCGACCGCCGCATGTAGCGGGGGGGGGTCCCGATCGGACCACAGACCCGCGCAAAGGCAGGGACGTATATATACGCCCATCTGCCTTAATGTGCCCTTCTGTGGACGTATATCTACATGCGGCGGTCGGGAAGTGGTTAAACACCAAACCTTTTTCTGACAGCTCTTTTCAAATTAAAATCATTTTTTTTTTTTTGCTAGAAAATTACTTAGAACCCCAAAGATTATATAACTTTTTAGTAACGACCCTAGAGAATAAAATGGCAGTTGTTGCAATATTTTATGTTGCACTGTATTTGCGCAGCAGTCTTTTTAAATGCATTTTTTTTTTGAAAAAATTACTTTATTGAATTAAAAAAAAAAAAAAATAGCCATTAAAGTTAGCCCATTTTTTTTTTGTATAAATGTAAAAGATTTTACGCCGTGAGAATCGTGATCTTCATTCTAAGCAAAAAGATTGCGATTCTCATTTTGGCCAGAATCGTGCAGCTCTACCTCATAAAGATATTTTCATCCGAAAAATTACAAGGCTAGCCCCCCGTCACATTACTTTGTAGCCAGCCTGTTTCTGGAGATATCCCCATAGCCCTCTCCAGGGCTGACATATAATTCTGCATGGGTGCAGAGCAAAGCGTAGAAGGCAGAAGATCACTTTACACTCCTCTTGCTTTGATCTAGGGATGGAGCATTGCTAATTCATGTCCTCAGTAATCCATTACCAAATATTGTATAGTACACTAGATATGTGAGCTCAGCAGATGGCAGTGTGGATTCAGTCTCTGCAGTGATTTCCGTCCTATGTATCGGAGTGGCATCGCTTTATGTCCTTTGCTAACTTCCTTCTATTACTCTTTTTTAATGATAGTTGTGACTGTAGTGATCATTTGTATCCCTGCAGATAGTAATTGAGTGGGCGAGTTCACACCTTCAGGAATTCCAGCCTATTTACATCTTCTGACCGATTAAGAAGTCAAAATTGTAAACCAATACATATATTTTATTTTATTAAGTCTTCATGAATTAATTCTTAACTTGTTGCAATATACAGAAGTAGTATATTTATTCAAAAAAGCTGCATTTATAATTAACCACTTAAAACCCGGACCTTTAGTCAGCTAAAGGACCCGGGCAGATTTTGCGATACGGCACTGTGTCGCTTTAACAGACAATTGCGCGGTCGTGCGACGTGGCTCCCAAACAAAATTGGCGTCCTTTTTTCACCACAAATAGAGCTTTCTTTTGATGGTATTTGATCACCTCTGCGGTTTTTATTTTTTGCGCTATAAACAAAAATAGAGCGACAATTTTGAAAAAAAATGAATTTTTTTAATTTTTGCTATAATAAATATCCCCCAAAAACATATAAAAAAAATATTTTTTTTCCTCAGTTTAGGCCGATACGTATTCTTCTACCTATTTTTGGTAAACAAAATCGCAATAAGCGTTTATCGGTTGGTTTTGCGCAAAATTTATAGCGTTTACAAAATAGGGGATAGTTTTATTGCATTTTTATTCATTTTTTTTTTACTACTAATGGCGGCGATCAATGTTTTCATGACTGCGACATTATGGCGGACACTTCAAACAATTTTGACACATTTTTGGGACAATTGTCATTTTCACAGCAAAAAAAGCATTTAAATTGCATTTTTTATTGTGAAAATGACATTTGCAGTTTAGGAGTTAACCACAAGTGGGCGCTGAAGGGGTTATGTGTTCCCTAATGTGTGTTTAAAACTGTAGGGGGGTGTGGCTGTAGGTGTGACATCATCAATTGTGTATCCCTATAAAAGGCATCACGCGATCGATAACGCCGCCACAGTGAAGAACAGGGAAGCCGCTGTCTGTCCCCCCCCCCCCTCCGGTGTCACATTTGGCACCTTTCAGGGGGAGGGGGAGCAGATACCTGTTTAACACAGGTGCCATTTCCGGGCACAGATAGCCACATTATCTGCAGGTATCTACACCACGTTCGGCATCCCCCCGCTGTCTTCTGGGAGACACACAGGTCGCGGAAGATAGCAGTGACCATTCATATCCTGCAGCGCGACTCGCGCATGCGCAGTAGGGAACCAGGAAGTGAAGCCGCAAGGCTTCCTGATTCCCTTACCGAAGATGGTGGCGGCAGCACCTAAGAGCTGAGGGAGAGATCGGTTTCAGGTGCCGACATTGCGGGCGTGCTGGACAGGTAAGTGTACTTATTTCCTAAGTCAGCAGTTGCAATATTTGTAGCTGCTGACTAAAAAAAAAAATAAAAAAATTAGCGGACCTCCGCTTTAAGGGTCCTCAGCCGCAGAACAACGGCTCGAGGACAATACCAATTTTCACGCTGACACCTCTATTTCCACAAATTCCAGTTAAACCACTGTTAACTAGCATTAACCATAGGACACCATACCATAGATGGGTCCTTACTCTGATATTACAATAGCCATACCACTACAATCCCCCAACAAGTAAAACATCCACAGGGGCAGGATGGTGGGAAGCTTCTGCTTTCTCAGTTTCTTCCAAGTGCCCAACGGACTTAAAGCGGATCTCCCATGCTAAAACGTTTTTTTTCTTTGGGGGTAGTTAAATAGTTAATGTGCAGGCTTAAGTAAACTCACGTTTCTCTTCTTAAACGTCCGTACCGATCTGTTGCTATGTGTAATAATAAGTTATATTTCGGATGGTCAGCCTTTCCCATCTTCAGTGTGGGCATTACAATCCCACCAGCGGAGACTTCCTGTTTGCGGTGACGCTGTAATCACAACATCCACCTCTCGATATTGCACATGCGCACTAGCACCCGGAAGCAGTGGCGTCAGCGTCTCTGTTCCAATAATCTGTCCTGTAATGAAGATTTTTCAAACGCCCGCCCTCCTTCCTTTGTTTACATCGCGCGTCACTTCCTGCTGCACGCGCGATGTTTCCTCACAGGGCTGAATATGCTAACAAGGGAGCTATGACACAAGCTCCCAGAAGACATTTCGATGGACAGGAAACAATGGAAAACCCGACGGAAACCCGAGGGCTGCAGACCGGAAGCCAATAGTGATGGTACTGTAAAACGTTTTTTAATGAAAATATCGGATTGAACATTGTTTATGAGCATTATTGCTATTGAGATTATGTTTGATTTAGGGTGGAGCTCCGCTTTAATGACCCCACCTACCTTGCCCCCCAACATAAGAAACCAGGAGACACTGAGGCCTGACAGACGGGGTCTTGCATGTGTGAACTCGTTAGCAAAACAGAGAATCTCCTAATGGAATGAATTTCTGGAGTGTACTAGTTGTCAATAGTATCCTGCATATGTTGTGGCCTCCATGAGGGTGTAAAGCACCTGATTAATTCCATCTAGTACAACAAATAGGAAAAAGCAAAAACAAATGGAAAACCTCTATATCAGGGGTGGCAAACTCAAATTAATCGGGGGCTGCATTAGCAGTATGGTTGCCCTCAAAGGGCCGGTTGTATCTGTAAGACTATGTGTCCCCCTAGCCACACACTCCCGATGCTTGGGGTGCAACGGATCGAAAAACTCACGGATTGGATCGATCCTCGGATCAGAGTCACGGATCGGATCATTTTTCGGATCAGCAAAAAAAAAAAAATCTGTGTCCACCTCACTGTAACATCCACCATTGCCCCCACCTCACTGTAACATCCACCATTGCCCCCACCCCACTGTAACATCCACCATTGCCCCCACCCCACTGTAAAATCCACCATTGCCCCCACCTCACTGTAACATACATCACTGCCCCCAACTCACTGTAACATCCACCATTGCCCCCACCTCACTGTAACATCCACCATTGCCCCCACCTCACTGTAACATCCACCATTGCCCCCACCTCACTGTAACATCCACCATAGCCCCCACCTCACTGTAACATCCACCATAGCCCCCACCTCACTGTAACATCCACCATTGCCCCCACCCCACTGTAACATCCACCATTGCCCTCACCTCACTGTAACATCCAGTCATCCACCATTGCCCCCACCTCATCACTGTAATAGACAGTCCAACATTGCCCCCACCTCATTACTGTAATAGCCAGTCCAACATTGCCCCCACCTCATTACTGTAATAGCCAGTCCAACATTGCCCCCACCTCATTACTGTAATAGCCAGTCCAACATTGCCCCCACCTCATTACTGTAATAGCCAGTCCAACATTGCCCCCACCTCATTACTGTAATAGCCAGTCCAACATTGCCCCCACCTCATTACTGTAATAGCCAGTCCAACATTGCCCCCACCTCATTACTGTAATAGCCAGTCCAACATTGCCCCGCCTTATTACTGTTATAGCCAGTCCAACATTGCCCCCGCCTCATTACTGTAATAGCCAGTCCAACATTGCCCCCGCCTCATTACTGTAATAGCCAGTCCAACATTGCCCCCGCCTCATTACTGTAATAGCCAGTCCAACATTGCCCCCGCCTCATTACTGTAATAGCCAGTCCAACATTGCCCCCACCTCATTACTGTAATAGCCAGTCCAACATTGCCCCCACCTCATTACTGTTATAGCCAGTCCACCATTGCCCCCGCCTCATTACTGTAATAGCCAGTCCAACATTGCCCCCGCCTCATTACTGTAGTATCCAGTCCAACACTGCCCCCGCCTCATTACTGTAATAGCCAGTCCAGCATTGCCGAAACTGTAAATGACGCGCTCTTGCAGATGCAGAATAGCCGGCTAGAAGATCCATGAGCAGATGAGGGAGAGGTGATGACGTCAGCGTGCACCTAGGCAGCCGCCGCCGCCGGGTGTACCAAGATGGCTGACCGCTCCGGAGCTAGGCCAAAGACGCAGCCTTTCCTAAGGCCGAGGCAGCGGTGCGCTCCGCGGATCGCATTCTGTGCCGATCCAAACATGGACAAGGTGGCAACGGACGGCCCGTTGCGCGGGCCACATGGCAAGGTCTGGCGGGCTGGATTCGGCCCGCGGGCCTTGTGTTTGCCACCTCTGCTCTATATACACAATCCTATACCCACAGTTGATCCAGAGGAAGGCAAAAAAAATAAAGCATAATCCAATTTGCTCCTGCAGTAGAAAAAAAAATGTCCTTCCTGATCCCCCAGGAGGCAATTGGATATTCCCTGGATCAATAACCCCTGGTGTTATTACTTAGAAATTTTAGTATCCAGTTAACCACTTAAGGACCCCTTCAAGCCAATATACGTCGGCAGAATGGCATGGCTGGGCACATCCACGTACCTGTATGTGGCCCTTTAAGCCCAGCTGTGTGGTCGCAGGCACGTGCACGTGACCCAGTCCAAAGCTCCGTCACCGGGACCGCAGGACTTGTGGACCCAATCGCCGCTGGAGTCCCGCGATCGGTCCCCGGAGCTGAAGAACGGGGGGGGGGGGGGGAGCCGTGTGTAAACACAGCTTCCCTGTTCTTCACTGTGGAGCCCGCATTGATTGATTGTGTTCCCAATGACATCACACCTACAGCCACACCCCCCTACAGTTGGTAACACATATGAGGTCACACATAACCCCTTCAGCGCCCCCTAATGGTTAACTCCCAAACTGCAATTGTCATTTTCATAGTAAACAATGCATTTTAAATGCATTTTTTGCTGTGAAAATGACAATGGTCCCAAAAATGTGTCAAAATTGTCCGAAGTGTCCGCCATAATGTCGCATTTATAAAAATGCAATAAAACTATCCCCTATTTTGTAAACGCTATAAATTTTGCGCAAACCAACCGATAAACGCTTATTGCGATACGCTTATTGCGATTTACCAAAAATAGGTAGAAGAATATGTATCGGCCTAAACTGAGTGCAAAAAATAAAAACCGCAGAGGTGATCAAATACCACCAAAAGAAAGCTCTATTAGTGGGAAAAAAAGGATGCGGATATACACTCTTATTAATATATATATTATTTACAATCTCCAAGATCGGAATCGAGACTTTACCCTCCCGTCAGAGTGTGACATTTCCCTTCCTCCCAGGGAGCTATCAGTAAGTGCTAGACATTTCTTTACTCTGTTGCAAGAACAAGCAAAAAAAAACAAAACACAGTATATACATTAAAATCCTGCAAGAAAAAACGTTGCAGGACACTGCCCCTAGCGGTCAATGCGCTGGTACTACACGGCAGTCCAAGTTCAATGGAAAAGACACAGCAGCGAAAAGGAAATAAAGAGCAAAACATTTCCTTCACTGAGTCTTCTTTTAATGCTGTGAAGAAGTTGGCAAGGTCCCACTCTAACTGACTGAACCCACCCCCCAGAGTTCTTCACATATGCACCAATGTGGATCCGGAGAGGCAAGGGCAGAAAAGGATGAAAAACAACCTGAGTGGGGGCGAGAACCCTTGTCCAAAACTTATTGAAAGAGAGTAGGCAAACAGGCATTAGACCTACTTATAGAACCGCGGTCTGGCAGTATCACAATGTCACCTTCTGTGGTAGTAGAAGTCAGGGCCGGCCCTATGATGGGACCGGGTGGTACCATGGGTACCAGGCGGCACTTTTAGGGGAGCGGCATTCTGCCAGCCCGTTCCGCCCGCTGCCTGTGAGGACACTCCCAGCGGAAGCAGTCAGCGAGTGAGAAGGGCAGGCGCCGCTGCCTCTCAGGAGCCCGGCGCCGCTCTGTACATGTCATGTGCGACAGTGCGGGACGGGACAGATCGTATGGCGCGGCGGACATGAGGGTATGTGAAGGATTCGCCTTATCACCTAGACTAAAGCCATAGCTCCTGGTCACATGTGGATGCAGGCAGGGCAGTCTGTGTCTGTGGATAATCATACCTGCCCTGCATGCTCCAGAGTCCTAACTCGCGCTGTGTGTCATTTGTCTTCTGAGGTCTGTTTCTCATCTGCTCTGTCAGTCTCTCTCCTGCCCCTCTCTCTTGCTTCTCTCTCTCTCTCCTGCCCCTCTCTCTCTCCTGCCTCCTCTCTCTCCTGCCTCCTCTCTCTCCTGCCCTTCTCTCTCTCTCTCTCTCTCTCTCTCTCTCCTGCCTCTGTCTCTCTCCTGCACCTCTCCTTCTCCTGCCCCTCTCTCTCCTGCCCCCCTCTCTCTCTCCTGCCCCCCCCTCTCTCTCCTGCCCCTCTCTCTCTCCTGCCCCCCTCTCTCTCTCCTGCCCCCCTCTCTCTCTCCTGCCCCCCTCTCTCTCTCCTGCCCCTCTCTCTCTCCTGCCCCTCTCTCCCTCTCTCTCCTGCCCCATCTCTCTCCTGTCCCTATCTCTCTTTCCTGACCCTCTCTCTCTCCTGACCCTCTCTCTCTCCTGACCCTCTCTCTCTCCTGCCCCCATCTCTCTCTCCTGCCCCCATCTCTCTCTCCTGACCCTCTCTCTCTCCTGACCCTCTCTCTCTCTCTCCTGGCCCCTCTCTCTCTCCTGCCCCTCTCTCTCTCTCTCTCTCTCCTGACCCTCTCTCTCTCTCTCCTGACCCTCTTTCTCTCCTGACCCTCTCTCTCTCTCTCTCCTGACCCTCTCTCTCTCTCCTGACCCCCCCCCCTCTTTCTCTCTCTCTCTTTTTTTTTGGTGGGCGTGATTTATTTGGCGGGGGGGTGGGGGGCAGCATTTAATTCTTGGTGCCAGGCAGCACAATGTCTTGGGCCGGCACTGGTAGAAGTGACCGAAAAGACCTGGTCTTCTCTACCAGGACATTTTAGCACAACCCAGTCACTATAGATGTGTCGGCCCCAGCTCCACTCTCGGTGACCGCGTTCAAATCGGGGGTTTAAATAGGCCAGGTTCAAGTCCGCACCCTTGATGATTCGGGGTACCTTCAGGTAGGCCCAAATAGCTTCATGGCTCCATGCCTCCAGCTCGTCGTCTACTTGATGCAGGAGAGGGGGTGGCACATAGGGGTATTCGTACCCATAACGAGTGGCAACTCTTTGGATCACCACAGGCTGCAATCTAGCCAGGTCCCGGCAACACTAGGGTGACCTATGCCCTTCTAAGTGCGGGCACAGCAGCAGGGGTAGGAGCAGGGAGTTCTAAAACAGAAACAGACTCACAGGCTCACAGGCTCCCCAGGTCAGCTGCGGGACATCCATGGACAATACATCTGGCCCACGCAGTGCTCTCCGGCCGGAGCGTTTCTTCCGTCTTGTGCGGGGGGCCCGAAATCCTCCGAAACCCTGTTGTTCCGGGAACATTGGCTCAAAGTATTGTTCAATTCCCCCATCGTCCGATAGGGATTCCAGGTCAGAGGAGTTGTACTCCTCAGCAGGCAGATAAGCATACACCTTGGATGGGTCTCTTGGCCAGTCCTGTAAGCAGTGCCGGGCAGGTAGGCCTCCACCGCAGCCGCGGGAGGCCTGTGCAGGGCCCTCTCCAATAGAAGCACGCCACACAGAGACTGCAGTGGCTGTGGTGGTCTCCGGTATGGCTTCGGCCTGTGCACTTGTTGCAGAGTCTTTTTGGCCCGTCTCGTCCGATTCACTTACCTCCGGTGAGCGAGATGGCGAGGCAGCGGTTAGTAGAGTCAGAGTGGACGAGACGGTGATGATCTCCGGGTCAACAGCCTCCGGCTCAACGATTTCCACCGACCGGGAGGGTTCCGGCCAGGTAGTTTCCTCCCCCGCGGTAACAGTCCCGGAGATCCAATTCACCCGATACTCCTGAGGAGCTTCAGTGGGTGACTGTGAAAAGGTAGGCCCGGCATCTGTGGCACCGGTCAAAGGGAAGCAGACGTACGGCCAGCTCCATACACCGAGGGCAGGTCAGTCTAAGGCCCTCCGATCCTCTGCTGGAAAAGAACACAAACTGTTCTTCCGTAGACATCTGGATCCCCATATCAGTGAGGAGTACCCCGGATGAGGCAAACATGGTGGAGGTCCCCGGGGAAGTCACGGGTGGCCTCAATCATTGAGAAGCGGCTAGCGGAAGAACAGGAACAGACATCTCGCACGTGGTACTTCTCTCTCTCAAGCGCACAGCAACTGGTGGTTTGGCGCAAATGTGGGTATTACCTTCCTCACTTTGGTGCAAAACTTTATCTTACATCTCACGCAGAGGCGGTTGACTCCCCCCACTTGAAGGACTTGTTAGTCGAGGTTAACTCCCTCGTCACTGCACAGTTTAACACACAATATTTCTGCTCTCAATAATAAAGTACTCACAGTTCGTTGCTATAGGTAACAGCCGAATCCCGGAGCCCCCACGTGTAGCTCTACCCCATTCAGGAGCCGCTGGTTAGATGTGGGATTGGCATAAGTTAAGTTACCTTTGATGTGTCTAGGGAAATTGATGGTAGCAACTGTGAGAGCAGTAACGGAATGTCCAAGCAAATGATCAACGTTTTTTTTTTTTTTTTTTCATTTTATATTTATTTATTTTTATAAACAAGAAAGCAACACGAAAAACACAAGAAAACGGGATATGCAGAATCCAATACAACAGCTTATATATATATATATATATATATATATATATATATATATATATATATATGGACATTATAATACATCTCTCTCTTAAACTCTTTTACTATTCCTAGTCTACAGCAGAGGGAAATTATAATATTTTATATCACAAGCGATCAACGTTTTCTAAGTGCTTTATTTTCGGTCCAACACGACCAACAGTCAACTTGAGGTAGACAGGATAGTTTGGTGAAAAGAATAACTTTGCAGATTTAGGCTGTGGATAACGAACAGAAGCATTCCTTGTTTTAGAGTGTATTCTTCTCTCCCGTCGCCACATCAGCCGGAGTGGGTGCAGGGCACCTGGACAGGCCTCTCCCACAGGCCTCGCAGCCAGAGTGTCACTGAGAATGCTAAGAAGGAAGAAGTCTCTCCCACGACTTGGCTCTAGTAAATTGGTACCAGCCTCTGCCACAGGTCCGGTACGAGAGCAATAGAGCGTATCCTTTCAGTCAATTTCTCTTGAAGTGTGGGGACCCAGTCACTGGGGCCCCTCGGCAACTTTAGTTGCTCTGAGTCATGAGGGCCCAGAGTAAGGAACCCAGGTAGGCCATCGTGATGGGGCTTGTGATGTGCGCACACGCTGAAGGTGGGTGCCGCACCTGGAACCAGAAACCCGCAAAGAACCCCCGAAAAATGGCGTCTGTCACAGATATACCCTCCCCCAGCATGCCCCGCGAGGGAAACACTCCTCCAATCGGCTGCTGGGGAAAAGTGTCTCTGCCTGAATCCCTTTAGCGCCACCTGCTGCCTAGAGATGGAACTGCATCCCTGGAGCACAGAATGACCCACAGGATAATTCAGGGCCGACAGCAGCCTAATTTAGCACAAATCAACCTGGGTGAGAGCAAATAAGTCTCTCACCCCACTAAATTTGAACAGCGTCCCTTACTGACAGTAAGGGGGCACTACACTTTGTTGATTCAGCACTTGAGCAGCCCAAAGTCATCAAATCATCTATACATTCTGCTTCAAGCAAAGTGTGCTTCGTGATAATGTGAAACTGTCATTCAAAAGTTGAGTCTAATAACAATAATGATCCAAAGCATACAAACAAATGCACCAAGGAATGGCTCAGTAAGAAAGAAATGGAGGCTAATGCCTCGTACACACGACCGTTTTTTGAGAAAAACGGTCGTGTGTATGCACCCTAGCAGTTTTCTCGACAAAAAAATTGCCTGCAAAAAAGTTCAAAGCTTGAGGGGATGAACTTGGATGGGAAATTGGGAATTTTGGGATGCCCAGAAATATTCAGTGCAAACTTGCTTGGGACTTCTATATATACTCCAGTCTTCTCTCTACCACAAACTCTCGCTTTAGGCCTCTTATCCTTCCCTCCTCCAGCACTTCACTTGCTGCAGACTGTTGAGCCGACATGTTTTTCAGCATGTAGAAAAAACGAAGTTTTCCAACTTCATCATTAAAACGATCATTTTTAAAAAATGATAAGCAAAGCGCGGTGACGTACAACACGTACAACGGCACTCCATTCAAGCTCCCATCTCATAACTTGCTTCTGAGCATGCGCGGGTTTAAAACATAGTTTTTAACATCGTTTTAGCCCGCACACGATCATTTTTTACAACCCAAAAAACGACATTTTTTAAAACGACAATGCAGCACGCTTGAATTTTTTTTTTTTCGTTTTTCTCACTCGCTGTCCTGTTCGGTGTTCTGTGTTCTCTGTGTTTGTCAACACAGATCCTCTTTCTGTGATTGACTTTCTTTTGGCGGTATTTGATTACCTCTGATTTTAATAATAAAAAAATAGAAAATGTTATATGTATGTGTGTGTGTGTGTTATCCAAAAAGAGGGCAAAAATTGTGCCTTTAAATGTGTTGAATATAAATGACTTAATTCCCTCTGCTGCTCTCTAGTCTGTTATCATAGTGAGTAAAATAATGACATGTCAGTCAGTTCTCACTCAGAGCACTCATCTCTACCACTGTGCACGGTGACATTATAAACATTTTCAAAAAACTGTTGTCATCCAGATGAATCAGTGCAGGAAGAACCAGGAATGGGTAAAATATCCTGGATGTCAATCATTATCTCTGTATTGTTTAGCACAAACTGTAATAAGATGGTCAGGAATTGCTTTATGCAACATGTGGCGAGTTCCCTAGAATCAAAAATTGCTCCACTTTCTGAAAGAATGACAGACTGCAGAAATAAACTAAAATTTAAATCATTTGTTTTAATGCAGCTACAAAAAACTACTGAGAGCATTGATAGCAGCAACGCTGTATCCTGGCCTAGGCCAACAAGGCCCAGGCCTAGGGCAGCACTTTGCAGGGGGCAGCACGGAAAGAGTCCCTGTCGGCTTGTGCTACACTATGGACCACAAACCTGGACCACAAACCTTCCTCACTGTGCTATATGTTTTCTGCTGCACCACTGGCATGGTTATATCTTCTTAGTCCTCTCCATAAAATTTTCAGACATTTGTGCTTAAAATAGAACTATAGGCAACACTTTTTTTTTTTTTTTTTTGGATAGCGTAAGAGATTGATTTTTTACCATTCCCGTCCCATTGCAGAAATTTGCCTTCACTTCCTGCCCCATAGCCAAACAGGAAGTGAGAGAAAAACTATGCAAACTAAGGGAATCCAATGCCCCCCCAGGCCCTAAGAACTAGTTTCCCCAATCAAAAATTTCAGGGTGGTTCTTAAACAGATAGCGGTGTGGCCTTGATAGTAAGGGGTGGGTCATATTTAAATTAGGGGGGGCACGAGTTTAGTCAGGCCTAGGGCAGCACAAAACCTAAATACACAACTGGATAGCGGTACTTTTGCACTAACATTAAAAGTTCCACTTTTAGATCATGATCTTTTGTGTCAAAATGTTTGTTTAAATGCAGATCCCTTCAGGTACCTACTGTATTGCCCGGTACACACGAGGAAAGTTGAGAACCTGCTCGGTTCAGTCTTTCCCTACACGGCCAGTTTTCCCGACAGGAAAACAGCGATGGAGCTTTGGCCGTGTGTATGCTCCATTGCAGTTTTTCCACTGCCAAAAAACGCCGGCAAACGTCCGCCGGTTTAACTGGTGGGGAAAAAAGAGAACTGGTTCTTGGGCGGTTTTTGGGCAGTTTTCCTGTCGGAAAAACTGAGAGGAGCATACACACGTCCGGGATTCCTGGCCAAAAGCTCTCCTCACAGTTTTCCCATTGGGAAAACTGAACGTGTGTACGAGGCTTTAGACTCTGTGTTACCAAGGTCAAAGGCAGATACGTCTAAAAAATAGGCTTCCTCCGCCGACGTAACTTGCCTACGCCGGCGTATAATTGTGCACATTTTTTTTACGTCGTTTGCGTAAGTGTATGTCTGCCGTAAAGTTACCCCTGCTATATAGAGGCTGTACAGGACGCCAGGGTTGGGTCCTGGATGGACGCTACATAGTGCAGATTTTTGGAGTTTGGGCCATTTGAAACACAGGTTCAGGAGGTCACCCTGAAGGGGGTGAGAGGTCCCGGATAGATAAAATGGATCCAGAGAGGACGGGCTTAAAGTCCTCTCTGTCTTCTTTTAATGATATTTGGGGGTCCGGGATTTCGGAGGCTCTGAAGCGACAATTGGGAGGGAAGAGAGCCTCCCCTTCTGACCGCTGGCTTCAGGCACGCAAGGGGTTAACCACTTCCAGGAAGTGAGTTAAAAGGAAAGGAAGTCCTGACGGAGGGTGGAGTAGTTTGGAAGTGAAGCTGTGTCTGCAGAGAAGGACTTCTTACTAAAACGTATGTGCCTTTCTTATTGTTTGTTTTGCTGTGCTGAAGAAAGACTTTTCTAATTTATGCTGGAAACAAGCAGGACTTTTGTTATGACGTTTTTCTGGTGCTGAAGAAAGCATTATTTTGTTTTGATCGTCAATAAAGACCCTTTGCTTTACTGACGCGGTTTACGCTCTTGTCTCGCGGAGCTAAAGAACCCCCAAAGTTCACAAGGCGTACGCAATGTTAAGTATGGACGTCGGAACAGCGTCAAATTTTTCACGTTTTCGTCATTTGTGTAACTCGTCTGTGAATGGGGCTGAGCGTAAATTACGTTCATGTCGAAACCAATGAGTCTCAGCGGCGTAATTTGGAGCATGCGCACTGGGATACGTTCACGGACGGCGCATGCGCTGTTAGTAAAAAACGTCATTTACGTGGGGGCACACTTAATTTTAATAAAACTTGCCCACATCAAACACATTTGAATTAGGCGGGCTTAGGCTGCATTCACACGTTTGCATAGGCGATTTGCGGCGACGAAAAATAGGCGTTTTGTCCCACGGTTTGCAGCGTTTTTTTCCACAGTCATTGTCGGCTATGCCGAACGCCGAAGCCCATCCGATACGCGTGTCGAAAAAGTGTCCGGGACTTGTTTGAAAGTCGTCGTTCGGCGTCCTATCGATGTACGACGTTCTGCGTTAGGAGATGTGAACAGTCTCCATAGAGAACAATGTAAATTCGACCCTCCGGCGTATTGTAGCGTCGCGCTTCAGGCGTAAAAACGCCTAGGTGTGAATGGAGCCTTACACCGGCTCATTTACGCTACACCGCCGTAACTTAGGGCGCAAGTGCTTTGTGAATATGGCACTTGCCTCTCTAAGTTGCCGCGGCGTAGCGTAAATAAGATACGCTACGCCCGCACAAATATACGCCGATCTTTGTGGATCTGGCCCAATATTTTTTACTTTCTACTATAAAACATATCCAATAAAAGAATGTAAAAAATCGCATTCCTTCATCAATTTATGACAATATGTATTCTGCTACATATTTTTGGTAAAAAAAAAATCCAGTAGCGTATATTGATTGGTTTGATAGGTTGTCTACAAACTATGGGATATTTATACTTTATTTATTTGTTTACTAGTGGTGGTGATCAGCAACTTATAGTAGCATTGCAATATTGTGTTCGACAGTCAGACACTAACTGACACTTTTGACACTTTTTGGGGACCAGTGACACTAAGCCCAGGTTCACACTGGGTTGCGGTAGTGAAGCCGTGCGATTTCAGATTTCACTCTTGCTGGCCAGTCCAGATTTCGGCCACAATTTCAGAGACATCTGTGCAGGTTTCTGCACAGATGTCAATTGAAATCGCGGCCCGAAATCGCAAAAAGTAGTACAGGAACTTCTTTTTGAAATCGGTGCCGCGCTGCAGATGCGGCGTCGCACCAATTAGGACAGTGCCATTGCCGGCAAATGCCGCCGATTTGAGATGCGATTTGACATCTCAAATCGCATCTCAAATCGTACCAGTGTGAACCAAGCCTAATACAGTGATCAGTGCTCATTTTTTTCCCCCCTAAATAGCTTCCTTTACCTTAGTGCAGTCCTCCTTCACTTACCTCATCCTTCGATTTTGCTTTTAAATGTCCTTATTTCTTCTGAGAAATCCTCACTTCCTGTTCTTCTGTCTGTAACTCCACACAGTAATGCAAAGCTTTCTCCCTGGTGTGGAGTGTCATGCTCGCCACCTCCCTTGAGCTATAGGAGAGTCAGGACGCCCGCTAAAACACAGCTCCTTTCTCTATCTGCAACGTAGAGAGAATCCTGACTCTCCTGTAGTCCAAGGGAGGGGCGAGCACGACACTCCACACCAGGGAGAAAGTCTTGCATTACTGTGTGGAGTTACAGACAGAAGAACAGGAAGTGAGGATTTCTCAGAAGAAATAAGGACATTTAAAAGCAAAATGGAAGGATGAGGTAAGGGAAGGAGGACTGCGCTAAGGTAAAGGAAGTTATTTAGGGATTTTTTTTTTGTTACCTTTACAACCCCTTTAAGCTTTCTTTCCAGCAAGTCTGTTGTTTTTCACAGCACAAACTCTCCAGTAGAATGCATCAGTTCACAAGCATGAGACAAGCCACTTAACACTGGCAGAGATGATTAAAATTATCAGATTATATTTATTGATGCAAAAACATTTATCCCAAAAGAGAAAAATGACTGCTGTAACTGATTTATAAAGTGTGAGCTGGAGTTGGGCTTCCTTTTTTTAGCGATTCTAAATCAAATACATTTAACACTCCCCTCCCCAAAGACTGACAATGCTGCTGCCTGCTGCGCCTCCTGTGCTCATTCCTCCAGAGAGTCTTATCTCACTAATACAGGAGGTGGATCACTGGCAAGATCACCAGGTGTAAACAGAGAAAAAGCCAAATAAAAGAAAACAAATGCAGCCACCACATCTAATCATTGGTAAACTGGCTGCAATATATTAGATATTTGATTTTGGGTTTATTACCACTTTAATGTTTCTTTTGTCCAGACATAGAGTACGCTATAATATCTAGTACATACTGCAGCTTGTAAAAAAATGTACATAGCCTTTTAAGAGTGACAAGAGTGCAAGATTTTGTCTAGACGAGATGTTAGCATTCCAATTAGGAACCAAAAGGCACACCTCCCAACTTTTTCAGATGGGAAGGAGGGGCACCTATTAGCAAAAGGTTATAGGGCACATGCCCTGTCACGCCCCTTTAAAGGAGAATTGCACCAACAAAATGAATAGTTAAAGCAGACTTCCACCCATAAAATGGACTTTACAGAAATCAACAGCATTATCCTTCAGCAACAACATTTAGATTTTTTTTTTTTTTTTTTACTCACTTCTTTAGCTCTGTTGCCTTGTAATCCGCCACTTCCTCTCTGCAATGATTGACGTAATTTGTCTTGGCGCATGTGCTCACTAGTGCTCCTGAGAGATGTGTGTCATTCTTTCCCAGGAGTCAGTGGGCAGCGCCGAGGGCTATCATTGCGTTCTTTAGAAACCAGAAGGGACGCGAGCAAAGGCGGATTTGCAGCGCTGGGATGTGTGCATAATGCGCATGCATGAGATTGGGTGGTGCATGCTGGTTATTCAGCAGTGCCGTATCCTGGAAGGTCATCCACATGCAAGATGAGAACGCATAAGTAGAATAAATATAAGGTTTGTTTTTGTATAAAATATAAACTATAGCGGCGCAATATAGAAGACTAATTGAGTGCAACATTATTACAGGGTTTGACAAATTTGCTTGGAATCTAGGAGCCAGCTAAAAAAGTCAGGAGCCAGAAAACGCACTCCGTCCCGCCAAGCTTGCGCGCAGAAGCGAACGCATATGTGAGTAGCGCCCGCATATGTAAATGGTATTTAAACCACACATGTGATGTATCGCCGCGATTGGTAGAGCGAGAGCAATAATTCTAGCCCTAGACCTCCTCTGTAACTCAAAACATGCAACCTGTATAATTTTTTAAACGTCGCCTATGGATTTTAAAGGGTAAAAGTTTGTCGCCATTCCACGAGCGGACGCAATTTTGAAGCGTGACATTGGGTATCAATTTACTCGTCATAACATTATCTTTCACAATATAAAAAAAAATTTGGCTAACTTTACTGATGTCTTATTTTTTAATTTAAAAAGTGTATTTTTTCCCCAAAAAAGTGTGCTGCGCAAATACAGTGTGACAGAAAGTATTGCAACGACCACCATTTTATTCTCTAGGGCAGGGGTGCCCAACCTTTTGAAGAGCGAGGGCCACTTAAGCAACTTGGTAACTGGTCGCGGGCCACAATCAGCGGAGCGGGTGGATGACAGCCCACTTGGCTCTATAGAGCCCACTCTACTCTCAGCACACCAAACTCGCAGGTAATAGAGGTCTATGGCTCAGTGTAGGTAACCCGCAGGTGCACTTATCTGTACCTGTGGATCAGTTTGAAAGCAGCCCAGTAACCACTGCAGAACAGATATTACAATATATACACTGTGATTTTAGTAATAATCTTACCTTTATTAACACTATTCTATTTTATTCCATCCCAGAGCAGGAGGTCGCGGGCCATATCAGAGGGCTCCGCGGGCCACATGTGGCCCCTGGGCCACTGGTTGGGCAACCCTGCTCTAGGGTGTTAGAATAAAAAAAAATATAATGTTTGGGGGTTCTAATTAGAGGAAAGGAGATGGCAGTGAAAAAACACATTAGAACTGCTGTTTTTTGCTACTTGCAATGCAATGTAACCTGCAATGCCAACGGCCACCACAAGATGACCACTCCTAGATTCCTTCTGCAGGCCTCAGCTTCCTTCTGTGAAGGCCGCAAAGCCGTGGCCTCAATTATCGGCCGACCCACGTGGGCCGGTATTTGAGGCCGCGGCTTTGCGGCCCTCTGCACACCTCAGCTTCCTTCTGTGAAGGCCACAAAGCCACGGCCTCAATTACCGCCGGGCGCGGGCCTGCCGTGATCATGCCCTGCGCTGCCCGGTAATTGAGGCCGCGGCTTTGGGGCCTTCTGCAAGCCTCAGCTTCCTTCTGTGAAGGCTGCAAAGCTGCGGCCTCAATTACCGGCGGGCCCGCTGCGACCGTGCCCCGCGCCGGCCAGTAATTGAGGCCCCGGCTTTGTGCCCTTCTGCAGCCCTAAGCTTCCCAGGCGCCAGGTCACAATTTCTTTCCTGCAATTGCTACCTGGCGCCCGGATTTTGTCGAGGCCTGTTATAAGAGTATGCTGATAAAAAGGAAATAAATCTATAACCCATTGGAACTCTGCTTCAAAAACACAAATGCTTTTTTTTTTTTTACCATTACTATTTCTTTATATTGACTTTTTAGATTGTACAAATGTAGAAATTTAGACATTGGATGAAAGGTTTAGCACAGAGAAAAACTTTTTCAAAAATAAAAACCAAAAAAGACCAAAATGAAGGACAAATGAGGAGAAAAGAGGGGCTTTGGACTTTGGTCCGAATCAGGGACAGTCCCTTGAAATCAGGGACAGTTGGGGGCTATGCAAAGGTACATTAACCACTTGGGGCCCTCAGGCAGTCATATGACGTCCTTGACTTTGTGGGGGTATATCTGAATGATGTATATGTGAAGTGGTCTTTTGCGCTACTGTGCGTAAAAAGAAATCAAAGAATGTAAATAAATAAGTTCCCAAAGCTGCAATATCTAAAAGTGTTCACTGAAAACAGATAATGAAATAAAAATGCAGGTGATCTTGCGCTAAAAACACCCTGATGTGTGGTGGACAAATTATGTCAGATAAAATTGAGCATAAAGTGCTGGTGCAAACATACATCAATATAAATGAATAAAAAAATTACTGAGAAGTGAATAGATGTCAATCCTGGAAAGTGGATAGCTATCTCAATAAGTGGGTTTCCCAATATTGATTCCCTTGGGAATAATCCAATGAGGATGGTGGGTGTTGGCATCATTCAACAGGCATCATTCAGATATCGTCATTTTCAGCCCGCGATTCCCATGCACCATAAGAATGATCATAGCATGTTCCGCCGCTTGATTGTTCTTACGGGCGGCAAAATGGGAAGTCCCCCCTACCGCCGCCCTCCGGTGCTTCTACCGACTCACCTGTGCAATCGGTGAGTCGGTGACAGGATCCACCGGCCCCGCATGCTGATCATAGAGATTTCCAGCGGACCAGATGGTAGCCAGAGTCTCTATGATCGTCAGAGGCCGGGTGCGATGTTATGACATCACGCCCGGCCTCTGCATTAAAAAAAAGGCACCACCTCGGCTGGGAGGCAGTGGTCTTTTTATAAAAAAAAAATATTTTAAGCTTCCCAGCCTAGAGGTGAGATGTGGGGTCTAATTGACCCCACATCTCACTGTAAAGAGGTCCTGTCGTGTCATATTCCTATTACAAGGGATGTTTACATTCCTTGTAATAGGAATAAAAGTAATCACTTTTTTTTTTTTTTAAGTCCCCGTGCGAACGCATACATAAGTCCCGCCCACAAATGAAAACAGTGTTCAAGCCACATATGTGAGGTGTCGTCACAAACATTAGAGCGAGAGCAATAATTCTAGACCTCCTTTGTAACTCAAAACATGTAACCAGTTGCCTATGGGGATTTTTAAGTACAGAAGTTTGGCGCCATTCCACGAGTGTGTGAAATTTTGAAGCGTGACATGTTAGGTATCTATTTACTCGGCGTAACTCCATCTTTCACATTATGCAAAAAAATTGGGCTAAATTTACTACTTTACTGTTTTTTTTAAAAACATGAAACAGTTTAAAAAAAACAAACGCATTTGAAAAATTGTTGTGCAGATACCGTGCGAGATAAAAAGTTGCAATGACCGCCATTGTATTCTCTAGGGTTTCTGCTAAAAAAAAACATATATAGTGTTTGAAGGTTCTATGTAATTTTCAAGCAAAAAAATAAAAAAAATATTTTTACATGTAGGAGCGAAGTGTCAGAATTGGCCTGGATGCAAAGTGGTTAATATTGAAAAAAGTGACTTTTATTTTTGAATTTGCAGACTTAAGGCCCGACACGATCAGATTTTACAAAAATAATTGTCTTACAGATGTGTTGTGTCGAATAATCCAACCGTGTGTTTTCTCCATCAGACAATTGTTGGCGGAATTAACGACAACAAATTTTGGCTGTTCAAGCTCACCAACTGTCTGACAATAAATCTGTTACATCGGGTTACCCGATCATGTATACACAAATCCGTCTAACAAAAATCCAAAGTAGAAACACGCATGCTTGGAACCAATGCTAAACATCAGCTAACAATAGCAGAAGTTGCCCAAAGGGTGGCGGTAATGAGCTGAAAAACCATGTTTTTTTGGTGAATGTTGACTGAAAATGTTCTGCCTTGTGTATGCAGAACAAGTTCATGGCCAACGCCCTTCGAACAAAAATCCACGGAAAAGTCTGATGGAAGTCCAGTCGTGTGTACGAGGCTTTATTGTGGACAGTCCATTGATCAGTTGTATCTTTGGTGACCAGTGCAGACTTTCTATTGGAGTGGCAGATAACGTCTCCTAAAGCCTCATTCACATGATTGGACTTCCATCTGACTTTTCAGTGGATTTTGGCCCGAAGGGGAGTTGTCTGTGAACTTGTTCTGCATACACACAGTAGAACTTTTTCAGCCAACATTCACCAAACCACGTGTTTTTTTAGCTCTTTACCGCCACCCTTTGGGCAACTTCTGCTATTGTTGTCTGATGTTTAGCATTGGTTCTGAGCATGCTCGTTTGAACTTTGGATTTTAGTCCGATGGAGGATCGCATGATCCTCCATCAGACATTTTGTTGTCAGAAATTTTCAGAGCATTTACAGAGAACATTCGTCCGTTGAAAACCTGAAAATAATTGTCCCATGGAGCATACAGACGGTCGGATTGTCCGATAAAACACGTCCGTCGGACCGTTGTTGTCAAAAAGTCTGATCGTGTATATGGGCCTTTAGAGGATAGGCAGATAATGCTTTATACACAGTTCTGTGGTTATATGTAGTGAAGGTTAGCGTTCTGAAGATTCAAATAAAACTATGCGGAAGGCAGCACCATTTGTTATTGCTGCAGTCAGAAATTTCCATGTCCAAAAGAGAAATGATACGCAGGTTAATAATTACTGGGAAACAATGAGCATCTGATTGAATCAAGCTGAGAGGACATTCCCCTAGAATCCATAGGGTGTCCATTCTATGATTCTAATTGCAGTACAAGTTTTTTAATGGAAAACCGATGTTCCCAGACTGGCATGCTCTGAGGTTTTCTTTCATTATATCTAAAAAGAAGAATCACCAGCAGCTCATCAAAAGATGTTCCTGTCATCAATGAATAATACTCTATCCTGTGGATACCAGTGTACTACATTTTAATTGATTCCTGATAATGACATTGAACTACAATTTAATTACAAAGCCGCTTTTATATGGATCCCAGTTTCTACAGCCTTGTGAAAAGTGATCTGTGGTAGATGCTTTTCAGAGGGTGGCAGTGTAGTGGCTTCCAAGCGTTCAGAATGTGATTCTGCCATTACATGGTCTTTTTTCCAGCCGAACAGGAAAAACATTGTGCTGCTCCACAACCACGAGCCAATTGTTTGGTTGCAGCAGGGCTTTATTGTCTTCAATGGACAAGTTGACAGCCAGTGCCATGTGTCAAACTCACCACACCAAGTTATTTGCTGTGGAATGTGTACAATCTTCTCTGGTTTTATATTCCACTTCAAGACCAGACCTATTTCTGACATTTGTTGTGCACAAGTTAAAATCAGTCTTTTGTGCTAGAAAATTACTTAGATCCCCCAAATATTATACTGTGCAGGGCCGATCCTACCCGGGGTGCAGTGGGTGCCCCGCACCCAGCGCTGTCATGCGCGAGGCGCCGAGCGAGCCGCCGAGGAGGTTCTTTTTTTTTTTTTTTTTTTTTTTTTTTTTAACCCGAGCCGCCGAGGAGGTTGTTTTTTTTTTTTTTTTTTTTTGTTATTTCCGAGCGGCCGAGCCGCCGAAGCAATCCGAGACCCGAGCGGGATGTGACGTCACACGGCCGCTCGGCTCCACCCACCGTGACCTCTGCCACAGCCATCTTCAGACAGCGTGCGGGAGCGAGCGCCGAGCGGAGCTGCCGCCTGATTCAGCTGAGATTGAGCGCCTCTGCCTCAGCCTGCCAAGTCCTGGGTGGGTCTGTACTAATGGGGGGTTGTCCTGGGGGAGTCTGTACTAATGGGGGGTTATCCTAGGGGAGTATGTACTAATGGGGGGTTTGTCCTGGGTGGGTCTGTACTAATGGGGGGTTGTCCTGGGGGAGTCTGTACTAATGGGGGATTGTTCTAGGGGAGTATGTATTAATGGGGGGTTTGTCCTGGGGGGGTCTGTACTAATGGGGGGTTGTCCTGGGTGGGTCTGTACTAATGGGGGGTTGTCCTGGGGGAGTCTGTACTAATGGGGGGTTTGTCCTGGGGGGGGTCTGTACTAATGGGGGGTTTGTCCTGGGGGGGTCTGTACTAATGGGGGGGTTGTCCTGGGTGGGTCTGTACTAATGGGGGGTTGTCCTGGGGGAGTCTGTACTAATGGGGGGTTGTCCTAGGGGAGTATGTACTAATGGGGGGTTTGTCCTGGGGGGGTTGTCCTGGGTGGGTCTGTTCTAATGAGGGGTTTGTCCTGGGGGAGTCTGTACTAATGGGGGGTTGTCCTAGGGGAGTATGTACTAATGGGGGGTTTGTCCTGGGGGGGGGGTCTGTACTAATGGGAGGTTGTCTTGGGTGGGTCTGTACTTATGGGGGGTTGTCTTGGGTGGGTCTGTACTAATGGGGGGGTTGTCTTGGGTGGGTCTGTACTAATGGGGGGTTGTCCTGGGTGGGTCTGTACTAATGGGGGGTTGTCCTGGGGGAGTCTGTACTAATGGGGGGTTGTCCTGGGTGGGTCTGTACTAATGGGGGGTTTGTCCTGGGTGGGTCTGTACTAATGGGGGGGTTGTCCTGGGGGAGTCTGTACTAATGGGGGGTTGTCCTGGGGGGGGGTCTGTACTAATGGGGGGTTTGTCCTGGGGGGGTCTGTACTAATGGGGGGTTTGTCCTGGGGGGGTCTGTACTAAAGGGGGGTTGTCCTGGGGGGGTCTGTACTAATGGGGGGTTTGTCCTGGGGGTATCTACTAATGGGGGGGTTTGTCCTGGGGGTATCTGTACTAATGGGGGGTTTGTCCTGGGGGTGTCTGTACTCATGGGGGGTGGTTTGTCCTGGGGGGTCTGTTCTGAGGGAGGGGGTTTATACTTAGTTAGGAGTCTGCACTGACGGAGGGGGTCTATACTTAGTGGAGGGGGTCTGTAGGGGCGACTATAGGTGGAGGAAGGGGGGCAACACCATGTTTTACCTCAACTGGTGACAACAACCCTAGTGACGCCACTGCAGCTGCGGGCTCTTCATTCCTCCTCCCATTCTCTCCTCCTTCTCTTCACGCGCAATGCTGTACTAGCGATGCTTGCCAGGGAAGAAATAGAATAGAAAAAGGAGCAGAGAAGAGGATTGTGGGACTTGTAGTTCGAGGACTGGCAGCCCCACTGTAACAAAGAAACTGCAGCCATGTTGAGCTGAATGGGAGAGAGAGAGAAAGTCAGGACCCCAGGAAAGCTTTCAGGAAAGTGCACCCAGGACTCCAGAGGGAGAGGACAGTGCTGAGAGAACACCATTAGAGAGAGAACCCCGCTGCCGTGCGCCACCAGAGGGAAAGTCACACAGCCTAGTGCCATCCCTGGCAGAGAAAGGATTGGAGTCATTGCCAGAATACAGATCTGGGCTCTACCCAGTGGAGTATCCATGAGCAATTCAGATTGAGCTGACTCCTGATCAGAGGAACTGGTGTTGTTGGTCAGGTGAGAGCCGATCGGCCGTTATCTACTTATGTCAATAGGAACTTCAGTCTCTGACCATCTCCTGTATTATATCTGCAGTCTCTGACTGTCTCCTGTATTATTTCTCCAGTCCCTGACCGTCTCCTGTAGTATGTCTGCAGTCTCTGACCATCTCTTGTAGTATGTCTGCAGTCTCTGACCATCTCTTGTAGTATGTCTGCAGTCTCTGACCATCTCTTGTAGTATGTCTGCAGTCCCTGACCGTCTCCTGTAGTATGTCTGCAGTCTCTGACCATCTCCTGTATTATATCTCCAGTCACCGACTGTCTCCTGTAATAGGTCTACACTCTCTGACCAGCTCCTGTACTATGATTGCAGTCTCTGACCATCTCTTGTATCATGTCTACAGTCTCTGACCATCTCCTGTACTATGTTTTGGGGCACTTTCTAACCGTATCAGAGAGGTTCCCCTCCAGGTCTCATTAGTGTACGCTCTTCCAGTATTTTCTTTATTGTTAAAAGATCATGGGAGGATCCCTAGGCAACAAAGACTTCTTAGAGGAGCATCTCTGTGTTTGAGTCTTTGCCACAGAAACATTTGTAAAGGAGAGGAGTTGGTAAGATGACCACACCCCTGGGGGGGCGCCAGAAATATTTCTGCACCCAGGCGCCTGTAACCCTAGGATCGGCCCTGATACTGTGTATTAGAGGTCGACCGATATATCGGCCGATATTTTGCGTTTTTTAATTAACCACTTAATCACCGCCCTATAGACGAAATACGTCTATAGGGCGGTTCCTGTACTCTAACAGTACGTCCATGGACGTCCTCCGTTAGAGTCAGGTGTGCGCGCCCAACCGGGCGCGCACACGCGATCACCGGTGCTCACCGGGTCCACAGGACCCGCAGCACCGATGATCGCGGTAAGGAGCCAATGGCGGCGGCTCCTTACCACGTGATCGCGCCGTCCAATGACGGCGTGACCACGTGTGTAAACAAATCTGACGTGCGTCAGATCTGCGCGCCCGAGCGGGCGCGCACACGCGGTCACGGCGCTCGGCGGGTCCACGGGACCCGCAGCGTCAGTGATCTCGGTAAGGAGCCAATGGTGGCGGCTCCTTACCACGTGATCGCGCCGTCCAATGACGGCGCGATCACATGTAAACAAACCGCGTCACTTGCTGACGCCGGTTCTTCCCTCCTCTCGCTGTACCGATCGGTACAGCGTGAGAGGAGAGCGCGGATGGCTGCAGCAGTGTGGGATGGATCTGTGACTATTGCAGTCACAGATCCATCCATCCCTGCTCAGCCATCCCTGCATTAACTCCTTCCTTCCCTGCGCAAAACTCTGCATACCCCCCACAATACTCTGCATACCCCCCAATACTCTGCATAACCCCTCAATACTCTGCAATACCCCTCAATACTCTGCAATACCCCTCAATACTCTGCAATACCCCTCAATACTCTGCAATACCCCTCAATACCCCGCAATACCCCGCAGTACTCCGCAATACCCCGCAGTACCCCGCAATACCCCGCAGTACCCCGCAATACCCAGCAGTACTCCGCAGTACCCCGCAGTACTCCGCAATACCCCGCAGTACTCCGCAGTACCCCACAGTACTCCGCAGTACCCCGCAATACTCTGCATACCCCGCAATACTCTGCATACCCCGCAATACTCTGCAGTACCCCCCAATACTCTGCAGTACCCCCAATACTCTGCAGTACCCCCAATACTCTGCAGTACCCCCCAATACTCTGCAGTACCCCCAATACTCTGCAGTACCCCCCAATACTCTGCAGTACCCCCCAATACTCTGCAGTACCCCCAATACTCTGCAGTACCCCCCAATACTCCGCAATAATCTGCAATACTCCCGCACAATACTCCCGCACAATACTCCCGCACAATACTCTGCAATACCCCCGAACAATACTCTGCAGTACCCCCGCGCAATACTCCCCGCGCAATACTCCCCGTGCAATACTCCCTGCGCAATACTCTGCAATCGTTTTTTTTTTCAGGCTTCCCAGCCTAGAGGGGAGATGTGGGGTCTTATTGACCCCATATCTCACTGTAAAGAGGACCTGTCATGCTATATTCCTATTACAAGGGATGTTTACATTCCTTGTAATAGGAATAAAAGTAACCAAAACATTTATTTTTGGGGAGAAAGGTGTCAAACTAAAATAAATAAAGTAAAATGAACAATAAAAAAAAAAAAAAAAAATTACAGCGCCCCTGTACCCGTGTGCTCGTATACAGACGCGACCGCACACGTAAGTCCCGCCCACATATGAAAACGGTGTTCAAACCACACATGTGAGGTATCGCTGCGAACGTTAGAGCGAGAGCAATAATTTTGGCCCTAGACCTCCTCTTCAACTAAAAAGATGTAACCAGGAAAAACATTTTTAAGTCGCGTAGTTTGGCGCCATTCCACAAGCGTGTGCAATATTGAAGGGTGACATGTTGGGTATCTATTTACTCGGCGTAACTTCATCTTTCATATTATGCAAAAACATTGGGCTAACTTTACTGTTTTGTTTTTTTAAGCACAAAACTGTTTTGTTTCCAAAAAAAAAACGCGTTCGAAAAATTGCTGTGCAAATACAATGCGAGATAAAAAGTTGTAACGGCCGCCATTGTATTCTCTAGGGTCTTTGCTAAAAAAGCATATATAATGTTTTGGGGTTCTATGTAATTTTCTAGCAAATAAATGATGATTTTTCCATGTAGGAGAGAAATGTCAGAATTGGTCTGGGTGTTCCAGAACGCCTGATGGTGCTCCCTGCATGTTGGGCCTCTGTATGTGGCCACGCTGTGTAAAAGTCTCACACATGGGGTATCGCCATACTCGGGAGGAATAGCAGAATGTGTTTTGGGGTGTAATTTGTGGTATGCATATGCTGTGTGTGAGAAATAACCTAATAATATGAAAAATTTGTGGAAAAAAAATTAAAATAAAAAAATCTTGATTTTGCAAAGAATTGTGGGGAAAAAATGACAACTTCAAAAAACTCACGATGCCTCTTTCTAAATACCTTGGAATGTCTTCTTTCCAAAAAGGGGTCATTTGGGGGGTATTTGTACTTTTCTGGCAAGTTAGGGTCTCAAGAAATGAGAGAGGCTGTCAGTACATCAGATGTGATCAAATTGATCAATTTTCAGTAATTGGTACCATAGCTTGTAGACCCTATAACTTTCACCCAGACTAAATAATATCCAATTTTTTTTTTTTTTTGTTACCAAAGATATGTAGCAGTATACATTTTAGGCCAAATTTATGAAGAAAAATTACTTTTTTGCAAAATGTTATAATAGAAATGAAGAAAAATTCAATTTTTTACAAAATTTACGTTCTTTTTCATTTATAGTGAAAAAAATAAAAACCGCAGAGGTGATTAAATACCACCAAAAGAAAGCTCTATTTGTGGGAAAAAAAAGACAAAAATTTCATTTGGTTAGAGTGTTGTATGACCGAGTTATTGCCATTCAAACTGTGAGAGCACCGAAAGCTGAAAATTGGTCTGGTTATTAAGGGGGTTTAAGTGCCCAGTGGTCAAGTGGTTAATCGGCATCAGCCGATTTGTGCTGTAAGAAAGCCGATTTTTTTTTTTTTTTTTTTTTTTTTTTTTTACTTCAGCAGAAAGCTTCTATAATAGAAGTCAATGCAAGTTGCCTGAAGTTACTCTGGTCAGCCTGCCAAGCTTTGAGAAAAGTTACAATGTTGCTACTTATCAATTGACTGAACTCCGTGAAGGAGAGTTCTCAGTTTAACCATTAAAAGGCTAAATCTTTTTTACACTTGGTGCTTACAAGTAAAAATCCTGTATTTTCTGCTGGAAAATCACTTGGAACCCACAAACATTATATATTTTTTTTTAGCAGAGACCCTAAGAAATAAAATAGCGATTGCTACAATATTTAATGTTACACGGTATTTGCGCAGCGGTCTTTCAAAAAGCATTTTTTGGGGAAAAAATATGCTTTAACAAATAAAAAAACTAAACGGTAAAGTTAACCTATTACTTAGCAGGGCAATAATGGAACTTCCGCTTTTCCGAATCCCCCCCTCTGGTGTCACATTTGGTACCTTTCAGGGGGAAGGGGGGGCAGATACCTGCGTAATCCAAGGTATTTGCTCCCTCTTCCGGGCATAGATCACTGCGGTGACTGTGGTGACCTACACCACATCTGGTGCTTAATCCGCCCCCAGCTTTCTTCTGGGAGACGCACAGGTCCCAGAAGACAGCAGGGACCAGTGGGATTGCGCAGCGCGTCTTGCGCATGCACAGTAGGGAACCAGGAAGTGAAGCCGCAAGGCTTCACTTCCTGATTCCCTTACGGAAGATGGTGGCCGAAGCACCCGAGGGAGAGATCGGCTTTGGGTGCCAGCATTGTGGCCACCCACGACAGGTAAGTGTCCATATATTAAAAGTCAACAGCTGCAGTATTTGTAGCTGCTGACTTTTATTTATTTTTTCCGCAGAACTCCGCTGCCTAAACACTGGACCATCATTCTAGCAGCGCTATTTGGCTGCTAGTGGGGTGCTTATATCCCAGCTAGCGGCTGATTAAGGGGTTAAATGCTCCCATGTAGCACCACTGCAGAAGCGCTTTGCAGGTGTTCATCTCAATGAGCAGGAGTAGTGGAGGAGCCGCTCCAAAGATGCTGCTTGCAGGACTTTTCTTTAATGTCCTGCCAGCGCACCACCTCAATGTGAAAGCACTCAGGCTTTCAGACTGAGACTGCAAGGGAGCAGTTTTGCAGGCACTTTACAGGTGCTATTTTTAGCCCAAAAGTGCCTGAAAACGCCCCAGTGTGAAAGGGGTCTAACTGTTAGATTTTATGAAATGAAGGGGGGGGGGGGGGAATCGGCTTAACTTATCGGCCCAAAAAAAATCGGCATCATAAATCGGCTATCGGCCGCCGCGATTTCTGAATATCAGCATCGGCCAGAGAAAAACCCATATCGGTCGACCTCTACTGTGTATATACAGGCCAGAACGGCCCTCTGCGGGCCGCATGTCACGTCTCCCCAGGGGTGTACACCACCAACAAAGCGCCAGATAGAGAGAGATCAGCTGGGCGTATCGAAGGCAGCTCTGACACTTCTCCCCTCCCCTTGCTGCCCGCACGACCAGTTAGAGGAGAGGAGCTGCTTCTACTCCTCCCCCTCCTCCCTTCCTCTCCTCCTGTGTCTGCCCTTTCCACTTTCCCCAACAGACACTGTATATTGCTGCCTAAGGGATGTGGGCAGGAATATTCAAGCTAAAGCCCAACAGAAAGGAAAGATGGAGTCTGATATCCATCCAGTCAGTCCCTCCTGCCGCTGAGTAAGTACTGTACACTGATGCAGGGGTGCCCTTCATTCCCTTCTCTCTCTCTCTCTCTAGTCTTCACCTTTCTTTCTCTCTCCCTATTATCTATCTAGCTATCTATCTACAGTGGCGGCTGGTGCTCAAATTTTTTGGAGGGGCGCAACCAATCTTTCTTTCTCCCCACCAGTCAGCTGACCTCCAGTCTCTGCTTCCCAGCCATGCCGTAAACTGAATGGGCGGCTGTGAAGAGGCTGAGTGGGCGGCCGTTGGCTCTAGAAACAGCCCAGCTGGGCGGCCACAGGCTCCAGGCACGGCTCTGCTGGGTGGCTGCAGGATGGGAGAGAGATGTGGGCTTCAGGAACAGCCAAGGATTTGGTGACCCCTGGCAAATCATCATTCGACCCCTGAGGGGGTCCCGACCCCCAGGTTGAGAACCACTGCCCTAGAGAATAAAATCATTGCAATATTTATGTCACACCGTATTTGCACAGTGGTCATACAAACGCATTTACAAAAAAAAATTATAAAACATTTTTTCGCTGGCCAAAGACCAGAGCACTTTTTGTGATTCAGCACTGCGTCGCTTTAACCGACAATTGCGCTCCACAATTTCCCCACAAATAGAGCTTTCTTTTGGTGGTACTTGATCACCTCTGCAATTCACTCTTTGCTATAAGAAATAACCCCCAAAAATCTATATATATAAAAAAAAAATCCTCAGTTTTGGCCGCTATGTATTCTTCTACATATTTTTGTAAAACAATAAGCGTATATTGATTGGTTTGCGCAAAAGTTATAGCGCCTTCAAAATATGGGATAGTTGTATATCATTTTTTTTTTTACTAGTAATGGCGGCTATCGTGACTGCGGCTTTATGGCTGACACATCGGACACATATTTGGGCAGTGAAGGGGTTAACCACTAGGTGGTGCTGAAGGGGTTAAGTGTGTCCTAGGAATTCTAACTGTTAGAGGGCCTGGCTACGAGTGACACGTCACTGATCGCTGATCCCGATGAGAGGGAGCAGCGGTCAGTGACAGTGTCACTAGGCAGAATAGGGAGATTGTTTACATGTGCCTCTCCCCGTTCTGCAGCTCTGTGACCCAATCGGGGGACACCGGCGGACATCGAATCCGTGGGTCCCATGGGCACGGGCATGGAGCTTGCGGCAACGGCATGCGCGTGCCCGCACGGCAGGAATTTCAAAGTGACGTAAATATACGTTACTTTTCCCAGCCATGCCACTCTGCCAACGTAAATGTGCATTTTAAGAAGCTGACAGGTTCACTTTAAGGCAGCGTTGGATTTGTTTCTAGCAATAAGTGAGACTAGTATGCAGGTATTGTTAGAAATAGTCCCCAAAGGTATAGAGTTATGAAGATCCCCTAAATGTAGGTCTGTTACTAATTATGTTTAAAATTAGATGTTAATTAACCACAGGTGACATGAACATATAGAACACTGAGCGCCTCATTAGACCTGACATACTATTAAACTAACCTTAACTCCCTCCAAAATGTATAGTACTGATATTTCTGTATGATTAGCATCATATTCCTTTGTGTGGTATCCTCCCATGAAATCCATTCTTGTTTTAGTTTTTTACATATCATAGATACGCTTTTTTATAGGGCAGGGCAGCTGTAACCAACACCTCCAATCTCACCATATTGATTGGACTCCAGTTGGCTGACACCTCATTAGTCTAGGGGTTCACATACTTTTTCCACATGCACTGTGAGTGTTTACATGGTGTGTTCAATTAAAAACATGGTAACATTTAATTATTTGTGTGTTATTAGTTTAAGCAAGACTGTGATTGTCTGATTGTCTATTGTTGTGACTTAGATGAAGATCAGATCACATTTTATGACGAATTTGTGCAGCAATCCATATCATTCCAAAAGGGTTCACATACTTTTTATTGCAACTGTAATTGATTTTTGAGTTTTCTGGAAGAGCATGCCTGAATCACAAGACTAGATGGTGCGGGCCACACACTGAACAAAGCAGGGATCAGGCCAATTTTTGGCCAGCTAAAGTAATCTCATTATTTTTTCTTTTTTTCTTTTTTTTTCTCCAAACAAGATTTATTGGGAAAAAAAAAATCTTGAACATATAGTACAGAGATATATCAAGCATAGTTGGATACATTCAATGTGTTACAACATTCAGTTGTATAAAGATATCAGGCACAACAGTTTACCTGCCTAGGGGCTACCAGTGCTTAAAGTCAAAGAAGGCTGTAGGTTTCAAGCAACTAATAACATCAAATAACATAGCTAAGCACAAACCAGTAGGTATGAAAGAGGGTGTTTAAAGGAAGAGAAGAGGGGGGGGGGGGTGGAGTGCTGTCATGGACCATGAAATACTGAAGTGTTTCTAAGTGAAATCATAATTCATGTATTACAGAAGATGGGACATTACGGATAGTTCATATTCCAGGATGTCTTGAGATTACAGGAGATTTTATTCTGAACCCCAACCAGGTCAATAGACTCAGAAGATATACTCATTGTCCATTGTGTGATAACCCTATTTAAAAGCCTTTTGATTAACAGGTGTAAATGTCTTCTGCCCTGTCTCAACTCTCCAGACAGTTCCATTGTTCTGTGGCTGGCTATTGTGTACATTGATTGCCCCCCCCCCTGGGGCTTGTGTCTGAATACACATAAGTCTTTCTATTCAAACCGTTCTGACCAATCTCTGCTGTGTCATGGGACTGTAAAAAGGACCAATAAGAAAGCGGTTGTTGAGGGCGGGATGTTCCAAATCCTGTATAAAAGTGTGCTGTGTACTTTCAATAAAGTGTGTCCTGTTTACATTCAGCATTAAGCCATGGCTCATGTGTGGATTATTCAGCGATTCCAGGGATATTCCTAGTCGGGGAATATTGGGTGATTTTCTTTTAAACCAGAAGAAGGGAATGGATGACGGGGATATGTTCTACTACCGTCACAAGTGCATTACGTGTTTTTCGGGGGAACAGATAGTTCAAATACGATGCTCTATATACAATGGCTACTGTAGCCCTCCTAACTGGGGATAAATCTGTAAGAGGGTGATGTTTAACCACTTCAATACAGTGCACTTAAACCCCCTTCTTACCCAGACCAATTTTCAGCTTTCGGTGCTCTCACACTTTTAATTACTTAGTCAATGCAACACTGTACCCAAATAAAAATTGCGTCCTTTTTTCCACACAAATAGAGCTTTCTTTTGGTGGTATTTAATCACTCGTGGGTTTTTTATTTTTTGCACTTTTTTTGTGAAAAAATTGAATTTTTCTTTGTTTCTGTCATAAAATTTAGCAAATTAGTATTTTTTCTTCATAAACGGGTGACAGGGCAGGTCACTGGTGGGTGACGGGTGACAGGGCAGGTCACTGGTGGGTGACGGGTGACAGGGCAGGTCACTGGTGGGTGACGGGTGACAGGGCAGGTCACTGGTGGGTGACGGGTGACAGGGCAGGTCACTGGTGGGTGACAGGGTACAGTGGGTAAAGTGCACCTGTCACATAAATAGACTGCCATCAGCGGTGCAACCATCACCCACCAGTGACCGTACCCTGTCACCCACCAGTGACCGTACCCTGTCACCCACCAGTGACCGTACCCTGTCACCCACCAGTGACCGTACCCTGTCACCCACCAGTGACCGTACCCTGTCACCCACCAGTGACCGTACCCTGTCACCCACCAGTGACCGTACCCTGTCACCCACCAGTGACCGTACCCTGTCACCCACCAGTGACCGTACCCTGTCACCCACCAGTGACCGTACCCTGTCACCCACCAGTGACCGTACCCTGTCAGGTCACTGGTGGGTGACAGGGTACGGTCACTGGTGGGTGACGGTTGCACCGCTGATGGCAGTCTATTTATGTGACAGGTGCACTTTATGGGTGACTGGTGACAATTGGGGGGGGGGGGGGGGCAAAGGGACAGATGTGGTGTTTGTGCAGACACTACAGTAACACAGAACTGTAACTCACTGCTTCTAGCTCTTCTCTCCTCACACTGGAAACGATGTGGGAGGGGAGAAGAGCTGGTAACAGTTAGTTACAGCTCTTTGTTTACACTTAGTGATCAGAGCTGATCACGTGGTACACAGCCCTGACCAATGGCTGTGTACCATTGTCGGTGACGAGCAGTGTTCCCGGGAACACGCTGCCACCGACGGGCACGCGCGGCGCGATCGCTCACACGCGGTGTGCACTTTGGGGGTGTTGCCATGCGTGATCAGCCGTGACTTCATCACGGCCGATCACGTGGTTAACAGCGCATCCGCGCCGCTGTTCACCCCTGTCGGTAACGAGCGGTGTCTCCGTGACACGCCGCTACTGACAGTATAGGGATGCACGCACGCGTGCGCACGCATTCCCTATTCAAATGACTGCACGTCAGGATATTGGAGTCCTCCGCCCGCCGTCATTTGACGGTGGGCGGTGGACAGGTGGTTAAAAGGGGTGTAAAGGTTACTTTTCTTTTTCTTTTTAAATAACAAACATGTCATTCTTACCTCCACTGTCCACTGAGTTTGCCCCCGATCCCCGTCTTCTGGCGTCCCTCCCAAGGGGGTTAGCTTGCAGGCGCTCTCCCATGATACAGTCGACAGCCATAGATGCTGAATGTATCACTCGGCCCCGCCCCCTGGCGCGCCACGTCATTGATTTGACAGCAGCGGGAGCCAATGGCTGCACTGCTATCAATCATCCAATGAATGAGCCGAGAAGAGCTCACCGCCCGCCATCAAATGACGGCGGGAGGCAGACCCTATTGTTCTGGGTGGACGTCATATGACGTTGCGCCCTTTTAATTCACTGGGGGCGCTGTTTAACGGGAGAGCGCCCGCAAGCTAACCCCTTTGGGAGAGCACCCCCCCTTGGGAGAGCACTTCCCATAAGGGGGTTAGGCCGTCAACGCGGGACTTTCGAGGGCTCCGGTAAGTAGACGGGCGAGCTGGGGGGCACAGAATGCATTAAGGTGTAGTATATCAGTTTTTATTCAAGTGTACCACCTCAACCACCACATTTTCTTTTGCTGGTATTCTGGTGAACAAGGCAGACCGCCGTTCTGTCAGAGGGGAAGGTATTGATCCTCGGTTTCTGCAAAGCACAAACACGGGTCTTTGCCTTTTGCCCAGTCAAAGCACCTCCACCACAGTGAGTAAGCACAACCTAGACATGCATTTAACCCTTTGATCGCCCCTGATGTTAAACCCTTCCCTGCCAGAGTCATTAGTACAGTGACAGTGCAAATTGTTTAGCACTGATTACTGTATCAGTGTCACTGGTCCCTAAAAAGTGTCAGTTAGGTATACGATTTGTCCACCACAATATTGCAGGCCTGCTATGTCACTGATCACCGCTATTACTAGTATAATAAATAAATAAAAATATACCATAGTTTGTAGACGCTATAACTTTTGCGCAAACCAATTAATATACGCTTACTGTTTTTTATTTTTTTTTATTTTTTTGCTTTTTACCATAAATATGTAGCAGAATACATATTTGCATTAATGTATGAAGACATTTGCTTTCATACATTTTTTATTGAGTATGTTTTATAGCAGAAATTAAAAAAAAATATTGTTTTTCTTTTTAAAATTGTTTATAGTGCAAAAAACCTAAACTCCAAGAGGTGATCAAATACCACCGAAAGAAGCTCTATTTTGTAGGAAAAAAATTGTATTTGGGTAAAGCGTTGCACAACCGCACAATTGTCAGTTAAAATAACACTGTGCTGTGTCGTAAAAAATGGCCTAATTATGACGGGGTAAATCTTCCAGAGCTAAAGTGGTAAAAACTACTACGGAAAGCAATGTGATTAATAAAAACAATTATCTGTTCTAAGGTGCTTAGTGATCATCTTAAACGTGCCTTGAAGTACACTTGCAATTTTCATTTACCGGTATATGGGCTGTACAAGTACCATGGGATTCAGGGATCCTGGAGTGCTGGATAAGCTGTGAACATGGCGGCTTATGTTTCCGATATAGTTGTGCAGGACAACTATATCGGAAACAGGGCAGCCATCACATTAAATTACACAGCTTTAGGCAGGGCCCCCCTGGAGCCGAGAAATAAACAAGTGTAATCTCTTAGCGGGGGGGGGGGGGGGTCTGGGGGGGCTGGGGACCATCGTTGGGCCACTTACAGGTGTAATGCAAATTTAAAAAACGGGAGGGGGCCGGCCGGGCCTGTAAGGGGCCCTGGGGACCATTGGTCCACTTACAGGTGTAATGCAAAAAATAAATAATTAAATAATAAAATAAAAAAATGGGAGTGGGGCCAGCCGGGCTTGTAAGGGGTCCTAGGGAACATCTGGCCCCTTACAGGTATAATGCAAAAAAAAAAACAGGAGGGGGGCCAGCCGGGCCCCTGGGGACCATTGGGCCCCTTACAGGTGTAATGCAAAAAAAAAACAGGAGGGGGCCAGCCGGGCGCCTGGGGACCATAGGGCCCCTTACAGGTGTAATGCCTGTACCCCCCGATGGCGGCCCTAATCGGAAACATAAGCTGCCATGTTCACATAGCTTGTATCAACTAAGCTGATTAACTTTATGCCTGAGATATATTCCTTATTTAACCCCTGGTAAAAAAAACTTTGCTCCAAACTTCCTTAAGACTAAAAAAAACATTCGAATTGACTCAAAATCCCAAAGCATAGTCTTGTTTTTAGCAATTTGTGTTGGCTACAGACTACACTCTGTGTCTGACAAAACAAATAGGAGAGGAATAAAATAACATTGACCTTTATCGGATAACTCATCTCTAATGATCTCTATCCCTCAACGTATGAGATACTAGGTGCATGGTGCTTTAGTTATTAATTATGTACCATTGTCCACCATCTAAAGCTGGTCAATACTGGCAGCTAAGACAATATCAGTATCTGTACAATCCAAAGTTTAACATTGTCTCATTTGTTAGTTCTTATAGAACTAGGCTGACTGCTTGGACCCCAGAGAGCTAGAAATCTCAAAGCACTGATGGATGGTGTGTGGCTTCCTCGGCGCACAAGCACAGCATTTTATATGTGTTTCCTTTCAGTAGAGCCGCAGCACTGTTGGTGGTTTATTTAAAAATTCTACATTTAATCATTCATGCCAGTACTGTATGTTTTAACCTATTGTAAAGTTACATTAAGTTCAGAGCTAGATTTGCCCCCTAGGCTACATTTATTGCTCTACCCCCCTATGGCCAACGATCTTTGTGGCTGTGCAGTTTCTTACAACTCATATATAATATAAATCAATATGTTCTGCCTGCAATGAAATTTTAATTTTCTAATGTTTTTCTTCGAACAGTTACAGAAGAGGTATACAAAATAAGATTGTACTGCCCTGGGCTATGGCCTCTGTGATTTTCCCATAAATTCAGGACTAAGTTTTAAGGGATAAGAAAAAAGTTGAAACTCTATTTGGAAGCTGTAGTTGCAGCTATGGGGGGAACTTTACTTTTTTTAAAAAGACCCTGTCAAGTAATGACACTGTTAATGTCTGATCAAAGCGGTTCCTCTTGCTGACTTCCTCATCACTACAGTAATACCATGAAGGTCAACAGAAGGAAGCAGTGAGAGTGGTGGGGGACCTAGGAGACTTGACACACCCAGAAGGGATGGTCTCCCTGCAGATTTTAGGAGACATATTTACCACAATAGAGCAGATGAGAAGAGAGGTACTGTAACAGCACTGGTGAACGGCGTGAACCAGAACTGCGGTTAGCAAGGACTTCAATGCGATTCTCTATGCAACAAATCAGTATTGGGCCCCAGGCGTCACTCCTCGCAACAGGAGTTGGGGGGATCTATACATCATATCTGTGTCACATAAAGAAAGGCGTTGAGCTACTAAGCATGGAGGCATTATGACATGCGACCAGAGCTTAGCATTTAAAATGATATATGCAGGTGATTATCAGTAAGGGACCCCAGGCGTCACTCCTTGCAACATGAGTTTGGGGGTTCTCTACATCAAATCACCATAAGGCCACTAGGGGAGATGCTATGAAATAGCATCAACCCCTAGCATAAAAAAGTTAGAGCGAACGGCCCGGATTCACATACATCGGCACATCTTTATGCCGCCGTAGCATATCTTCATTACGCTACGCCGGTGCAACGCAGAGAGAGAAGCATGGAATTCACAAAGCAAATGCTCCCAATGTTGCGCCGGCGTAGCGTATATTCGTCGGCGTAAGGCAGTGTAAGTGGGTTGGAAGTGGGCGTGATACATTTTAATGAAGCGTGACCCCATGCAAATGATGGGCTGAGCTTCAGACAAGTACTTAACCACTTGACCACTGGGCACTTAAACCCCCTTAATAACCAGACCAATTTTCAGCTTTCGGTGCTCTCACAGTTTGAATGACAATAACTCAGTCATACAACACTGTAACCAAATGAAATTTTTGTCCTTTTTTTCCCACAAATAGAGCTTTCTTTTGGTGGTATTTGATCACCTCTTCAGTTTTTATTTTTTTCGCTATATATGAAAAAAGAACGAACATTTTGTAAAAAAAAAATTTTTTCTTCCTTTCTATTATAAAATTTTGCAAAAAATAAAATTTTCTTCATAAATTTGGCCTAAAATGTATACTGCTACATATCTTTGGTAACAAAACAAAAAAAAAATTGATATTATTTAGTCTGGGTGAAAGTTATAGGGTCTACAAACTATGGTACCAATTACTGAAAATTTATCAATTTGATCACACCTATTGTAGTGACAGCCTCTCTCATTTCTTGAGACCCTAACATGCCAGAAAAGTACAAATACCCCCCAAATGACCCCTTTTTGGAAAGAAGACATCCCAATGTATTTAGAAAGAGGCATTGTGAGTTTTTTGAAGTTGTCATTTTTTTTCCCACAATTCTTTGCAAAATCAAGATTTTTTTTATTTTAATTTTTTCCCACAAAATTTTCATATTAGCGGGTTATTTCTCACACACAGCAAATGCATACCACAAATTACACCCCAAAACACATTCTGCTATTCCTCCCGAGTATGGCGATACCACATGTGTGAGACTTTTACACAGCGTGGCCACATACAGAGGCCCAACATGCAGGGAGCACCATCAGGCGTTCTGGAACACCCAGACCAATTCTGACATTTCTCTCCTACATGTAAAAATCATCATTTATTTGCTAGAAAATTACATAGAACCCCAAAACATTATATATGCTTTTTTAGCAAAGACCCTAGAGAATACAATGGCGGCTGTTACAACTTTTTATCTCGCATGGTATTTGTACAGCAATTTTTCGAACGCGTTTTTTTTGGAAACTGTAAAGTTAGCCCAATGTTTTTGCATAATATGAAAGATGAAGTTACGCTGAGTAAATAGATACTCAACATGTCACCCTTCAATATTGCACACACTTGTGGAATGGCGCCAAACTTCACTACTTAAAAATCCCCATAGGCAACGATTTAAATGTTTTTACTGGTTACATCTTTTTAATTGGAGAGGAGGTCTAAGGCCAAAATGATTGCTCTCGCTCTAACGTTCGCAGCGATACCTCACATGTGGTGTTTGAACACCGTTTTCATATGTGGGCGGGACTTACGTGTGCGGTCGCGTCTGTATACAAGCACACGGGTACAGGGGCGCTGTCATTTTTTTTTTTTTATTGTTCATTTTACTTTATTTATTTTAGTTTGACACATTTTTCCCCAAAAATAAATGTTTTAATTACTTTTATTCTTATTACAAGGCATGTAAACATCCCTTGTAATAGGAATATAGCATGACAGGTCCTCTTTACAGTGAGATTGGGGGTCAATAAGACCCCACATCTCACCTCTAGGCTGAGAAGCCTGAAAAAAAAAACGATCGCGGGGAGTATGGCGCGGGGAGTATGGCGCGGGGGTATTGCAGAGTATTGTTCAGAGTTTTGTAGGGGGGTATGCAGAGTTTTGCGCAAGGAAGGGGTTAATGCAGGGATGGCTGAGCAGGGATGGATCTGTGACTGCAATAGTCACAAATCCATCCCACACTGCTGCAGCCATCCGCGCTCTCCTCTCACGCTGTACCGATCGGTACAGCGAGAGGAGGGAGGAACCGGCGTCAGCACATGACGCGGTTTGTTTACATGTGATCGCGCCGTCATTGGACGGCGCGATCACGTGGTAAGGAGCCGCCGCCATTGGCTCCTTACCGCGATCATCGATGCTGCGGGTCCCGTGGACCCGGTGAGCACCGGTGATCGATGGACGTCCTGTTAGAGTACAGGAACCGCCCTATAGACGTATTTCATCTATAGGGCGGTGATTAAGTGGTTAAAATGAACTGCACATGCATCGTACCTTGGACGTATCCCAGTGCGCATGCTCACAATCACGTCGAAACAACTGGCTAAGATACGTCGAATCACTGCCTACGACGTGAACGTAACCTACGCCAAGCCCTATTCACGGTCCATACCTTTCCCTGGTCCATACCTTTGCATGAGTTGCACCTCCTATATGGTGAATAACTTTACGCCGGACGTAAACCTTACGCAAATCACTTAAAACATGCGCTGGGCGCAAGTACGTTCGTGAATCGGCGTATCTCCCTCATTTGCATCGAAAATCAATGGGAGTGCCAAATGCGTCCAGCGTAAATATGTGCCCACTATACGCCGTTGTAGGAAAGTTACGTCAGGCGGCTTAAGCCGATTTTTCAACGTATCTAGCTTTGTGGGTCGGCGCATAGATACGACAGCGCACATTTGTACTTACGTTGGCGTATCTGGAGATACGTCGGCATAAGTGCTTTGTGAATCCAGGCCAACATGTTCAAACAGTTAGGACAAGGCCTATAAGTATTTAATACTTATGTCAAGCACGTAGTAAATATGAGTTGTAGTAACAAGTAATAGTTGCATATGAGATGCAAAATAGCTCCAGTACTTTGAGTGTTCACGTAGCAATTCACAAGTTGTACTGGGAACTAATAGTAATGTAAGAGAGGCAATATAGCTCAGGTACTTTGAGAGTACATATAATAGTCAGGATCTGTAGTAACAACTACCAGTTATACATGAGTGGTGAATATGGTTCAGGTACTTTGAGAGTACATATAATAGTCAGGATCTGTAGTAACTACCAGTTATACATGAGTGGTGAATATGGTTCAGGTACTTTGAGAGTACATATAATAATTAGGAGCTGAGTGGTGAATATGGTTCAGGTACTTTGAGAGTACATATAATAATTAGGAGCTGTAGTAATAACTACTAGTTATACATGAGAGGTGTATATACTGTAGCTCAGGGTATTTGAGTACAGATGTTCTAATAACATATTCCTTAGCAGACAGTCCTATAACAAAACAGTATCCTAGATGTTGAGCAGTAGAAGATATGATAGTCAATAGCAATTGTATAGCTGGTATATAAGTAGCAGGTATTGCTATAGCACTACAAGTAACAGAAATGTAACTTATCCATTTTTTAGGCTTCTGTATAGGAACTAGGGATCCTGTGGTGAAGGATGTTCAGTAGGGCAGTCTGTAAGGTTGTCCCCAGCAATGGCTCCAAGTAACAGTAGGTGTAGATGGTATCAAAGTAGTAGTTGAGACTGGAGCGGTGTTCCGGCATGGGGAGCAATGGCATCCATGTCTGTAGCATAGGCCGAGCTACGGCTGACAATAATAGAACGCTGTTCATCTGTTTCCTGAATGCCTTTATAGGCAGTGAACAGCTGTAGGCAATAGTAGTGATTTTGAAAGGCCTGCCGTAGTGCACGGCGCACTTCTGTGTTCATCGCACGAGCACCATATGCGTTCCAGCATGGAACGCATTCCGGCGCTGAAAGCACCTGTCTATTAGTGAAGGTAACAGGCGCGCAGAGCGCCTGGTACAGGTACAAGCTTTACTCAGAAATCTTACATAACGGTGTCCCTCGTAACGGTGACTCCACTCAAATATAAATGTGTGACACTGTTTAATTTTTGTGTATGAATGTTGTTCATGTAGCAGAGAAGTTTGTGCCGCCCCCCCAAAATAGTGAGCACCAGTACAGTACAGTTTTTAGGTGGAGATGCGGTAGGCTTCCCTGAATAAATGAGTATTCAAGGATCGCCTAAAGGTGGACAGGGTAGGAGCTGACTGGACATAAAGGAGTAGGGAGTTCCAGAGGATGGGAGAGGTTCTGAAAATGCCCTGGAGGTAAGCATGGGAGGAGGTAACAAGGGAGCTAGAGAGAAAAAAAATTTGGGAGCAGAGGACGAGCGGAGTAGTGGATGGCTTTGTGCTGTGGTTAGTATTTTAATTTTAAAACAATGTGCTAGTGGAAGCCAGTGAAGAGATTGGCAGAGAGGGGAGCAGTGACAGATCAGTTAGTAAGGTGTATAAATCGGGCAGCAGCTTATTTACCGCGTCATTGTGAAATGACGGCGGCAGGAACCCCTCCTCGATCCGGGAGGACGTCATATGACGTCCTTTGTTCTCAGCGATCTAGGGTGCACGCCGCCAGCGGCGCACACGTACACCCGCGGCACCACCCGCGACCCCGCGATTGCCGCCAGGCACCCGCGATTACCGCCGATCACGGCAGAAGTGTGGATCTGTGTGTGTAAACACACAGATCCACCTCCTGTCAGCGGTGAGGAGACTGATGTGTGTTCCCAGTACAGAGGAACACACATCGGTCTCCTCCCCCTGTGAGTCCCCCTACAGTTAGAACACACTTTAGGGGACATTTTAACCCCTTCAGCGCCACCTAGTGTTAACCCCTTCGCTGCCAGTCATGTTTACACAGTAATCAGTGCAGTTTTATAGCACTAATCGCTGTGTAAATGTGAATGGTCCCAAAAACGTGTCAAAAGTGTCGCCGCAATGTCACGGTCACAAAAAAAACGCAGATCGCCGCCGTTACTAGTAAAATAAAAAAAATTCCATAAATCCTATCACCTATTTTGTAGACGGTATAAATTTTGTGCAAACCAATGAATATACGATTATTGCATTTTTTTTTTTAACCAAAAATACGTAGAAGAATAAGTATCGGTCTAAACTGAGGGGAAAAATAGTTGTTTTCTTTTAAAATTGTGATATTTATTAAATAAAAAAAGTAAAAAATATTGTGTTTTTTTTATTAAATTGTCGCTCTTCTTTTTTTGTTATAGCGCAACAAATAAAATCCGCAGAGATTATCAAATACCACCAAAAGAAAGCTCTATTTGTGTGGGGAAACATAAAGATTTAATTTGGGTACAGTGTAGCATGACTGTGCAATTGTCATTCAAAGTGCAACAGCGCTGAAAACAAAAAATTGGCCTGGGCAGGAAGGGGGTGAAAATGCCCTGTATGGAAGGGGTTAAAGATAGTTGCAACAGTCAAGGCGGGATATAACCGGAGAGTGAATACGTTGTTTTGTCACATCCTTCAGGAAGGGGCAAATTATGGAAGTGTTGCAGAGGTTGAGGCTGCAAGTTTTAGCCAGTGATTGGATGTGGGGCCCTGTGAAGAGGTCAGAGTCTAGAATTATACCTAGCACACTGACATGTGCAGAGGGACCAATGGTTCCTTAGGTCGCTGGTTCAATTTCCGGCTCTAAGGACCAATTGATAGGAAAATCCCAGAACTTAGGGGTTTCCAATAACATGTTGACTGCTGAACCACATTCAAGAAGATGTATTTAATATTCAAACCTATAGTTTTGCCATAGGCAGGGGAGCAAACGTATACTGTACATGGTGACATAATTGCTCATGGTATACATTCAATATAATTGTTCTAAAGAGGCTGGGGGCCTCAGTACATTTATATCATCTAACAGGGGGAGGCACCTTGGATGTGCCCTTTGTTGAAGTCCTAATCAATTTGTTGGTTATTTACATTGCTAAACAGATGGTCATTTAGCACCTACATGTCACTTCCAGAATTCTGTGTAAAAATGCCACAGATACAGTAGGTGACTGGGATATTGTGTCAATCTCGCTCCCTTTCTCGGCGAGATTGACCACCTACGAGCCCCATCGCGGGAGCCAGCGCCGAGCTGGCTTGCCGCGATGGAGACAAAGCCGTCATAGAAGCGACGGGAATCCGACGCGGATTCCCGCCAATTCTACACGTGGGCGGAGTTTGTTATGAATCCTGAAGGAGAAATCCCCGCCGGATTTTTAAAGAAAAATCCGGCATGGGTTCCCCCCTCAGGAGCATAACGGGCCCTTAGGTCGGTTATGGGTTGTAAGGAGCCCCCTACGCCGAAAAAACGGCGTGGGGGTCCCCCCACAATCCATAACAGACCCGTATCCAAAGCACGCCGGCCAGCCGGTCAGGAAGGGAGTGGGGGCGAGCGAGTGCCCCCCCCCCCTCCTGAGCCGTACCGGGCAGCATGCCCTCAACATGGGGGGGTCAGGTGCTCTGGGGCAGGGGGCGCACTGCGGCCCCCCACCCCAGAGCACCCTGTCCCCATGTTGATGAGGACAGGGCCCCTTCCCGACAACCCTGGCCGTTGGTTGTCGGGGTATGCGGGCGGGAGGCTTATCGGAATCTGGAAGCCCCCTTTAATAAGGGGGCCCCCAGATACCGGCCCCCCACCCTAAGTGAATGAGTATGGGGTACATTGTACCCCTACCCATTCACCTGCAAATACAAAGTGTAAACACAAATAAAACACACAGGGTATTGAAATATTTTATTAGTTGGCCGCCGGGGGGGGGGGGGGGTGTGTATGATCGCTTTTATAAAAGCGCCCCCCTCCGGCGGGCTTCTGTGGGGGGTGGGTGCCGTCGTCTGGTTCTCTTCCGCCGCCGGGGGGCGCTTTGATAAAAGCGCCCACCACCCGGCGGGCTTCTTTCGACGTCTTCGGCGGCGGGGGGGTCTTCTCCCACTCTCCGGGGTCTTCTCCCGCTCTCCGGGGGTCTTCTCCCACTCTCCGGGGTCTTCTCCCGCTCTCCGGGGGTCTTCTCCGCTCTCCGGGGGTCTTCTTCTTCTTCAGGACTCGCCGCCGCTATCTTCGTGTGTTAGCTCAATTACTAGCGGCGGCGGCCCCCTCCTCTGCGACTGCGACGTCGGCGTCTTCTTCTTCTTCTTCTTCTGCTGTCCAGATGTTGACGCGACGCATCCTTCCGCTGTTATGCCGGGCGCGCGGCTCGCAGCGAAATATATAGGCCTGTCTTGTGACGTCGCAGTCCCATCATGCTCCGGTAGGTATCACGTGGGTAGGTAGCACGTGATACCTACCGGAGCATGATGGGACTGCGACGTCACAAGACAGGCTTCCTCCCTCGGGGCGGTCAGCACAGGACAACTCTGTAAGTTTTGCTCCAGATCAACGTGGTCCCGGAGCCAGGAACACTGCAACACACACCCCGGCCAGAAGGGCCACACACAGGGGTGGTGGGACAACTGCCCAGGTGGATGGCGGCAAAGACGACCCCAACCAATGGCGTCTGCCCCTAAATACCCCTCCCCAGCATGCACATTGAGGCGATCAACCCTCCTGATTGGTCGACATAAAGGTGGTATTGGAAGCCATGGGAGGTTATCAAGTGACCAAAAGAGGAAGTGTAGGTAGAGAGAAGAAGGGGTCCAAAAGTATCGCTTTTGGGGACCGCTACAGAGAGACCAAATGGAAAGGAAGAGACAGTTGTAAGTAACACTGAAGAAACACTGATAGATAGAAAGAGAACAAGGAAAGATCAAAATCTTGGCGACCAAGGGAGTGTAGTTTATTGAAAACTACATGTTCAATAGTATTAAAGGTCTAGTAGTAAAATTATGGCCGTTGGTTTAGGAGTTAGTAAATTGTTAGTGAGTTTTAGTACGGCAGTTTTTTCAAGAAGGTTTTTTCATTAAGGTAGCTGCGTGATCTAGGTGAGCCTTTATTCATTCATCTTCATCAGGTAAGAAACGTATTCAGTGATGGGATGGCAGTAGTGTATTTTTTTTCTTACAAAATACAAAGTTGTATCTGCAGAACTAATAAAGAATATATATACAAATAGTAGTTAGAAATCCATACACAATGGAGCTGTACCATAAAACAGCAGCACATAAATAATAAACACATCTCACAAATTGCAATCATTCCAGTAATTTGCAGATTTCGGCCCGGAGCTCACAATTACCTGGCAGCAATACTTGGGAATAATAGGCATACAAAGTAATGTGTTTCCCTATTCATGTTCCATTCTCCCTTACTCGGTGTTTAATTTGTGAAAGTCATTAGCTGCAATCTCAACTGTGAAATTGCTGGCTAATATTTATTTCATTAATAGTACGCCCATATTCCCTCTACCTGGCAATACAACATTAGCATTTTAATTAAAGCACTGAAATAGCCAGAACTGCGCCTTGGGTGAAACTGTCCTCTGTTGTAAATTCTGGGAACAAAATTCTGGACTTCTACAAAAAAAGAAAGAAAAATAAACTAATGGTTACAATAAATTAACAAGGATGTGGTTTTCAGTTTGCTACATTTGTGTATACATTTTATGGGGCAAGTCTATTTAAATCGGATATTTTTAGTTAGAACCTAAGAAGTGAATCCTCTGCATTGTGTAAAAAAAGGCTGTTTGATCCTGTATGCACAGATCCTTCTCTTTTTGCATTGTCTCCAAAACATCTCTGGATAAGAGAGTTAGTGGAGTCAGTCTACACATACTCAGTTTGGTGGATATTGTTAGAGGGTTTTTTTTTTTTTCTTGGGAAGGTGCATGTGATCAGCACAAGGCCAATCGGCACTGTTCAGACAGAGGGTCAGGGGTCCTGCATACTTCTAGGACATTCGTGGGAGAATCAAAACTCCTCCTACAAGCTTTAACCAGACACTGTTAGAAGTCACAAGACTATGTAGCACTCACTCCCACAGGAGCCGCTGGTTTGATGTGGGATTGGCGTAATTGAAGTTACCTCTGTAATATGTCTAGGGGTGATAGCAGTGACGGAATGTCCAGGCAGTTGGTTGACGTTTTAAAGTGCTTTATTCTCGGTCAACATGACCAACAGTCAACTTGGAATAGATAGGACAGATTGGTGAAAAGAGCAACCTTGCAGATTCAGGCTTAGGATAGAAGTAAGCAATCCTGCCTCCAAATAGTATTCTCGCTTTCGTCGCCACCCCAGCCTGGATGGGTGCAGTGCACCCGGACAGGCCTCCCTCACAGACCTGGCAGCTGGAGTGTCACTGTGAGCTCTGAGAAGGAACAAGTCTCTGCCACAGACTTGGCTTTAGTGAATTAGTAAAGGCCTCTGCCACAGGTCCAATACTCAAGGACAAGAATTAAATTGGATCCTCTCAGTCAATAGTTGGGGTCACCGACTGACAGTTTGCAACTCACATCCTGTCAGTGTCTGGTCACCCAGATCCCTGTTGGTTCCATCTAAATCCTATTGGATCACCTGCCTCCGGGTTCACCTCAGACCGACTCCCCACCGAATAGCATCCAGCTTGGGATCTCTCTGTGTGGGGTCCCAGTAAGTCACTGGGGCCCCATCTGCGACTTTAGTTGCCCTGAACCAGGAGGGCTCAGAGTTTGGAACTCCGCGTAGCACGTGCGCCCTGGCCAGGTGGGCCATAGTAGCGGGCCCCGTGATGTGCGCACACCCTAAAGGTGGGTGCCGCACCTGCTAAACGTTGTGGGTAGAAGACCCGGAAACAATGGCGTCGACGCCAGAAATACCCTCCCCCAGCATGCCCCGCGAGGGAGAACATCCTCTAATTGGCTGCTGGGGAAAGGCGCTTTCTACCTGGACACTCTGGTGTCACCTATCGACCAAAGAATAGAAGTGTATCCCTGGAACACAGAATGGGACCACAGGGAGCCCAGCCCGAACAATTTGTACAAATAAACATGGATGAGAGCAAAGTAACTCTCTCATCCCCCATTTAAATAGCGTCCTAACTGAAAGAAAAGGGGTGCTACAACTACTCTATACTGCTGATGAGAAAATGTATTTAGCAGTTTATATTTACTAAAATAATTGCATTTCCATGTTCTGTGTACTGTGAGAGACCAGATATAGTGAATGCAGAGTCCTGGGTTTAGTAGCACTTTAAATCCAACTACAGGCTGGACGAAACAAAAACCCTGGCATGCCCCACCCCCCCATTGCCCCAACTCCCTCACCCCCTACTTTAACGGTCAAATGCTCACTCAATATGCTTAATCCATCTAAAGGGAGTGGGGAAGGCTGCAATACTTAAAGTGGTTGTAAACCCCACTTTTTGACTTTTACCTACAGGTAAACCTATAAAAAGGCTTACCTGTAGGTATAAAGAATATCTCCTAAACCTGTACGGTTTAGGAGATATTCCCCTCTCAATGCGCCGGCGGAGCATGTGCAGGGGGGATCCTCGTCTGAAGGGCTGGCCGCTGCCGACCCTTGCCGGAATGAAATCTCCCGCGCGCATGCGCTGGAGCGGCGATACCCGGAAGACACGCTGGCGTGGACCAGGTAAGTCACTTCTCCTCGTTCCGAGGTAAGTATTTAATAATGAGCTAATATGCGGTGCATATTAGCTCATTATGACTTTTGCCTTGCAGGTGTAAAAAAAAAAAAAAAAAAAATAATGTATATGCGTGTTTACAACCACTTTAACATAATCCACTCTGTCCGGCTCCAGTGTTCCCACTGGCTATAAGCCCTGCATTGTATGAAGAAGAGGCAAGATGGAGATTGAGGCCAGAAGCGCCATAGAGAGGAGGCTGTGGAGTATAGCTGGAGGGGTTCTACTGGAGCAAAACATAAAGTATTATACCTTATTCCTACAACTCTATGCAAAAATTTGCATTAAATGTTGCACTGTGTGTGTGTGTTGGAGGAGCAGGAGTCCTGCAAAGGTTGTTTTTTTTTCCCTGTGCCTGGAGTTGTGATTGAATAGATCCACTCCTCCCCAGCGCACTTACTAACTAACATGTTGTATCACAGCTCATAATTAGTATTAGTCTACATTTTAACTGAGCCCAAAAATGGCCAGAGATGTCCGAGGGAATCACGGGTAGACCCCTTTCCAGTGTTCCCTGCTGCACACCTACACTCTAGTGATGCACACAAGCTCCCCCACCAGCGGCTGACATCTTCAGCTGGTCTTTGTGTGAATCTTCAGCCATCTTGATTGGCTGGGATGACCTAACTTTAAACTGGGATGTGCATGCCATTGGGGTTGATTTACTAAAGGCAAATAGTCTGTGCACTTCACAAAGTGCAGTTTCACTCTAAAAGTGCAGTTGCTTCAGAGCTTAGTAAGTGAAGTAATCCTTCACTTTACAAAGAATACCCAATCACATGCAAGGAAAATTAATTGGATGGTGGAAGTCAGTATAGCTGCTGGCAGTGGCGGCTGGTGCTCAAAATTTTTGGGGGGGCGCAAACGAGAAAAAAAATATTGCAGCCTCACTGTGCCCATCACATGCAGCCACTGTGCCATGCCACCAAATGTAGCCACTGTGCCATCAATTGTCACCACTGTGCCATGCCATCAAATGCAGCCACTGTGCCATCAATTGTCACCACTGTGCCATGCCATCAAATGCAGCTACTGTGCCCATCAATTGTCACCAATGTGCCATGCCATCATATGCAGTCACTGTGCCCATCAATTGTCACCACTTGTGTCACTAATTGTGCCATGCCATCAAACGCCACCACTGTGCCATCAATTGTCACCAATGTGCCATGCCATCAAAAGCAGATACTGTGCCCATCAATTGTCACCACTGTGCCATGCCATCAAATGCAGTCACTGTGCAATCAATTGTCACCTCTCTGCCATGCCATCAAATGCAGTCACTGTGCCATCAATTGTCACCTCTCTGCCATGCCATCATATTCAGTCACTGTGCCATCAATTGTCACCACTGTGCCCGGCCTGTGCTCATTGTTGCCTCTGTGCCCCATGATGCCACTGTGCCCCATGCTTCTACTGTGCCCCATGCTGCCACTGTGCCCCATGCTGCCACTGTGCCCCATGCTGCCCCTTTCCCTGTAAAAAAATCACTTACCTGACGCTTCCATGTCCTCCCTCGATGTCTTCTGCCGCCCTGGAGAAGCTTCAGCCAATCAGGTTCCTGAAAACCAGAATCCGGGAACCTGATTGGCTGAAACGGCTGTCAGTCTAATGCAAGGACCGCAGATTGTCTGCGCTCCGAGCATAGACTTCCGAGAGCCGGAGGGCGGGACTGGAAAAGCCTATCAGAGCCACTGGCTTTGATAGGCAGTTCCCCCCAGCCAACCAGCTGTCGCTATTCGGGTAACCGGCGTCCCATGTCCGGTTATACGAATAGACCAGGCAGCTGGCAACAGTAACACACGTCCAATGCATAGCATTGAACGTGTGTTACTTGCGAGAGGGGGTGGCGCTGCAGCGCCCTCTATAGACGGCCGCCAGAACTTCGGCTAAAATGTCAAAATGACATTTTAGCCGAATAAAAGTTCTTAAAGGGCCCGTTTTTTTTTTTTTTAATTCTTTTTTTTTTTTGTGACTGCGGGAGGGGGGGCGGCGCCCGTGCGCCCATATGGGCGGGGCGCCACTGGCTGCTGGTCAATTACTAAGCTCTTGAGCAACTGCACTTGCAGAGTGAAAATGCTCTTTGCAAAGTGCACAGTCTATTTGCCTTTAGTAAATCCCCCCCCCCCCCCCCATTGTGTCTCTTCTGCATTAAAATACTTGGGGCCCTTTCACACGGGGCTGTCCGTGTGTGTCTCCGCTTTGTTCTGCGGGGAGCGCTACGCCGATCCCCGCTGAGTAGGCAGATGACAGGTCTGTCTCTGCACACTGTGTAGGGACCGGCCTGTCAGAGCGCTGCTCTCCTCAATGGAGGAATGAATGACAACGGACCGTAGAGTCCATTGTCGCCCAATCTGATCCGCCAGATGGATGGAAAAGTAGGGTTTTCCTCCGTCACACTTTGGCGGGTCGGATGTCAGCGGGCATGTCACCGCTGACATCTGTGGCTTCATAGAGGGGCACGGAGCGCCCGTTCAGGTCTGCCTAAAAAACTGGCAGACGGGCCCTTACCCGTTTGCAAATTTTTATCTTTTATCTTATAATAGATAATAGGGAATCACTGCATTTTCAGTACAAAAAATAAAACGATTCGGCAACTCATCCTAAACAATTTTAATTACAAACAGCTTAAGGGAATGAGTTTGTAGGGAGCATAACATCCACTGTATTTTTAGGCTCCATGCACACTGAAGCTGATAAAAGCTATAAAAAAACGCCAGTAGCTTTGCTTTTTTTTTTTTTACTTTTTTTTTTTTTTTATGGATAAAAAAAAAATTGTTTTTTGGCGGTTTTGAGGGTTTTTCAGCGTTTTGTGTTATTTAGCGTTTTTTCCCGCCAAAAAACTGCACTTTGAACGCAAATTTCGGGCGTTCAGAAAAAATCCAATAAACTCCAAAGCTCATTGACACTGAAAAACGCTCAGGTGTGCATGGACACATAGGCTAACATAGAGTTCAGTTTATGGGCTTTAAAGTGGATGTAACTTTGTAGAGTATAAGATTTCCTATCATCTGTGCCCAGTCTTGCCATACAGAGTTAGGGCCCATTCACACCTGAGCGGCAAAACGCCTGTCGCGCGACGCTCGTGCCGCTGGAGGGGAAATTTCCCATTCATGTCTATAGAGATGGTTCACATCTCTGAGACGCCGAACGCCTGTCGCCTGAAAAAAAGTCCCGGACCCTTTTTTTCAAGCGACATTGGCGTTCGCCCATAGACATGAATGGGAAGATTTGTAAAAAAAAAAAAAAAAAAAAAAAAAAAAAATCGAAGCGCGGCAAGTAAAGCCGCGTATGCGGCGTTACTTGCCGCTCAGGTGTGAATGCAGCCTAAATCCAGCGCTGAGTAATCGTCTTTTAATGTTCAGTAAAATGAACAGCCTTAGGCCGCGTACACACGGCAGGGAATCTCGATGGGCAGAACACATCGTTCCGCCCGTCGAGGTTCCCTGCCGGCCGTCGAAATCGGCGACCCGCCCGTCGGGAATGGCAACCAGCCATTCTTCCGGGCGGGCCGTCGAGGAAATAGAGAGCGTGCTCTCTATTTCGGCTCGACGGGCTTCCCGACGGGAAGCTCGCTGAGACCGTACACACGGCCGAGGTCCTCGCTGGAATGTGCATTCCAGCGAGGTTCTCGCTGATTTTCAGCGAGAACCTCGGCCGTGTGTACGGGGCCTTACAGATAAAAACCTGCCGATTATAAAAAGTCAGTTTTCTCTCTTCTTGCTTTGAGTGACAGGTTATTTACAAATATAGCTTGGACATGTTTATCATATATTATGTTATGTTTATCATAACATGAGGTATAAAAAGTGTGAAATCCACCCCTCCCCCACATAACACATCCTGGTAATATACAATGAACTTTGGATCACCTCATGTTATTATAAACATGTCCAAGCTAGATATGTAAATAACCTGTCACTGAAAGCAAAAACAGAGAAACCGACTTTATAATTTGGCAAGTTTTTATCTGGAATTCTGTTAATTTGCACTGAACATTACAAGAGGATTACTCAGTGCTGGATTAACTCTGTGTGGCAAGACTGGGCACAGATGATAGGAAATCTTATACTCTACATTGTGACATCAAAAAAAACATTTTTTTGGGGGTTTACATCCACTTTAAAAAAAAGGCCAAAACGCCAATAAACTGCAGTTTATCAGTGCATGGAGCCTAAAGCTGAACTCCGTACAGCTGTAAGGCTCCATTCACACCTAGGCGTTTTGTCTCCTGAAGCGCGACGCTACAATACGCCGTATTGTCGAATTTGCATTATTGTCTATGGAGACCGTTCACATCTCCGAACGCTGTACGCCGATAGAACGTCGAACGCCGATTTTGAAAAAAAGTCCCGGACCCTTTTCCAACGCGCGTATCGGGCGGCTTTGGCGTTCCGCATAGCCGACAATGGCTATACAAAAAGCAGGATTTTAAAACGGCACGTTTTGTCGCCGCAAATCGCGGGTACAAAGCGCCTAAACTTTGTCGCCCAAATATGCCCAAAATCGCTAACGCCTAGGTGTAAATCCAGCCTTAAAGACACAAAGCAGCTCTGTATTCATTATTAAATCATATTGTATCTTTTTTTGTTTTTAATGCAACTGATGTAAATACCTGATTTTGACATGGTGGCAGCCTGGTAAAATCCCATTTACAGCATTGCTCTCAGACAAAGAGACTGAGGGGCAGGACTGGGAACCAATCAGGTTTATTGCATGCAAAAATACTGACCCAGAACATGCTGAGAGAAGGAGAGAGCAGCGTGAGCAGAGAGAGCACCTCATCAGTCTGTTGCTGCTTCTTCACTACCCAGTCAGCAGGCTGGGAGAGGAGAGAGAGGACACCACCTTATTCTTTCTGCAGGCTATACTGTAACAGAGAAAACGTTGCTATTCATATAGCATTGCTGTGTCGCAGAGCTTTGTGGATCTTATGAGTGGATGGACAGAAATTCAAATATATTGACAGGTCAAACAGACTCAAATATGTGTTTCAGGTGTGTATTTAGCTGTTTGCCTGGAGTTCAGGTTTAAACGGGGTGAATATTATAGCAAACATCTTCTATTGAAGAACAGATGCTGACAAATGTCAGGGGATTTAATTCTCACTAAGCAAATGCTGGGCAAATGTCCACTAATCTTGCTATGTAAATAGGGTGAATGTTGACCGAAGAAGTTTGAGTGATTGCCAGTTAAATTGCCCATCTAGTCTTTTAAAAAAATATAACTCTAAAATACTCTAAACGACTCAAGACTGTATTAATTAAAAAAAAATGTAAGCAGCAAGAAAGAGATCATATTTTTCCACTACACTTTATTTTCTGTTTCATTGAGTTTTTGAGCCGCAGTTTTACTGATTTTACTGTGATGCCGCGTACACACGACCGTTTTGAATGGTCTAGAAAAAACTATTTTTTTTCAACCCAATTATTGTTGAGCCTGCCTTTCCCACACACTATCGTGAAAAAAAATTGCTCTAGCAAAGCGTGGTGACGTACAACACGTACAACGGCACTATAAAGAGGAAGTGCCATTCGGATGGCGCCACCCTTGGGGCTGCTTTTGCTGATTTTGTGTTAGTAAAACTTTGGTGAGAGACGATTCGCGCTTTTCTGTCTGTTACAGCGTGAGGAATGTGCTTTCTCCATTATGAACGGTAGTTTTACCAGAACAAGCGCTCCCGTCTTATAACTTGCTTTTGAGCATGCCTGTTTTTTTCACGTTGTTAAAGCCCACACACAACCATTTTTGGCCAAGTTAAAAACGACAACATTAAAAACTATGTGAAAATTTAGAGCATGTTCTACATTTTTAATGGGCATTTTTTACGTCGTGAAAAATGCTCTGGAGCCCACACAGTCTTTTTTAATGACATTAAAAAAAAAAAAATTACATCACAAAAAATGGTCATGTGTACGCGGCATGAGATGTTTAAGGTGAGATGCTAGCATATAAACAAGGAAAAATAAAACATTCCAAATTGTGCTCCACCCTTGGGATATTAGGGTTAGTCACTCCTTGATTTCTATCTCTCCGAACTCCATCAGATTTCATGGATACCACTCACCTCTCTGCACACCACGCCCCAGCACCAATTAAAGAAAAACCTTACACACAGCAGGGAGCAATGATGAAAATCCAGCCATAGTGATCCCTGTGGTGGGATGACTAGTACACAATATAACTGAACCAGAACTTGCAGCAGACTTGCAGAATGTTTGCAAAGAAACTTGATCTGGAGTTATGCAATGTGGACTTGCTGCAATTGTGCAACAAACTTGTGAAACCTGGCAAGTCTAGCAACAGCTTAGCAAGTTTTTTTCAAACTTGGAGCACAATTACTTGCTATCTGGGTAAGCTGTCTGAGGGCAGCATAGGGTTGGGATTGTGGCCTGCAGTCCAACCAAAGGTGACGGTTCTGCCAACCGGAGAACCTGTCGTGGTCAGAGGTAGAGGGGAAGCTGTCGCCACTAGGGGGCCAACCACCTTATTACCAGGGACCACAGTGAGTAGCTAAAGCCAAGCTAAGGACCCATCAAGGAAGCCAGGGTGACGCTTGAGGAAGATACTGAAGATACCGAGTGTAACGATCGGAAGAGCTCAGCGGGTCCAGTGGCAGTGGCTCAGCAAGTCTAGTGAGAGGGACTGGGAGCTCAGTGGAAAAGAAGAGTTTCCAGAATAGATGGACAGCTGCACTCCAAACTAACTTAAAGTCGTCTTTTATTCATAAAATCCAGGACATGCATGACAGTATACAGCCAGGAAAAGGGACAGCCGACGCGTTTCACACTAGTCTAGTGCTTAGTCATGGCACTAGACTAGTGGAGCTCAGGGGAGTGAAGATCTACAAGAAGTGATTGTAGAGGAAGATAAGAAGTTTGTTACAACTTGTGTTAGAAACTCTTAAAAGACAGTTGCCAAAGGAGACAGCATTCCTACATATGCAGATGTGCTATCTTGCTGGATGCCTTTCCCCGCATTGGCTGTCTACCTTTACAAGTCTCGGAGTCTGCCCATTAACATTGCAACCACTAACGGGTATCCTGGCCCTAACCCTCTCTCCCTCAGTTCTATTCAAAATAAATCTCTTAGCATTCAAGAAGTGTCTGGCGCCCATGAATCGGTCTGGCTCTACACCCACTATGCCTTGCAACCCACTCTATACAGAAGTATGTCAGCTGTCCCTAACTCTAGAGCAGTGATGGTGAACCTTGACACCCCAGATGTTTTGGAACAACATTTCCCATGATGCGCATGTACTCTGCAGTGTAGTTGAGCATTATGGGAAATGTAGCTCTAAAACATCTGGGGTGCCAAGGGTCACCATCACTGCTCTAGATGTTCTCATTAGACCGACAGGGACCGGGACCTTGCTACAATACAGTTAGTTTATACTACCCAAATATTTTCGCCTGCATATAAATATACTGAACACATGAAGCTAAAGTGAATGTAGTCAAAAAAATCCATTGTATTTATAATCTTAATAAGCTCTACTGCATGCATTTTCTGTTTGCTTGTATGCTGCAGCTTTCGGGAGCTCAGGAAGGGCCGTTACATTTGAATGGATAAGTACCATATCTGCTTTCACCTCTAGCCTCAATCTGCTTTGGGTCTAGCCGTAGATATAAATTATGCTAAACCTTTCTTCTACTGACACTTGTAATATTTTGTAGCACCCTTTAATATATCACTGACAGCTCTGTAAATAATCCCCATTGAGTTTAAAGAGCTGTTTTATTTTCATATTTCTTCAATTGCATTGTTGTATTTTTCCTTGTCATGTCAGCATTGAGTGCCCAGTATTAAAAGTCTCTGCAAAGATCCAACTGTTCTTTATAATATGGTTAGAGCGCATTGACACGTAAAAATCTTGCCTGCAAATTAGCTTGCTTCTCCCTGTCTCTCGGAAAGAAACCCCTTGAAGCTGAGGGAAAGAAACATCAATCAATGTGTCTTACGTTTACTGAAACACCTGGCTGGATTATGATAAAAATGTATGTGCTGCACAGAGCTATGTTACATTGTATCTAATGTTGTGCTATTCTTAGATACAGCAGAGCATAGAGTAAAATGGGCAAGGAAAGGCACCTGTTGCTAAATTATTTTACATGATTTGGAAGCCTTGGATTTGGTTTGCTAAATTAAAGTAGTTCTTAAGGTGCAAGTTTATTTTATCTTACCTTAATACATTTTCTATGCATTAAGGCAGTGGTGTCAAACCTGCGACCCAAGACCACTATGAACTTACTTGAAAATGCAGTCATAGAATCCCCCCCCCCAAAAATAAATAAAATTAGAACCCTAATATCTGGCGAGTACGTTGAGAATTGCTACAACATCCATTGAACCAGACATTGATGTTGTCATGATCAGGGGTCAGGCTCCAAGGTAAGGATCAAACAAAAATGTAGTGTGTTAACAAGCCAAAAGGTCAGTAACGAGTAGTTGCAGATTGGCATCAGACAGAAGTGTAGTCAAGGGTTGATAAAAAGTGGTAGCAAAATATGGGCAGCAATAGGGAATGCAGGAGCAAGATACTGTCTGAGAGAGCACAATAATCTGGCAAACAGGAACTGCATAGAGATGGCTTAAATCAGGAAGTTAATAGGAGGAGCAAAGAGTACAAGGTTCAGCAGAATTCAAGGCACAAGGCAGGGTTGTCCAATAGATCAGACAGGGTGCTGTCCAAAATTTCAGGTAGCTCAGCGAGAAGAGTCATTGCCAGACACAAGCGAGGTCCCAGGTTTAAATCCAGGCCCTGACAGATGCATTAGTCTATCAAAAACAATGTCAAATATCACACTAGTTAAATTTTGTCCTCTTTTACTTTTATATAAAAAAATATTACTCAGATAGGTACATTGTTTGTATCCGTGATGGTTAACTTGTGATCTGCCTGACTTTTTTCTGTTCACTTGAGTCTATACTTGGCTTTTAATACTAATAAAAGCTCCAAGTGGCCAAAAGGCAGATGGATGGATCTTAAGCAGGTGGCAGATGGATGTGTGAGGAGAGAGAACAGAGGAAGCACATAGCAAAGTACCGCCGTATAAAAGGTTTATTGGATCAATAGAAAAAATAAAAACTCACATTTGCAAGGTAAAAACTGGGCACAACTCCATACGAGCAGCGAACTCGTCTCCCAGCCATCAAACGTGCACGCTCTAGTGCTCCTGACGCGTATCGTCATGTGACTTCTTCAGAGGATCTCAGGACGATACACGTCAGGAGCACTAGAGCGGTACTTTGATATGTGCTTCCTCTGTTCTCTCTCCTCGCATATCCATCTGCCATCTGCTTGAGATCCATCCATCTGCCTTTTGGCCACTTGGAGCTGGAGAAGGGACTGGGGGGACCCTGAGCATTGATACCGGACCTGTACGAACTCAGAGTTTGTGGGATATAGGCCCACCATTCATGATCACAAAGTGAGTGCATGTCTGTGTGATTTATCATTATTTTTCTAGTGCCATCACAGGATTATGCTATGTTGTGTCTCTGATTTTTACATGCTCATCTGCCATTGAGATCCTTTGTCGTCATCCCTTACTGCTGTGCATTTTCTCTGCTGGAGTGGATTTTTTGGCTATCTGTATATAGCCGGAAGGTGAGCGATTTAGGCGATTTAGTTTGGATGTGTCGCTCTATATAAGTTTTTCATGAGCGGTTAGAGAGCACTAGGGGTGTCTGCACCGAAGTCTCCATCTTCATCATTTCTATGTTGGAAGTTTTCTTTCTGCTCTGGGTATTTCACTCACAGAATTTTTATTTTTTTTGGACTTTCACCACAGACTATTCATTATTCCACTTTTGTATTTACTTTGTGAAATCATTTGATGTCTGGATGTCATTATGTTTCATGGTGTTATCCTTATTTGTGTGTTTTAGTATCCACTTTTCACATGTTGTTTACACTTGTTCATTATTTACCTAGTTCCTAGGACCCTCCCCCTGGTTCGTGCACTATTGTGGCACATACCCCTAGCACAGCACAGACACCATTATTTTTTTCACTCTATTCTTTGGGAGGTGTGTGTCTGAGGGACCTTTTTGGAGTAGTTTTACTTCAGATTCAAGTCCATGTATCCCCGAAACACACAGACTCTGAGAAAGAGAGGACCTGGATACAGATTTGGGGTCTCTATGCCCAAACCAGCATTGACTGCTCCAACCCCCTCCCAGACTCAGAACAGGTGTTATTATAATCAGCCGAAAAAGAACCTGATGCCGGGGTCTACGCCTATAATCTGTTTACTAAAGGTTTATGTGTTAGTGCATCTCTCCCATTGTGGTCCTCCTAGGTGTGAATTCCCATTGTTAATTAGGTCACCTGTTGTTTCTGTCTGTTGGCTAATCCTCTCGGAGGTTCCTACATGATCTGATTTAGTTCCTACATGATCTGATTTGGGTAATATTTGGTTTTATTATTCATGTGGTGACTGCCCTACTTTTGAAGTGTATAAACATTTGTATTTCTGTTCAACTAATAATCATTCCTATGGTTCTTATGCCAACATCTTGCCTGTGTACGATACTTTAGGTAAAAGGGCTGGTATTAGCTCTGTCTCCTGGGTGCCAGGTGTTCTGTCAGCTTAACTGCTCAAATGTGGTTCAAAAAGACAAATATTCTTAAACCAAACTCAGAGGGGGCTGTGTTAGGCCTCATTCACACTTCAGTCCGTTCAGGTCCATCTGTCAGTTTTGACGGTGGCCCCGAACAGGCGCTCCATGCATCTCTATGGAGCGTCGGATGTCAGCGGAGACATGTCCGCTGACATCCGACCTGATCCGATCCGCTAAAAACAAACGTATGGGGGATACGTCCCCATCCGTCCATGCGGATCGGATCGGGTAAGATCTGATGAAAATGGACATGCTGTCCATTTTCATCAGATCGCTCCATAAGAGACAGCGGCGCTGCACAAGCTCCTCCCCGCTCAGTCAGCGGAGAGGAGCTTGTCATCCGTCGGCTCAGCGGAGATCTGCGGACTGATCTCCCGCTGAGCTGGCGGACTCCGTCGGAACGGACTGTGACCGAGTCCGCCAAGTGTGAATGAGGCCTTAAGGACCTGAGACCAATAGCAGTTGCTACATGTGTTTCTCCTGTTGCTATGCCACTTGTGTCCATCTTGGACTAAAACCAGTTTAAAATTAACTTATCCGTTAAGCTCTAGGGATAGAGAAAGAGGAATTTGTTAAACTTACAAATGTACTGAATAAAGTGCAACTATAAACTGGAACAGCAGCTACTGAAGGTGAGCTATATAAAGTAGTTGTTGGAATTTATAGCTATAGGTCATTGTTCTAAGACTCAAGAGAATTAATTAGTTCAATTTTTTCCCAAATGTCATCTTATCAAAAGGGTACAGATACGAGTTGCCGATATAGCCAGTGCAAATAATAAAGTCCAGTCACATTCTATTTTCTTCCTTAAGTGTCTTTATTCCGACTTTTATAAATATTTAATGTAGCATTTTCAAATGTGGCTGAAGAGCTTTGTAACGTTCCAATGTTTAATTAAACCATTCTTAAATGTTAAATAATGGATTTATTATGTAAAAGATTAATATACACAAAGTAATTGCTGCTTTATCTTTCTAAGTCATGCTGAGCTGAAATTTCAAATACCTGGGCTCGACCAGGGAGGTAATTTAGGAGCAATCAATCAGAGGCTGAAACCATTAGAGGAACCGATGGATAACATTTCTCCAATTTAATAAAAATGAGGAATATTAATGAACTACCACATATGTTCCCATTATTATAAACTGTGTGTTAAAAATACTACTATTGAACTAATTTTAAAGTTAACTTGACCTGGCCTAAAACATAAGAGTGGTAATGTGCAGGAACCTCGGGCAATCTTCATTCATCCACATTGCTCCTGACCAGTGGCGGCAGTTGTTTTTTTTATTTGGGGGAGGGCGTCAAACAACCATCCATCCCCCTGAGCTCCTGCTGTTTGCCAGTCAGTCCGGCACTTACCCCATTGCGGGTAGCAGGCAGCATGGTGCAGCAGCTCGACTCCGAGTCCTCTCCTCCATAGTGGTCTCCAGCTCATCTTCTCTTCCTCCTAGAAATCCTATGGGATCCTGTCCTTTCAGCCAATTGGGTGACCAGTGTCAAAACCAGCTTCCCAATTGGTCAGGAGGAGGATCAGTGTTACAGCAGCAAATATTAATTCACTATTGTAACACACCTGAGCGGGCTGCGCTCTGAGCCCACCCTATATTGAAGCCTATCAGAGCCTCTGTCTCTAATCATTTTTTTTTTAAACTCTTTTTTTATTAAACATTTTACAATAACATACATTTACATATATCTACAGGACAGATCAAACTTAACAACATTACACTGACAAACCTACATATACACTTACACTTTAGTGGTCTCCAAAAAATCCCATGCATCTATCCTATAGTGGCTCCCAGTGTTCTCCTATTCAAACCTAGGGCCTTCCCATTGATTGACCTCGTTTAGTCCTAATACAAGCTCTCTGTCCGGGGAGTATGGGATAAACAGGGGGAGGGGAGGCAACGATCCGAGAGAGCACATAGGGAGAGAGAGAAAGAAAGAGAGGGAAAAAAAAAAAAAAAACACCCCTGCGGGGACACCCTTGTGTATTCCTAATTTATGTGAGAGAAAAAAAAAAAAAACCAAGAAGGAAAGATTGCAGTGATGCCAAATTTATTTAAATATTGTCCATCTCTTACCCATTAAGTGAAGATTGGGTACCTAGTGAATTTAGGGGGACTACCTATGTCTTCCCAGTTTATTATGTGATTTACTATCTCCTAAGGAAAAAAAAAAAAAAAAAAACAGTGATGCATAGTCTATTTAAGTGTTATTCATACCTTATCTTTGAGTGGGGGTTTAGAAACCTAGTGGATTTAAAGAGACTGCATTGTCCCTTCCGTCTTCTCAAAAAGAAATAAATAAATTTTAATTTAAATTGGGGGAAAAACAAACCCTAGTGGGGACACCCTTATGTATTCCCAATTTATTAATTGATTTTACTTGTATAAAGGGGGGGGGAAGATTCTGATAGTGCAAAATCTATTTAAAAAGTGAGGGTTTAAAAGCCTTGTGAATTGAGGGCGACTGCCTTAGAAAATATAAAATATATATGTAAAAAAAAAAAAAAAAAAATGTAAAAAAAAGAAATTCAAGAAAGGGGAAAACAAAGCCCTAGTGGGGACACCCTGATGTATTCCCAATTTATTAACTATCTCTTATGAAAGGGGGGGGGAAATTCTGATAGTGCGAAGTCTATTTATTAGTGAAGGTTTAAGAACCTTGTGAGTTTAAGGGGACTGCCTAAAAAAAAAAAAAAAAAAAAATCTGTGCTTCAAAAAGACAGTCCCTCTGCATTGGAATCCATACGCCCGTGTCCTGAAAGGGGCTGTACGCAAAGATGGGGGAGGCGGCGATGGATGGGGGGCAGCGCCCATGTGCCCTTAATTGACGGGCCGCCCCTACTCACGATATTAATCCCTGTGCAGTGGCGGTGCATCCAAAGTGGACGCAGGTGCGCCGCCACCTTTCTTCTGCACCCATCACTCAACAATTGATATATTCATGCATTGCATAGATTGACATCATCCTTTGCGAAATGTTCTAAAAAAGAGAAAAAAAGTCAATTTCTGCCTTTTCTACTTGCCTCCTTTGTAGCATATTGTTTTTTTTGGCACTACAGGTGCTCTTAAAGCTGGATCTAAAATAGAAAAATAAAAATAAAATTTGTTATGTTAGCAATATTTGACAAGCAGATATATATTATTGCCTGCACCAAAGACATGACAACCAAAAAGAAAACTTTCTCAATACCTCCTGGCAACATTAAAAAGCCCATGAAATCAGAGGATGAAGAAGAGGCAGATACATAATTTATGATTGAAGATTCTTCAAAGATAAGCTCGGCACTGCCTTACTGTGCAATCTCCTGGCACAGAAATACAACTTTTTATTAGTTCATCTCTCATATTTAATCTTGTATTTTTGTTAAGTAGATGTGGCTGAAAGCTCAAAAAGATAAATAACTCTTACAAAAGCCTAGTAAAAATGCAGAGCTGTGATTTTGATAAATATTCAGTTTATCCCCATCCATCCGACACCTGTGGCATAGGCAATGTTTTTACTGATAGTTGGTGGCCACTGAACAGTTGTCCTGCAATTCAAATGGTCATCTCCATTGGATAGATTTGACTGACAGCTTGTATTAGATGGTTTGTTCTTTTTTTTTTTATCAGCCTTTTCACATGCAAGACAGCACTTTTGCCTGAGTTTGCCCTTCAAAGAACAAAAAAGATTAAAAATAAGATCTACCTAATCATGCTAACCATTGCTGTAGGCAAAAGCGGGAGGAAACAGGTGGCCTGCACTTTAGGAGCACAGGATCAGGGCTGATGCAAGGATTTTTGACGCCCTAAGCGAAACCTCATTTTGTCGCCCCCTTGGATCCACCCCTGACTCCACCTCCTTTGCCCTGCCCATGTATACCCCACCTTTTAATGAAGCGCCCATCAAATGCAGCCTCACCAGCGCCCATCAAATGCAGCCTCACCAGCGCCCATCAATGATTGCTTGCTTCCATTCATTCAGGAGTTGGGACACAGACACAGTCCTCTGTCCGCGGCTGCACCTCTGACACTATGTGTGAACAGAGTGGTAGCTGAGACTTAGTTGCTTGCTGCAGAGAGTAGAGAGTAGGAACATTAGTGGTCGGGCGCCCTAGGCAGCAGTGTGCCCTAGGCGGCTGCTTAGTTTGTCTAGTGGTAGCATCGGCCCTGCACATGATTGAGTGAAGAGGACACAAGTAGGTTCTGACTGGATAGGACTTACAAGAGTACACTATACCTCTCGGTAAATAGTGCAGGCACACAGAGACCATATATATATATATATATATATATATAATATATATATATATAATGTATACACACACATAGAATACACATACAGTGGGGATCGAAAGTTTGGGCACCCCAGGTAAAAATTTGTATTAATGTGCATAACAAAGCCAAGGAAAGATGGAAAAATCTCCAAAAGGTATCAAATTACAGATTAGACATTCTTATAATATGTAAAGAAAAGTTTGATTTTATTTCCATCATTTACACTTTCAAAATGACAGAAAACAAAACAAAAATGGTGTCTGCAAAAGTTTGGGCACCCTGCAGAGTTAATATCTTGTGCTGCCCCCTTTGCAAGTATCACAGCTTTTAAACGCTTTTTGTAACCAGCCAAAAGTCTTTCAATTCCTGTTTGAGGTATCTTTGCCCATTCTTTCTTACAAAAGTCTTGCAGTTCTTTGAGATTTCTGGTCTGTCTGTCACGCACTGCTCTTTTAAGGTCTATCCATAGATGTTCAATTATGTTGAGGTCAGGAGATTGTGAAGGCCATGGCAAAACCTTCAGTTTACGCCTCTTGATGTAATCCCCCATGGATTTTGAGGTGTGTTTAGGATCATTATCCATTTGTAGAAGCCATCCTCTATTTAAAGGGGTTGTAAACACAAAAAATGTTTCCTCTTAAAATTAAAGTCTGACAGTAGCTGATAAAGTAAAAAGTAATGTTTTGCATTATAACTAGTTTGATACCTGTTGTTGAAATCGAGCTGTTTTATTCACCTCCAGCACTCCTGAATTGTTGTTCTCACTGATTTCCTGGTTTGCAGTGCGCGTTCATTCTTGCTGCATTACGGCCTAATGGGAACTACAATTCCCATTAGGCTTAGCCTCAATGCTTGTGAGGGATAAGAGAGCATCTTCGTGCAGAGCTGTAGTCATAGGGAGGGGGTGCTAACATTCTGCTTTCCACCATGCCAAACAGCTCAGGTGCTGATGGAAAGCAAGAAGAGGAGAGACAGGAAATGGCATTTTCAAACCTGGATTACTGTATTTTGGAGGTCAAAAGGAAAAACGAGGTAAGTGATATTTAAAGCGGAGCTCCAGCCGCGAAAATTTTTTTTTTTAAAGTCAGCAGCTACTAAGGACACTTACCTGTCCTAGGCGCCCGCGCTGATGGGCCCCCCCGATGCCGGTCCCGCGATCGCTCCGAGTCCCACGCCGCCATTCACACTATGGGAAACAGGCAGTGAAGCCGTACGGCTTCACTGCCCGTTTCCTACTGTGCCTGCGCGAGTCTCACGCTGGCTTGTGAATGGGCGCGCTGCTCTCTGAGAACACACACAGTTCCCAGAAAGCAGCGCGCCCCATTCACAAGGAGAAGAAGAAGAAATCAAACCGCGGTGCAGGTGAGGCAGATTACGGACTTCCGCATAGCAACAGCTATTTCGGGTGAGTATTTCTTGATCGTACATCACGGGACACAGAGCGCATAGTCATTACATATGGGTTATATGGGTACCTTCAGGTGTGGACACTGGTGTAATCAACTTCACAGGAAGTTCCTCCCTATATAACCCCCTCCCACTGAGAGTGCTCTAGTTTTTTTCGCCAGTGTCTTAGGTGTTGGTCACGTCTAGCTGTCCCTCGGAGGTCTCGGGACCCAGGATAGCTAGCCGGATCCGTCCGAAGTGCTTCAGAGCCAAGATGTACGGTACCCGGGCCCTGCTGGAGTGGGGTTTTGCCTATAATGCCTCTCCTAGGAGGGCTGGATTCTGGGCTCCAGTGCCTTGGTCTCTTCCAAGAACTAAACGCTACTGATGCCAGGATGCTATATAGGTCCAGGGGTGTGGGTTCCTTAACACAGGACCCCGGTCCCTGAAGGTCCAAGACAATACCCACGGAGATGGGGGAAGGTTGGGCCTCTTGCATTTTGCAATACCCTGCGGCGTGGAGCAGGTAAGAGGGAACCTGCGGGACTTGGTTCGACAGTAGGTATCCCCCTGGGGGTTCTGGGTTGGCTAACAGTATGCTGGTGCATCAGCCACTATCTCCACTATGTCTGTTGAGGCAGGATGGGATTCTAATGTTTACCCAGATAATATGTAGATATATGTATACTTGTGTAAGTTATATATTTGCTACTCACCCCAGGTCTGCCTGTTAACACTGATACTGCAACCCCACATGTTTTAAAGAGGAAATTGCTGGTAAAAAACTCCTGTTTCTTAGGAAGCCCAAGGGGACAGCTTCCTCGCTGTGTGTGCACTACAATAAGATTAGTGCTTACCTGGTGTCTGTTGGTGCTGCATAACGCTGGTCCATGTTGTTCCTCTGCTCTGCTTCCTCCATGTGGTTTCAGCGTGGTGCGCGCGATCGTGCGCGCGATTGTGCGCGCGTGTGTGCGCGCGTGTGTGCGCGCGCATACGCGCGCGCGTGCACGCCGCCTTTTAGAGCGTCGGCGTGCGTCGGGGGGGCGGGCCAGCAGCGTCAGGGTCTGTATAAAGGGAAAACTTCTCTCGGGCTGGTCTTTCCTCCTGGAGGCAGAGGAAGAAAGGATACAGAGCGTGCAGCTGGGTCTTTTGGCCACACAGGGACACCTAGTGGCGGTTTTGTGGATCTTCAGGTCTAGGACTTAGGTCCACTATTGACCAGAAAAAAAAAAAAAAAAAAAAAAAGGAAGTTTTTTGCTTAAAGGGACTCAGCCTTAGATCCAGCAGTATCTGAGTCTACCTTGGACTCCGGCTAACGGGCATTGGTGTGTCAATACTCACAGGTTTCCTCAGTATTGCCACCTCCCAGGCGGGTAAAAAAAAAAAAAAAAAAAAATTTTTTTGAAAAAAAAAAAAAAAAAAAAGAAAAAGAGAGAAATTAGTTATTTTTCATTTTTCCTCATACCTGCCCTCATATTGGTTACTCCTAGCTGCAACAGTCAGGTGTTGGCTATAGGGGTGACCCAAGGTTGTACAATGGCTCCAAAGGGATCTGGACCAGCCAAGGCTGCTAAAGGTGCCAAAAAGCAAAAGGGGTCTCCATCGGGGTCAGAGGATTTGGGCCAGGCTTCTACGGCCCCACCCTCGCCAGTCAGGACACCGAGTGGCATAGTACAAGAGCCATTGGGGGTGCTGGGGGCAGAGGCGGCCCCCGATCCACCCATTCCCGTTTACGTGACGGAAGAAATGCTAGCAGCCACCATGTGTGGGCTAGAGAAAAGGTTAACTGCGTTGTTTTCCCGTCCTTGCCCAAGTAGCAAGCGGGCTAGATCCCCCTCACCCAGTGTGGGGTTTTCAGATGCGGAGGTCTCCTCTTCAGAGGAACGGGACCCACAAGGGGATCAGGCAGACCCAAGTCCCGACGGTTCAGACAGGGAAAATTCCACTATAGATGAATATTTTTCGGCCTCTCAAGCGGAGGGCCTGTGGATCCAGTCTTTGACAGATATGGTTCGCACTGCCTTTAAACTTCCAGTGCCAGAACTAGTAGCCCCGGAGGTATCCTCATTGGGTTCTTTAAAGGCTCCATTAACTTGTGCATCTTTTCCAATGCACCCCCTTCTGCGGAACGTGATTTACCAGGATTGGGCTCGACCTGATAGAATCTTTGTCCCTCCTAAAAGATTCTCTATTCTCTACCCTATGGAAGAGGAATATGTGAAGAAATGGGCTCTCCCTACAGTGGACGCAGCCATTTCCTGCGTGAATAAATCCCTGACTTGTCCGGTTGAAAATGTCCATATGTTCAAGGATCCGGTCGACAAGAAATTCGAGACCCTACTGAAAGCAGCTTTCACCTCAGTAGGTGCCATGGTTCAGCCAGCAGTAGCAGCCATTGGTGTTTGTCAGGCCTTGAAGGATCAGGCAAAACATATATTAAAGGACATGCCGGCTCAGCATACTCATGAATTAGCAGAATTCCCTAGGGCTCTCTGCTTTGCAATAGATGCTATTAAGGACTCCATCCAACAGGCATCTCGTTCATCTCTACTGATGGTTCACATGCGTCGGCTTTTGTGGCTAAAGAACTGGTCAGCAGAGGCACCCTGCAAAAAGCTTTTAGCAGGGTTTCCCTTTCATGGGGGAAGACTATTCGGGGAAGACCTAGATAAATATATCCACACCATATCAAGTGGAAAAAGTACTTCCTTACCGGTCAAGAAAAGACCGCGTGGGCCCACGTTTAAACGACAGGCCATTGTAGGCTCGGCCCCTTCGACTTCTCGTCAGTATCGACGGCCTCCCGGGCGTTCAGCAGTTAATAGTCGCCCACAGGGACAAGCCGCGGCAAACAAGAGGCCCTGGTCTCGCAAGCCGGCTAAACCAGTCATCAAGTCAGATTCATGAAGGGGCGCCCCCACTCTCTTGGGTGGGGGGGAGGCTTCAGTTTTTCTCCGAAGTCTGGAAGGCCAGAATTCCCGACGCTTGGGTTCGGTCCGTAGTAGCCTCAGGCTACAAACTAGAGTTTCGAGAAATCCCCCCTCCTCATTTTCAGGGGTCAAGTCTTCCAAGCGACCCGTTAAAGAGGGCCTCTCTCGTAAAGGCGTTGGATCGCCTCTTGCTCCAAGGAGTAATTGTAGAAGTACCAACCCAAGAAAAGGGTCTGGGATTCTACTCCAACCTTTTTGTTATACCAAAACCCAATGGCGACGTCAGGCCTATATTAGACCTCAAACGCCTAAATCGCTTTCTAAGGATTCAGACCTTTCGTATGGACTCCATATGTTCAGTGACAGCCAGCCTGCATCAGGGCGACTTCCTAGCATCTATAGACATAAAGGATGCATATCTGCATGTGCCGATTTACCCAGCACATCACAAGTTTCTTCGTTTTACGATAAACCAAAGTCATTACCAGTTCGTAGCCCTCCCTTTCGGGTTGGCAACAGCTCCACGGGTATTCACAAAGGTGTTAGCCCCGGTGCTAGCCGTCCTAAGGACAGAAGGCATCTTGGTCCTAGCATACCTGGACGATCTCCTGGTTATCGACAGTTCAGCTTCCAACCTCAATCATGCAGTAGTCCGCACAGTGCGGCATCTAGAAGAGTTCGGGTGGATTGTGTACCAAGAAAAATCAAGGTTACAACCCACAAGACAGTTGGAATATCTAGGCTTTCGGTTAGATACAGAATGCCAGAGGGTATTTTTACCTCAAAAGAAGATCAGGTCGTTGATTCAAACGATTCAAATAGTCTTAGGCAAAAAGAAGCCGACTATTCGCCTATGCATGCGACTGCTGGGAAAGATGGTGGCCGCCTTCGAAGCAGCGCCCTATGCCCAGATCCATACCAGAATTCTGCAAGCAGCTATTCTCTCTGCATGGAACAAGTCCATACAGGCATTAGACCGTCCATTAGTTCTTTCCCCAGGAGTCAGGCACAGCCTGTACTGGTGGCTGATCCCTCAAAAATTATCAAAAGGGAAAATCTTTTGCCCCATCTCGTGGAAAATAGTAACCACAGATGCCAGCCTAACAGGTTGGGGGGCAATCTTAGGAAAACGGACCCAGCAGGGACAGTGGTCAGAGGCAGAGAGTCTGCTTCCCATCAATGTCCTAGAGATCAGAGCTGCTCGGTTGGCCCTGGTCGCCTGGACTCTTCCCCTGCAGGGTCTGCCAGTAAGGATACAGTCCGACAATGCCACGGCGGTGGCATACATAAACCACCAGGGGGGCACAAGGAGCCTGGTGGCTCAAAGGGAAGTAAACCTGATTTTTTCATGGGCGGAAGCCCATGTACCCTGCATCTCAGCAGTGTTCATCCCAGGGATAGACAATTCTCAAGCAGATTTTTTGAGTCGTCAACAGTTACTCCCGGGAGGGTGGTCTCTTCACCCCCAGGTATTCCAAGAGATTTGCCAAAGATTCGGAGTTCCCGATGTAGACATCATGGCAACAAGATTCAACAAGAAATTGGACAAATTCGTATCCCGAGCCAGGGACCCCTCGGCCTACGGGACCGATGCGTTGGTTTGCCCCTGGCACCAGTTTTCTCTCCTGTATGCGTTCCCTCCACTACAGATGATTCCCCGCCTTCTACGAAGGATCAGGGTGGAGCGCAGGCCGGTGATCCGGGTGGCCCCAGCCTGGCCCAGAAGGGCTTGGTACGCACTCATCGTGAGGATGTCAGTAAGGGCACCGTGGCCACTCCCCCTGCGCCCAGATCTGCTGTCTCAGGGCCCGATCTACCACCCTGCTTCACAGCAGCTAAATTTGATGGCTTGGCGGCTGAATCTCTAATTCTTAAGGGCAGAGGCCTCTCTGCCCAAGTCATATCTACGTTAATTCAAGCTAGAAAGCCAGTCTCTAGAAATATCTATTACAGAGTCTGGAGAACCTATGTGGAGTGGTGCGAGTCTCAAGGAGGGCATCCTCGCAAGTTTTTTATTGACAGGATCTTGCGATTCCTCCAGGTTGGCGTTGACAAGGGGTTAGCTCTTAGTACTCTAAAGGGGCAGGTGTCTGCCTTATCGATATGGTTTCAAAGGCCTTTGGCCACACATTCGCTTGTGAAAACCTTTTTGCAGGGGGTCTTGCATGTAAATCCCCCTATTAGAGCTCCCCTCTGCCCCTGGAATTTAAATCTGGTCTTGTCAGCTTTACAAAAGCAGCCGTTTGAACCTCTGACAGAAATCCCTCTTGTGCTACTAACCCGAAAGTTGGTTTTCTTGGTGGCTATGGCTTCGGCCAGAAGGGTCTCCGAGCTGGCAGCCTTGTCTTGCAGGGAACCGTACCTGATTCTGCATAAGGACAGAGTGGTTCTGCGGCCTCAGCCTTCTTTCCTTCCTAAGGTCATATCCAGTTTTCACTTGAATCAGGACCTAGTCCTACCATCCTTCTTTCCTACTCCCCAGTCCAGAGAGGAAAGATTGCTTCATACTTTGGATGTGGTCCGAGCCATGAGGGTTTATCTCAAGGCTACAGAAAAGATTCGGAAAACAGATGTGCTTTTCGTTCTTCCGGATGGCCCCAAGAAGGGTCAGCCGGCTGCCAAGTCTTCCTTGGCTAGGTGGATTAAGCAGCTGATTTTTCAGGCCTATGGTCTGAAGCGCGTTCCACCGCCCTTATCAGTTAAGGCCCATTCTACGAGGGCCATGAGTGCCTCTTGGGCGGCACACCATCAGATCTCTATGGCACAGGTTTGCAAGGCGGCAACCTGGTCTTCCGTACATACGTTTACTAAATTTTATAAGTTGGACGTCACAAAGGCTGCGGACGCAGCATTTGGGCAGGCGGTCCTACGGGCAGCAGTATAGAATCCTCTGGCCCGGTTCACGCCCCTTTTTTTCTGTTGGTGGAGCTATTTTACCTCCTGATATATTTTCTGTTTGGCTATTTTTGGCCTTACGGTCTCCCTCCCTTCATGGAGCATTGCTTTGGGACATCCCATATGTAATGACTATGCGCTCTGTGTCCCGTGATGTACGATCAAGAAAAAGGGATTTTTAATAACAGCTTACCTGTAAAATCCTTTTCTTGGAGTACATCACGGGACACAGAGCTCCCACCCCTCTTTTTGGGGAACATTGTGTAACCTCAGAGAAATTGCTTGCTACAAAACTAGAGCACTCTCAGTGGGAGGGGGTTATATAGGGAGGAACTTCCTGTGAAGTTGATTACACCAGTGTCCACACCTGAAGGTACCCATATAACCCATATGTAATGACTATGCGCTCTGTGTCCCGTGATGTACTCCAAGAAAAGGATTTTACAGGTAAGCTGTTATTAAAAATCCCTTTTTTTTTTTTTTTTCAGGTTTTTATTTTTTTATTTTTTTAAACAACATGGCAAAATGTTGTTTTCATGGGTGGAGCTCCGCTTTAAGTGCTCTAGCTTACAGCAATCGATTGATCTAATAAAAAAACGGACCTTTAGTGTTCCTTTAACTTCAGCTTTTTCACAGATGGCATTAAGTTACCATCCATAATTTGCTGAAATTTTATTGAATCCATAAATCCTTCTATTCTTGAAATGTTCCCTGTGCCACTGGCTGCAATACAACCCCAAAGCACGATTGATCCACCCCCGTGCTTCACAGTTGGACAGAGGTTCTTTTCATTAAATTCTGTGCCCTTTCTTCTCCAAACGTACATTTGCTCATTCCGGCCAAAAAGTTCTATTTTAACCTCATCGGTCCACAGAACTTGTTTCCAAAATGCATCAGGCTTGTCTATGTGTTAATTTACAAAGTTCAAACGCTGATGTTTGTGGTGAGGACATAGAAGAGGTTTTCTTCTGATGACTCTTCCATGAAGACCATATTTGTACAAGTATCTCTTTATAGTGGAATAGTGTACCACAACTCCAGTGTCTGCCAGATCTTTCTGGAGGGATCGTGAAGTCAAACGTGGGTTTTGAATTGCTTTTCTCACAATCCTGCGAGCTGTTCTGTCTGATATTTTTCTTGGTCTTGTAGAGCTTGCTTTAACTTCCACTGTTCCTGATGACTGTAATTTCTTAATTACATTTCGAACAGAGGATATTGACATCTGAAAACACTTTGCGATCTTCTTATAGCCTTCTCCAGCTTTGTCAGCCTCAACTATTTTCGGTGTGTTTTCTAGACAACTGCTTAGAAGAACCCATGGTGCTGATTGTTAAGGCAAGATCAGATGAGTCTGGGCATTTAAAACCTTTGAGATTGACATCACATGGTCTTCCCAGACGATGATTGAGAACAATCCATGACACGGGCAGGTCTCAGCTTTGCAAAGGGGGCAGTGCATGCTATAAATTCTGCAGGGTGCCCAAACTTTTGCAGATGCCATTTTTTTTTGTTTTCTGTAATCTTAAAAGTGTAAATGATGGAAATAAAATCTAACTTTTCTTGACATATTATAAGAATGTCTAATCTGTAATTTGATGCCTTTTGGAGATTTTTCCATCTTTCCTTGGCTTCGTCATGCACATTAATACAAATTTTTACCTGGGGTGCCCAAACTTTCGATCCCCACTGTACACATACTGAAAAGGTACTGGAGAAGGCGGGGCAGCTATAATCTTGGAAATGTTTTAAAAACACAGATTTTTACATACTGTCCCTGATTTTACTAAAGCTAGCAACCCTGATGGGTCCCCCTAGTGGCATGGGGCACTCAGGAAGTTCCAGAGTGCCTGAATGGTCAGTCCGCCCCTGCAGCAGCCATTTTATATTGGAAAAAAAAAACCTGCATATATAAGGACTAGTAAAAGGTATTTATTGCATTCATGCATACAGCCAGGAGCTGTTTTTTGTATGTGACATTTATGAAGGAGTATGTGTCCTTCATCTGCACTGGATTGATACAATCCTAAAAGCTGAACTAATTACACAGATAAAATATGTACTTTCGAGCAGTTTTACCTGTCTAAGCATTCAGTCGTGAAATTTACACAGCTTTGCCACACAGACAAAGCTAGGTGGATAATGACACCTTCTTTTACACAGCACACCTGATTAGCTCTGTGATACCCCTGCTTCACCCAGCTTGAGCGCTGGTGTATAAGAGTCTGATACCTAGTCCAACTCAGGAATTAGTTGCAGTTAAAAATATTTTAAATGATTCATTAACCACTTAAGGACCGCCTACTGCACATTTACGTCGGCAGAATGGCACGGCTGGGCACATCAACGTGTATATATACGTTGATTTTAGTACCCAGCCGTGGGTCGCGGGTGCGCGCCCGCGACCCGGTCCGAAGCTCCGGGACCGCGGGATTCGCGGACCCGATCGCCGCTGCAGTGCGGCGATCCGTCCCTGGAGCGGAAGAACGGGGAGAGCCACGTGTACACACGGCTTCCCCGTGCTTCTCTGTGGTTGTAGCATCGATCGCGTCATCCCTGTAATAGGGGGACGCGATCGATGACGTCACACCTACAGCCACACCTCCCTACAGTAGTAAACAAAACACATAGGCACACATCCCCTACAGCGCCACCTGTGGTTAACTCCCAAACTGCAACTGTCATTTCCACAGTAAACAATGCAAATTTAAATGCATTTTTTGCTGTGAAAATGACAATTGTCCCAAAAATGTGTCAAAATTGTCCGAAGTGTCCGCCATATTGTCGCAGTCATGAAAAAAATCGCTGATCGCCGCTATTAGTAGTAAAAAAAAAATAATTAATAAAAATGCAATAAAACTATTCCTTATTTTGTAAACGCTATAAATTTTGCGAAAACCAACCGATAAACGCTTATTGCGATTTTTTTTTTTACCAAAAATACGTAGAAGAATACGTAGAAGAATACGTATCGGCCTAAACTGAGGAAAAAAAATGTTTTTTTATATATTTTTGGGGGATTTTTATTATAGCAAAAAGTAAAAAATATTGCATTTTTTTAAAAATTGTCGCTCTATTTTTGTTTATAGCGCAAAAAATAAAAACCGCAGAGGTGATCAAATAACACCAAAAGAAAGCTCTATTTGTGGGGAAAAAAGGACGCCAATTTTGTTTGGGAGCCACGTCGCACGACCGCGCAATTGTCAGTTAAAGCGACGCAGTGCCGAATCGCAAAAAGGGGCAAGGTCCTTTACCTGCATTTTGGTCCGGGTCTTAATTGGTTAATTAACCACTTGCCGACCAGCCGCCGCAGTTATACGGCGGCAGGTCGGCACTCCTGCGCGAGAGCCCGTAGCTCTACGTCGCGCTTTTCGCGGCCACTAGGGGGCGCGTGCGCGCCGTCGGCGGCCCGCGCGCGCGCCCCCCGCTCGCCCCCGAGTCCCGTGCGTGTGCCCGGCGGGCGCGATCGCCGTCGGGCACACGCGATCGCTCGTTACAGAGCGGGGAACGGGAGCTGTGTGTGAAAACACACAGCGCTCGTTCCTGTCAGCGGGGGAAACGCTGATTTTCTGTTCATACAATGTATGAACAGAAGATCAGTGATTCCCCCTAGTGAGGCCACCCCCCCCATACAGTTAGAACACAAATAGGAACACACTTAACCCCTTCCCCGCCCCCTAGTGTTAACCCCTTCACTGCCAATGGCATTTTTATAGTAATCCAATGCATTTTTATAGCATTGATCGCTAAAAAAATGCCAATGGTCCCAAAAATGTGTCAAAAGTGTCCGAAGTGTCCGCCATAATATCGCAGTACCGAAAAAAAACGCTGATCGCCGCCATTACTAGTAAAAAAAATAATAATAATAAAAATGCCATAAAACTACCCCCTATTTTGTAAACGCTATAACTTTTGCGCAAACCAATCAATAAACGGTAATTGCGATTTTTTTTACGAAAAATATGTAGAAGAATACGTATCGGCCTAAACTGAGGGAAAAATATTTTTTTATATTAATTTTTGGGGATATTTATTATAGAAAAAAGTAAAAAATATTGCATTTTTTTCAAAATAGTCGCTCTGTTTTTGTTTATAGCGCAAAAAATAAAAACCGCAGAGATGATCAAATACCACCAAAAGAAAGCTCTATTTGTGGGAAAAAAAGGACGCCAATTTTGTTTGGGAGCCACGTCGCACGACCGCGCAATTGTCAGTTAAAGCGACGCAGCGCCGAATCTCAAAAAGTGCTCTGGTCTTTGGACAGCAATATGGTCCGGGGCTGAAGTGGTTAATACAAAGCTGCATTAAATTTGTATAATTTATGTGCCTAGAGTTCAGCTTTAATCCGTAGGCTAACCTGCAATAATGAGAAGGATTATGTCCCCTCTATTGCCCCCCAAAAAAAGGCAACCACATCGCCGCTTTACTCACTAACAGCACTTGTCCTGGCTGGGAATGTCTGGAGAGGCACAATCCCCACCCTCTGCTTGTGATTGAAGAAATCATAAATCCTACCTCTTGTGTCCAATCACAGTAGGGCAGTGTAAAGCCAGCAATGAAACGAGGTAAAACGGGTCTTGGCCAGTCAGGACAAGTGCTGTCAGTGAGTAAAGTGGTGATACGGTTGCCTTTTTTGGGGGGCGTGATCAGTTCTACTGGGTAGAGCGCGCATCCACTGCCCCAGCTGTGCTGTGATTCATTACAGCAAAGTCCGGCCCACGGGCCACAATTCCAGTTTAATGTGGCCCCCCTGGTAATTTGGATATATACATATATCTTTTGTGGCCCCCAGGGCCACAAAATATACTGTATTTATACACGCTGCCTCGGAGGGGACAGGGAGGGGGCGGGACAAACACCCTCAGATTACATACAGGAGAATCTCTTGTTTACTTGGCAACCTCTGTAATAGGAAGTCCCCTCTCCTGGGCTGCCATTGGACATCGGTTCTGTCTATCATATAAGGCGAGACTTTGTATTAAAGAGGCCGCCGTGTAAACAGGAGATTCTCCTGTATGTAATCTGTTGGCGATCGCCTGCCCCCAACCCTGTCCCCTCCGAGGCTGCAGATGGGCATCAATCAGCCTGCACTGGTGGCAATGGTAAGACTGCAGATGGATAGCCACTGATTAGGTGGCATTGATGGGCACTAGCCCTTATTTTGCTTCACAGTTCTTTATTTAAAAAAAATCCTGAAACTTCCTTCTTAAAGTGTTATACGCCGATATATACAGCATATCTAAATAACACACCCAAGCTCATCCTTAGTCCTGAGCGGCGCTCGGGGATTAGTTGGGGCCACAAAAGATATATATATATATATATATATATATATAAGGGGTTAGCTCGGTAGCGGGTGTGTGTGACCCCCCTGGATGGGTTCACTACACACTAAACTATACAGAGAGGCAGCCGAAGACAGTTGAAAACAAAGAGTTTGGTTTATTCTTCCATATTGCTGGAAACAAGTGCAAGCATCAAAACAGCATAAACAAAACATAAAATAAACCCTGGCCACTTGGGGTGTCTACCTTCACAACACAATTAGCACAGGATTACAGCGCTCTGAGTGACCATGTAAACAGAATCCACATAAGAATAAATATAATAAAAGTCTAGTCCATTGGGTGTGAGTCCAAGAGGGGAACTTGATCGTGACAATACCAATGTAGGGGTAATTGTGGATACTCAGGGCTGCTCTCTCCAGGAGCGAAGTCAGCTCAAATCATACAAGAGAAAAAACAGAAACAAGAAAGCGCCGCTGAGTAATCTAATTTAATTCAACAACAGCAAAAGTATTCCAACACTTACATCTAGGGGCACTCTGATGCAGTCTGAGATGCTAGTGTCAAGGGCTTCAGTGCAGTCCGGAAACAATGTGGGAAGCTGGAAAAGCTGTTCAATGGAGTATACTGCACTTGATAAAGGAGCGCGCAGGTCTTCTATTCACCTAGCGCTGGCTCTGAAACGCGTTGTGTCCCTCTTTGGCCACCGTCCCAGTGACATCACGGACCAGCGGCGCGGCGGATCAGCTGAGAATATAACATCTACATATGGACTTTGCAGTCGGCCCCTCTATGGTTAAAGAACGCCTGACGCTCCTCCATTGAACAGCTTTTCCAGCCTCCCACATTGTTTCCGGACTGCACTGAAGCCCTTGACACTAGCATCTCAGACTGCATCAGAGTGCCCCTAGATGTAAGTGTTGGAATACTTTTGCTGTTGTTGAATTAAATTAGATTACTCAGCGGCGCTTTCTTGTTTCTGTTTTTACCTTCACAACACAGGAACCTATCTATGGAGTCTGGCACAGCCTACTGCTGGGCAGACACTGCTGGTCATACAGCAGAGAAACAATAGTCTTTTTGATTTTTATCACACAGAAAAATCAACAACCACCTCACCTCTTCAGAAGTCTTTCTGACTGTTCTCCTTAACTCAAAAAGCCTCAGGATGCAGCAATCAGTAGTCATCCTTTGGATAACTTATAGAGGCCTTAATTGCCTCAATCTGAACAGCTGATGTTTTCCAACGCCCTAAACCTTTCTGGCTATTTCTGCAGCCGACACCTAATAGTAATTGGTGAATTGTCTAAACAGGGCAGAAATGTATCTCCCGTCTGTGACAACACCGACAGATTTACCTGACTTCCTGTCACAATATATATCCAAATAATAAGCCCGAGCTAATCTCTTCAACACACACAGCCACAAAGGCAAGAGAATGCTTGTTGGGCCGTGTATTAGTGCTCGGAGGAACACACTTGGACCGAATTTTAATGGTTCAAAGAATGGCAGGCAAAATGGTCGGCCCTCGTGTATGTTCAGTTCACTTAATCAAATCTGGCCCTCTTTAAAAAAAAGTTTGGACACTCCTGTTCTAAAGCCTTATCCAGGCAAGTGTGCAATGGGAAAATAAATGCCCCTTCCCATCAGACACCTACAAGCAAGTGCACAGCTTTGACCAGTTGTGCTATGTTCCTGGTTTACAGCAGGAGCATGAAGGTTGTAGCTGGGCCCCTGGGGATCTACCGGCCCCTGAGCTTCTTGTGAAAGTTTTGGCTCTGGGATATGTATAAAATGTACCTAAATGTATTCATAAGAAGAAAAATATATTCTACAAACAAATGCAATTAAGAATTCCTTTGATGATGATTTTTTTTGTAAATATGAGCAAAATGCTCTATGTAGCCTCCTTTTTCATAAATGTCTCCCACTGTGCCGCTACTTTGATGTCAAAATCCAGAGGAATATTGAATATGTTTAAGCTTGCAGAAGTGAGATTGAGGGATCATGGTGCAGCCTTAATGGTTTCTTGACACACTGTGGAGAGTTAGCTGTGGACAGCTCGAACGCACTCTGTTTATACTGTATTCTATAAACACTGATGAAATCTTGGCATTGCCAGTGACAGCAACATTTTAAATGAGCTCCTAGGCTGGAAACACGAACTTGTTAAAATGTTCAATTTATAGAAATGTGTATAACATACTGTAGCATAGATATGTATGCAGGCAGGGATCTCTGTCCCATTGTTTTTATATAATTGGAATTATCTTTAAATGTTATTAATTTTTACTTTAAATGTGATTTTAAAGTTTTGATGCTCCCCTGGAGAAGTTTAATAAAAAGAAGGCTGGATTTTCCGCCTGTGAACATTTTACTGCGCAGTGCCAAGTTTCTCCTGCATGTGATCTGCTCCCGGGCAAAACCACTCTGATCTATCGTGGTCACTGGTACAAATCGAACGGTGGGCTGTTTATTTAAGGGACTTTTTTCTCTTTTTGTTTATCTACTGAATAAAGGTAAGCTCACATTTTGTGCACTCTTCTATAATCCTTCAAGTGAAACTAAACTCTGGTTTCAATAGAAAAAAAAACCTCTATCAAAGTATGTATTCTAAGGCCGCGTACACATGATCAGTCCATCTGATGAGAACGGTCCAAAGGACCGTTTTCATCGGTTAACCGATGAAGTTGACTGATGGTCTGATGTGCCTACACACCATCGGTTAAAAAAACTATGGTGCTAGAACGCGATTATGTTTACGTGTTTTAACACAACGACGTGCTGAAAAAGACGAAGTATAATGCTTCCAAGCATGCGTCGACTTTATTCTGAGCATGCGCGGCCTTTTAACCGATGCTTTTGCATACTAAAGATCGGTTTTGACCCATCGGTCAGGCGTCCATCGGTCAAATTTTAAAGCAGGTTCTCTTTTTTTTTTTTTTTTTTAACCGATGGGGCCTACACACGATCGGTTTGGACCGATGAAACGGTCCTTCAGTCCGTTTTCATCGGTTTTGACTGATCGTGTGTACGCGGCCTTAAAGGATAACTCCACTTTCGTGGAAAAAAATAACTAAAATAGCATATACAATTGGGACACAAGTCATATGGTAATTGAATGTTATTAAAAATTACTTTTCTTTTCTAATCTGCAGCACTGTAATTTTCTGTAAAATGTAATGCAATATGGCTCCCTGGAGGTGTTCTGTATACAGATGGTGTACATAGAGCCCTCCAGAAATGTCAGCAGTGTGATTAGCTTTTTTGACGCTGTTTTTCCCCTACCAGTAGAAAGGCGTTTAGAGGAGCTGAGCAGATGCCCGGTGTGCATGAGGCCCAAAAGTTCCCGAAATGATCATAATGATCCTGGTTCATGGCTGGCTTCACACTAATTACTTTTATTTTCATGTGACAGAAATGTAGGCATTTGCCTATTGTACAATCCTGCAATTTGTATATTTGTGGAAAGTCCTAGAGCAGGAAGCCCATAGGTGACATCTACTGTACATTACACAGGTACAGTAGACAATCTTTGGTCTGCTACAATGGAATACTTGGTTATAATAGAAGGGATTGAAATAATCAGAATGTTCTCAATTTCTAGTGAGCACTATAGGAATGTGTTGTATTGGAACGGCACCATTTATGCAGTGGCGGTGCGACCTTAGTGGGCGCAGGAGTGCCGCCCCCTTTCTCTTGCACCGTCAATCAACAATACATAGATTCATGCATTACATTGTATTGTCACCGCTGCTGCCCACTATTCAGATATCCGGCCCCCTGTTGAGCGCCAGCCATCTGAATAACAGCGGTGGGTGTGTTTTTCAAGTGTCTATCCGACCCAGAGGCTCTGATAGAGCTCACAGGCTGTAATCGGGAAGCCTAATCGGCTTCCAAATGGTTAACCAGAGGGCGCACAGGCTGTGCATTTCCGGGTTAACAATGACCTGCATCTCAGCCAATCAGGTTCACCGGGTCTGGTTACCAGTCACCTAAAGCTAAAGCGACATCGAGGGCGGGAGAAGACATTGAGGGAGAGGAGGAGATTGGCTGACCTGGTTGGCTGAAAGGTGGTGGGGGGAACGGTATTTCATGGGGCAATCTGGTAGCATTTTACAGGGCTAAAAGGCGTTATTTGAAGGGGCAAACTGGCAGCAATTGATGGGCACAGTGGCGACAATTGATGGACACAGTGACTGCGTTTGATGGCACAGTGGTGACAATTGATGGCACAGTGGCGACAATTGATGGGCACAGTGAGGCTGCAATTTATGTTTTTTTCTTTTGTTTGCGCCCCCTAAAATGTTGAGCACCAGCCGCCACTGCATTTATGTAAAAAAAAAAAAACAGCAATATTAATGCATATGCAATTATAAAATGATGAAATTATATTAAATCATTATAGAAAGTTTATGAGTCTAATATCCTAGTATAATATTAGGGCAAGCTTCTGTTTTCTGCTAGATGTGTCTCAAGGGATATTCATCAATCATGTTATTAGATCAGGGGTGGGCAGAATATATGGTGGCATTATAAGAAAATATTTGTCTGATTTTACATGTCAGATTTTACAGGTGAGCTATTAAAATATAATATAATATTCATTTTTTTCTCAATTCTTTTGCTGGATGGGATGTCTGCTTAATAATTTGTCAGGCACAGCTTGGATACAACGTAACAATCCAACTTTTTGTTTTTTTTTGCAATAACTCATAGTAATTAGGCCTGGTACTTCATGACCTTATGCTGTAATTGTTAAACATCGTCCTTACAATACAATAATTAAAATGACAGCTGTGTGAAAGGCTAATTTTGGTTCTGGATAAAGCATTTTATCTCTCAAATCAAAAACAAAGGAATGGTACTTTGCCGAAAACTACATTTGTAATTATAATATATACAAAGCCAGCTACTGATAAATATCCTACAAAAAGAAAACATGACACATTACCTTTATCTGGTCTATAATGTCTTTATTAAAGTGGATGTAAACCCCCCAAATTTTTTTTTTTTTGGGTCACAATGTAGAGTATAAGATTTCCTATCATCTGTGCCCAGTCTTGCCACACAGAGTTAATCCAGCACTGAGTAATCCTCTTGTAATGTTCAGTGCAAATTAACAGAATTCCAGATAAAAACTTGCCAAATTATAAAGTCCGTTTCTCTGTTATTGCTTTCAGTAACAGGTTATTTACATATCGAGCTTGGACATGTTTATCATAACAAGAGGTGATCCAAAGTTCATTGTATATTACTAGGATGTGTTATGATGGTATATCACCTCGTGTTATGATAAACAAAACATAAGATATGATAAACATGTCCTAGCTAGATATGTAAATAACCTCTCACTCAAAGCAAGAAGAGAGAAAACGGATTTTTGATTTAGGCAGGGTTTTATCTGGAAGGCTGTTCATTTTCACTGAACATAAAAGAGGATTTCTCAGATCTGGATTAACTCTGTGTGGCAAGATTGGGCACAGATGATAGGAAATCTTATACTCTACATTGTGACATCAAATTGGACCCAATTGGAGCTCAAACAAGGGACTAGTTTATGATGGTTGTTTTTCTTTTTAGGGAACAAAGGCTGTTCACCTAGCAGAGTAAATGTTTTCTGTAGAAAGTAAATATTAAATAAGGTAAAGGCTTACTTTAACCACTTACCTACCGCCATATTGTAAAATGACGGTGATAGGAACCCTCCCTCCCTCTGGGCGGACATCATGTGACGTCTTTGTCTTCCCCGCATTGTGGCAGGAATCCGCGATTGCTCATCACAGAGCAGGGACGTGGTCCACGTCCTGTCAGGGGAGAGGAGAACTGATCATATGTTCCTTGTATATATAGTAACAACAATCGGTCACCACCTCTCATCAGTCTCCTCCCCCCCATGGTTAGAATCATTACCTAGGACACACAATTAACCCCTTGATCGCCCCCTAGTGTTAACCCCTTCCCTACCAGTCACATTTATACAGTAATCATTACTTTTTTATAGCACTGATCACTGTATAAATGTGAATGGTCCCAAAATAGTGTCAAAGATGTCCGATATGTCCACCGCAATATCACAGTCACTATAAAAATCGCAGATCACCACCATTAGTAGTAAAAAAATAATAATAATAAAAATTACATAAATCTATCCCCAAATTTGTAGACGCTATAACTTTTGCGCAAACCAATCAATATACGCTTATTGCAATTTTTTTTTACCAAAAATATGTAGAAAAATACATATCGGACTAAACTGAGGGAAAAAAAATGTTTAAAAAAAATAATGAGATATTATAGCAAAAATTAAAACATATTGTGTTTTTTGTTTTTTTTTCCTAAATTTTCGGTCTTTTTTTGTTTATGCAAAAATACGAAAGAAACTTGGACAGCCTCACTCCAAAAATGTTCCTTTAATTAAAATCGATCATAAAATGAACACGCCACAGCAAAAATTGGGACAAAAGCTAATGTTTTGCACTGTAGCTTTAGTGCTTAATCATAGCTTTTTGTTTATAGTGCAAAAAAATTAAAAACACAGAGGTGATAAAATACCACCAAAAGAAAGCGCTATTTTGGGGAAAAAAATTGAATTTGGGTACAATACCGCATGACCGCACAATTGTCATTCAAATGTGACAGTGCTAAAAGCTGAAAATTGGCTTGGGCAGGAAGGGGGTGAAAATGCCCGGTATTGAAGTGGTTAAATATCAAAACATGTTTTTATCACGTTTATTCCTAGCATATACCATATTTTTCACTCCATAAGATAGTTTTTCCCCTAAAAATATGGGGGAAAACATCTCTGCGTCTTATGGAGCCAATATTGACCAGGCAAAAGCCCCCCCCCTGCAGTTGCCGCCATGTTAGTACCAGAAAAGATGCAGGAGAGCGGAGGAAAGACACCCCAAGCCCCCGTGAGCGCAGGTTGATCTTCTGGCTGGGCCTTACACTGTCAGAAGACAGAGCATTCCAAGCGGCCGAATGGAATACGGCCGTGGTGGTCACTTGGGCTGCTCTGTCTTCTGTCAGGCGGATGTAATGACGTCAGGTAAGGCTGCATTTATGGCACTGGTAAGGTGGCATTTACTGCTGGTAAGGCTGCATTTATGGCACTGGTAAGGTGGCATTTACTGCACTGATAAGGGACCACAAGAGAAGAATCCAAGCTGCTCTGTGCAAAACCACTGCACAGAACAGGTAAGTATAATATGTTTGTTATTTTTAAATGATAAAAAAAACAAGACTTTAGTATCACTTTAAATGTAGGGGCTGCATTCGTTTCCTTTTTTTTAGTTTTTTTTTTTTTTTTTTTTTTCAACTAATGGTTGGGCCAGTTAGTCTGTTACCTTTCAGCTTACTTTAACAGTACAAGCTGTGCAGCAAAAGTTAGAGGGTTGAGAAAAACTATATGCCATTGGCAGGGGTGCTTACAATGGTCAGCTTCTTTTCATTTATATAAAACCTTTATCCCAATAGGAAAAACAAATGCTGTGACTGCTTAAAAATTGCTAGCTAGAGTTTGACTTTATTTTGTTGTCAAGTCTATCTAAATCTGCTAGTTCCTCTAACACTACCTTCTCCTGAGACGGTCCATGCTGCTATCCAAAGTAGGGTGACCACGTGGGGAGGAAAAAAATGCCGCTCCAGTTGAGTGCACTGCGCAATCAATGTCCTCTCAGAATCAGATGGGTGCCGGCAATGCACGAAGCAAAACTTGAGAAAAAGCCGCACACCAACAAACCTTAAAACAGTGGCCTTTGATGATGAAAGGAGAAAAGGCACTACAAAGCACAGCAAGCAGTGGTGTATACTACTGACGCGTTTCGCATTGGGGTTGAATGCTTAGTCATAGCTAAAAACAAAATGAAATGTAGCGATACCCCCGAAGGGGCTGCTGATAATAGAATGGGATGGCACATTACCTCGTGGCTTCTTCCGAACGTCTAGCGTTGAATGATGAATGCAATAGTAGAAAAAGGAATTTCCGCAAAGGAATATCTTTTATGTGCTCTTTATTACCCAGCCGAGTAAAAACAGTAAACAGGTGATGAACAGGACAGATGGAGGTTGGAAGGAGAATAGCAGATTCAGGCTTACACCAGGGAAACAGTCCTGCTTCCGACAACACTTAGGTTTTCTTCGCCACTTCAGCTGAAGTTGGTATAGCGTACCCGGACAAGCAACTCTCACTGACCTGGCAGCCAGAGTATCACTCGGAACTTGGGAAGAGGCCTCTGCCACAGGCCCTCCCGAATGAACGTCAGGGAAACGCCTCTGCCACAGGCCTTCTCTGATTAAAGATACAGAGTTAGCCCTCCTAAGTAAAGTTTCGCCTGGATCTTCTTCTTAACGTCGCCCAGGTACCGACTGAAAGAGGACTCAATCCTTCAGTGTCCGGTGCCTTGATCCCAGGTGGTTTGTCTGAATCCTGTTGGACCGCCAGCCTCTCAATGGCGCTTCTCAGATGGACTCCCCACCGAACAGCCACACTTGCTTGGGATCTTCAAAAGTGGGAACCCAGTCGATTACTAAGTCCCCGTCCTGATTGAATGTTCCGGACCCACTTAGGCCCGAAACCAGGAACACTGCGTAGCACACATGCCCCGGCCAGGTAGGCCATAACGCTAAGGGCGCGTTGATGTGGCCACCCTAAAGGTGGGTGCCACCCTCGAAGAAGAAGAACCCAGACCAATGTCGTCTGTTCCATAAGTACCCTCTCCCAGCATGCCCAGCGAGGCCCAAGCCTCCTGATTGGTCGCTTGGAGAGAACACCCAAACCTCAGCTTCTACTGCTGCCACCTATCGTCCTGGGGTGGAACAACACCCCAGCAACGACAGAATGAGCCCACAGCACAGCCAAGCTGAAACAGAGACCCTAACCAAAACAATTGCAATTAGAATCAGAGTCACTTATACTCTGATTATCCCTTAAATTTCAGTAGCACCGATAATTGGAAGTACACAGACGCTACAGAAATACACTCCATATATATATATGTCTATCTAAAAACATTGTGTGATCCGCCCCGCCTGTGATTGGCCATCGTTATTGTGACGATCACCTGCGGGAGTGGACCAAATGAATGAATGACACACATTTAAAAAAGCACAAATTAAGTCGAGCAATGGTAAAAAATAGAAGTAAAAATTGGATAAGGATGTGACTTATGAGATCTAATAACACTAATATACATACGTATATATATATATTGTCTGTAGTACAGATCAGTGGTGAATCAAGCATTATTATGTATGCATGCACCGTATATTTAGGTTCGCTCTGTGAAACTTTGTGACAGAGTCAGTTTGTGTCATATGCATATATATGACCAAGTAAAGCTGAGTCTGAACGTGGAAGTGTGAATCTAAGTGAAGAAACATACAACATGTGTTAAACAAAAATTTAATGTGAAGTGAATAAAAAAGATAAAGGAACAATGGGAAAAAGGGTTTTGCTGTGTAATGAAGCCCAGAGGTGTGGATAAGACAGTAATAATGATGCTGTGTATAAATACATACTCATGGAAGGGGCTCAAAGTGAAAGATGATGAGTGAAGAGAAAAAATCCTAAATGTAAATCCATAATCCATATATCTATTTACTAGAAAAAATAATGGAGTCACAAAGTGTAAGCCATAAGGTGACAATATAAGTGTGTCAAAATAGGTGTAGATAGCTGATATGTATGTATATAGATTTAAAAAAGAGAAGGAATGAACGATATCAAAGATGAGACAAGGGGGACGAAGAAATGCACAAAACGGAGACGCAAATATAAATGTGCATCCTATGATGTCCACCTCCTGTCACCCACACCCCACCTCCCACCGCCCATTCCTTGTAAATTAAATTCGACGATCGAATGAAAGATGAGAAAAATCTCCTGATTGAAATATATATATGTGTACATATGTTAAAATATTAAAGTCGAGCCAAAGCTTGATATAAATGTAAATGTCAATACCAATATAAAAAAAGGAGGAACATCTTAATCGCTCTCAAGTGTCATTGATAAAAATTAAAGTGAGTACATGTACTCGCTAAAGACCATCTTTGTGGATTCATATGCAACAAAGATTCAGATGTAGAAAGTGGAGACATGTATGTGCCAGGCAACTGTGAGTACAATGTATGAATTACCGAGTACTCGGCCAATCAAACATGTATGATCACAGAAAGAAGTCAGAAAATTAAAAAAAATATAAAAAAAGTTGTTAAGGCACTATAAGACCATCAAGAAAGAGTAATGGGTGATCGATGTATTAAATACAGTACAAATTTATGTGAATAATAGTTGAATATAGGAAAGAATTTGTATATAACGTAAAATGCTGACCTACACAAGAACAAGATGTTTTAATCAAAACGAGTATAGGTAGAGAAGAGATGTACGTAAAAGAAAAGAGGATGTCCTGAATGTAATGAAATGTAGAATAGGCAATAATCAACCCCCCCCCCCCCCCCCCACGTGCCTCAATGGTTTAGTTGGTATCCGATTCTTGTCGTGTAGTAGACTTGGCAAAAAACACATGAATGTGGTTTGTGTAATGAAAATGACCCGATGGGCATCCTGATGCTTTTAATTTTGTTTTTAATAGAACCCTCAAGGTGTGTATGTTATGTATATCTTGGTGTCTCTGAGGATTATGTATAATAAGTATGTTCCTATTAGATCAATAAAAAGGAGGAACAGACAATATAGTCATCAAAGCGATGGAGAGAAAAAACTCAGAAAGAAACCAAAGACTGAAAGCGTGGCCCACTACAATGTTGTAATAGAAAATGTGTTTCTACCAAAAGTGTAGTTAAAAATGGTGAAGCGTGGGAATTGTTTCTACCAAAAGTGTAGTTAAAAATGGTAAAGCGTGGGAATTGTATGTGGAATATGTTGAGACACAGTGAGGCTGCTCAGCCGCCGCACTACAATATGACAGACCAAATAGTCGTGGTGTATACATATGTGTCATGGAGCATGGTGGCAAAGTTAACATTAGCGCCTAAATCAACTGCAATACCAAAATAAAGGCCTGTGCGCCCTAGTAGGGCACGTACTCAAACCGAAGACTGGAGGTCAAAAGAACGATGAAAATAAGACAAAAGGTGAAGGCCCATTGTAAATGACCAAATGCAAGGCAAAAAACGAAAATAGGCAGACACAACATGAGGCAGGTGCAGAGAATTAGGAATGCAGGCAGAGAGTGATTTTCATTAGTCGTAGAAATGGGAGACATCCCACTCGAAGTTTAACCCCTTCGGAATTCTTGTATGAAGGGAAAAAAATCCAAAACACTTCTCGCCTGCATAACTTCTTGATTCTGTCACCTCCTCTAATTGAAATGGTAATTTTCTCAATGCCTTGGATGGATAAGCTTGACACATCTTTGGAATGTATAGTATTCCAGTGATTGGCCACGTTAGTATTGTAGTTTTTGTTGATATCATATAGATGGTCAGACAGCCTATCTTTCAATCTTCGGATTGTGTGACCCGCGTACTGGACTTGGCATATGTCGCAATTAATGACGTACACTATGAATTTGGTATTGCGGTTGATGAACTGTTTAATCTCAACTCTTTTTACAGGTATAGGAGTGGACGTGTTCCCCTGTTTTTATGTGACAACAATATCTAGCCTCTTATCCCACACTTAAAAGTCCCCCGAAATTGTGACCAGATTGCCCGGGACCGTCCCGCGTTTTGCAGGTCTGTCCCGGGCACATTCATTCCAGGACAATACAGTGTCCTGGAATGAAACTGACACAGCCACCCCCCAGGCTGTGATGTCCTGTGTGTTGTGAGAGACCCAAGACTCTGGTCTGGAGCAATGGATGATTATTTCAGTACAGGCTGTACACTCAGGGCCGCTGATAGGCCAGTACAACTGGCCCTGTTGTACCGGGCCCGGCAAGCAGGGGGCCCGGGCTTCCTCGACAGAACTAATGTTATTAAAAAAAAAAAAAAAACTCCACAGCCCTGACCGCTAGTCATCCGTCCAACCATACCATGTCCCCCCCCCCCCACTTTCTACGTTTTTTTTTTCTTTGCCTCAGTACCTTGTTCTGTTCGTGAAGTAGGTGGCAGCACTGCGGTCGGGTCTATTTCCTCTATTTCGGGCGCGGAAGAGTATCTCTTCTCTCTCCCGCGCCCGCTCCTCTGCTGAATAAAGTCCCGGCCAGCTTGTTCTTCCCTGGCACCGCGGAGTGATTCTTCTCCCTCCGCTCTTGGCGCTCAGAGTGAAGAAACAGGCAAAAGATAAAGAAGCAGCGGCAGAAGATAAAAAAAGCAGCGGCAGAAGTAGAAGGAAAAAAAGCAGTAGCAGAAGGAAAAAAAGCGATGGCAGAAGAAAAAAAAAAGTTTTTTTTTTGTGACACTCCAGCGAGGGCAGGCAGACAACAGCACAGCACTACAGTAGGATCAAGGCCAAGGAGGAAGTGACTCCTGGGGCCAGGAATCAGGATAACAGGTATGTAATTACTTGTTTGGGGGGGATTCAAGATCTACTGTCTGCAGCACCTAAACATTATGGCATTGGCGGCATGGGTGGCACTGTCTGCAGGTAGTACATGCGTTGTGGCATGTGCTACCTGCTGACAGTGCCACCCATGCGGCCAATGCCATATTGCATTGTCATTAGCGTCATGGGTGGCACTGTCGGGCAGCATGCCAAGGGTGGCACTGTCTGCAGTATGTTATGGCATTGGCCGCATGGGTGGCACTGTCTGCAGGGAGCAAATGCGTTATGACCCATAACGCATGTGCTACTTGCAGACAGTGCTACCCATGCCGCCAATGCCATATTGTGCTGCAGACAGTGCCACCCATGACGCTAATGCCTTAACGCATGTGCTACCTGCTGACAGTGACACCCATGCGGCCAATACCATATTGCATTATGTCATGGGTGGCACTGTCTGCAGGTAGCACATGCGTTATGACCCATAACGCATGTGCTACTTGCAAATAGTGCTACCCATGCAGCCAATGCCATATTGTGCTGCAGACAGTGCCACCCATGATGCTAATGCCATAACCCATGTGCTACCTGCTGACAGTGCTACCAATGCCAAATGCCATATTGCGTTATGGCATTAGCGTCATGGGTGGCACTTTCTGCAGCACAATATGGCATTGGCCGCATGGGTGGCACTGTCTGCAGGTAGCACATGCGTTTATGGCCCATAACGCATTTGCTGCCTGCAGGGACAGTGCCACCCACTGTCTACAGCACAATATGCCACTGGTGGCATGGCAAGGCAGTATGGGTGGCACTGTCTCTGCAGTACATTATTGCATTAGCATGTCCCGCTGTCAAGTTGCTAATCGCTGTCAAGTTGCTAAAATACATAAATACATCACATAGTTTGTATATGCTATGACTTTTGTGCAAACCAAGCAATAAAAGTTTTTTGGGATTTTTTTTTTTACAAAAAAAGATGTTGCAGAATACATATTGGCCTAAACTATTGAAGACATTTTCATTTTTTACATTATTTATTGGATATGTTTTATTGCAGAAAGTAAAAAATAGTTTTTTTTTTTACTTTATTTTGTATTTATTTATTTAAAAAAACAGCTCTATTTGTAGGGGAAAAATTACATACATTTTATTTGGGTACAATGTTGCACGACCAAGCAATTGTTAATTAAAATAATGCAGTGCTGTATCGCAAAAAATTGTCATAAAGGGGGGTAAATTATTCAGAGGGCAAGTGGCCTGCCTGTGTTGCTGTTTGTTATCAAGGCTTTTTTCACATGGGGTGGAATCTACTTGTTTAGCAGGGGATCTGTCCGCTGATCCCCCACTGAGCGGAGTGGGCAAATGACAGGTCTGTGTCCACTCAGCTTATGCAGAGCGGATTTGGACACAGCCTGATCTGCTCTAAGGGCGGCTGGTGTAAACAAACTGGCTATCCGTTCACACCTGATTGCCCTCCAATCCACTAGATAATAGATTATTTTGGATAATACAATTTATAACTGGCTGGAGAAAAATACATATTACCTGTAGACAAATCTGCACTTTGTTTCAAGGCGGGTCTGGGGGAGGGGCCAAGGGCGGGGCCATGGGTGTGGCCGAAGGAGGGATCAGGGGTGGAACTGAAGGGGGCCCCGTCAGGTATGCTGTACGGGGGCCCCATGATTTCTATCAGCGGCACTGTGTACACTGCAACATGTTCACCCAGGGACGTCGCCAGCGTGTCGGGATCCTCCGGGGTAATTGACCACGCTATAGAAAGTGCACCTCAACTCAACTCAACTCAACATGCATCTCAGGACAGTACATCTTATCTGCTTCCTACATGAGCACACTCTAAGATGGCTGCTATGCCCTTTGACCCTTGTCATCACTGCTGGGTGGAGCCAGCCTTAAAGTGCCAGTACATGTGGAACCCTTCAGGTATAACACCTTCCATCCATCCCTCAAAAAAACAAAAACAAAACAAAAAAAACCCACAATAAAACAATAACAGGCACAAAACATTAACTGATAACTGTCCAATAACAGTCCTCCAAACAAAAGAGCAATTACAGGACTTCAAGCTTCCAGGGACAGTTGCGGGGTTAATATGTCATTGAATCACTTCCGTCGGCCCCGTCGAAAGTCTCGTAACCGCTCTTGCAACTAAAACCGGACAGGAGGGCAACAGTGTCGTTAAGGCCGGGCATCAAGCGATTCGGGACCGGAGGAAACAGGGCTGGCCGGATTGGGTACCAGCGGGGCCAAGAAGGGATCCCCCAACTCAGAGGGTAAACAGACCTCCGGACCAGAGCTGGAGGGCTTTGCTGGAGCTGAGTTCAAAAGTTCAGAGTCCCCACAATCATCAGTCTCTGTGCATCCTGATCCGCTGGGAGCAGATCCTTGAGACACTGGTGGTTCAGCCGGCATCAGCGATTCGGGCAGTTGAGAAGGAGGACGCAGTTGGTCCGCATGACGTCTGCAAATGGAACCATCTTCCAGACGGACCTTGTACATCTTGGGTCCCAAAGTCTCTGCAATGACAGCAGGAAGCCAACAGGTGTTGGAAGACCCATAAGATTGGGCCCATACCTTTTGTTGGGCGTTGAATCCGGCGAGCTCATTGTGTTTGACCATCTTGTCTTGGGACTGCAGTACATGTTCCTGGACTGTTTGAGGGCGGAGCATATCCAAAAGTCCATGGTTGCCGGCCCAGGAGTTCTGCTGGAGTTTTCCCAGTGGTTGCATGTGGAGTGTTTCTGTAAGCAGAAAGGAAGGAGTCCAGCTGCTGGGGTGACGAGGACTGTTGTTTACTTGCAGCCACTGTAGCTTTGAAATAGCGTTTGAAAGTCTGCACAAACCTCTCTGCTTGACCATTTGTAGCCGGGTGGTAAGGTGCGGTCAACTTGTGCTTGATGTTGTGGGCAGTCAGGAAACGCTGAAACTCCTGACTGGTGAATTGTGCACCGTTGTCTGTGACGATTTCTCTGGGGTATCCAAACGTAGCAGCGAGATGTAACAGTATGGAAACCGTTGCCTTAGTCGTTGGCTGAGTAACAGGAATGACTTCAGGCCACTTTGAATGGGCGTCCACTATGGTCAAGAAGGTGTGTCCTCTGATCGGGCCTGCAAAGTCCAAGTGTAGGCGAAACCAAGGAACCGTGGGCCAAGTCCAGGGCTGGACGCACCCTCGATGAGGGTCTTTTGCCGTTTGTGCACATCCAGCACAAGCATTCACATATGTTGTGATATCTGAGTCTAGGTTTGGCCACCACACCTAGCCTCTGGCCTTTTGTTTTATACGTGTGCCCCCGGGATGACCGGTATGTAGCAAGTCCAGAACGTGTCTCCGGAGGGTCTGTGGAATGATCACTCGGTCTCCCCATAAAACACAGTTGCCAGCCACAGTTAATTCCCTATACGCCTACGGAAATAAGGTTCATACTCCTGTGTGACAGTTGCAGGCCAACCGGACCGTACCTAGCAGAGTATTGTTTTCAGAAATGTATCCTTGGTTGTATGGGCTGCTATCTCCCCAGAAGACAAGGACAGGCTGGTGTAACGACAACTCTTGACCGGTGGAGAAGAGTCCATGGGCCTCCCTGTCAGTCGGGACATTGTGTCCGCATTTGCATTGGCATCATGACCACGATACTGAATTTTGTAGCTGTATGCCCCCAAGAATAGGGCATAGCATTGGAGGCGGGCCGCAGTAGTCTGGGAGATGCCTTTGTCAGGGCTAAAAATCTGAAGCAGTAGTTTATGGTCCGTCAGTATGGTGAATTTCCTACCATACAGGTAAAGATGAAACTTCTTAATTGCCCATATCGGCGCAAGAGCCTCTTTGTCAATGTGTGCGTAATTGCTTTCTGCTTTTGTCAAAGACCTGGAGGCAAATGCCACTGTTTTTTTTGACCCATCTGGTAAGATGTGGGATAGTACCGCCCCCAGACCATAAGGTGAGGCATCACAAGCCAAGGTGAGAGGCTTCTGGAGGTCATAGTGCACGAGCATGCGTGACGCCAACAGCTTCCGCTTAGAAACTTCAAAAGCACGTTGGCATGCAGCCGACCAGTCCCATCCGGAGTGTTTCTCCAAAAGCTTGTTCAACGGAAACAAGGTGTGTGCCAGATCTGGCAGGAATTTGTGGTAGTAGTTCAGCAAGCCAAGGTATGATCGCAGCTGCTGGACGTTGGTTGGGGCTGGAGCTTTGACTAAAGCATCAACCTTGGCTTCCGTGGTGTGTATACCTTCTGCATCCACAAGGTGGCCACAAAACTCCAATTTAGGCACCATGAATTGGCATTTTGCTAAGTTAACTTTCAGACCTTGTTCTTGGAGTCTCGCCAACACAGGCTCCACATTCTGCTTGTGTTCCTGGTCGGTCCATCCCGTGATGAGCATGTCATCTAGCAGGCACTGCGTGAAAGGAATGTCTGCCAAAATCTCGTCCATTTTTCGTTGCCAAATGGCTGGGGCAGAGGCTACCCCAAACACTATCCGATTGTATTCATACAGTCCCTTGTGGGTGTTGATGGTCAGAAACTTGCGAGAAGAAGGATGGACCTCAAACTGTAAATATGCTTGTTTGAGATCAAGCTTGGTGAACTTTTGACCCCCTGCAAGAGAGGCAAAAATGTCATCTACTCTGGGTAGGGGATACTGGTCTATTTCCAGTTGAGAGTTTAGTGCCATGCGGAAATCGCCACAAATGCGCAAGTCCCCATTCGCTTTCTTTACCGGTACAACTGGTGATGCCCACTCGCTGTACTCTACCTTTGAGATGACCCCTTGTTCCTCCAGCCGACTTAGTTCTGCTTCCACACCTGCTCGGAGTGCGAAAGGTACTGTCCGAGCTTTGAAGAACTTGGGCTGAGCGTTGGGTTTCAGCTTGAGTCTCACACAGTCATGCTTTATTTTTCCCAACTGGTCATCAAAAACCTTTGGGAACCGCTGCTTCAGGGACACCACCCATCCCTCATTATCTCCTAATGGCATGGTAACGGTGTTACAGGGACTTATGGCGATGTCTGGCATACCAAAGTGAGCAATCCAGTCTCTCCCAAAGAGAGGGGGTCCCCCATTTTTCAGGATATATAATGGCAGTCTCTTTGTCTGACCCTTGTACATTACCTTTACTTTTGCGTAACCCAGTGGGTGGAGTATCTGCTTTGAGTATGTCTGCAGTTTGATTGGTGTTGGGCGGACAGTTCTACGGGTCTGAAGTTGTCTCCATTGTTTCTGGGTGATAACTGAAACTGCTGCTCCTGTGTCTACATACATCTTCAGTTTCTTTCCCTCAATGTTTACATCTACAGTCATTGCGGAGGGTGCTGAATGCATATGATGTATGTCTAATCTGTGGAGCACTTCCTCATCCTGACTCAGATGATGATGTATATCTTCCCACCATATATGTCTTTGTCTTGGGGTTCAGAGGTTGTTTATCTCGCACCTTCTTGCTACGGCAAACTCGTTTCAGATGGCCGGTCCTACCATAATTATGACAGGTCTGATCCTTAAACCGGCAGACTTTGTGGTCATGGTCTGTATTCCCACAACGGTAGCAAGCTGACTCCCGGCTTGGTGGGGGTCTGTATTTCCAGTTTGCGGCATTTGACTTAACTGCTGTTCTGAAAACTTCCTTCTTCACCTCTTCCCTTCTGCTCTGGGGGTTCAATTCCTCTGTATCTTTCACAGCCATTTCCATCACTGAAGCTATCTCAATTGCCTTTGTAAGGGTAAGGTCTTTCTCTGTTAACAGTCTCTTTTGTGTCGACTCACAATTCAGTCCCATAACAAACTTATCTCTCAGTGCAGTAGGTAGGTAGTCCCCAAAAGAACAGGTAGAGGCTAATCTGCGAAGGGCGAGCACATAAACTTTAATCTCTTTACCTGTCTGCTGCTGCCTCTGATAGAAGCAAAATCTTTCTGCTATTTCTAGTGGTTTGGGCTGGAAGTGATACTCTAGCAGTGTCAGCAGCTCTGCCAAAGTCTTAGTTGCAGGTTTTACAGGGGAAAGCAGATCTCTAAGAGTGTCATAAGTTTTGGCCCCCACCACTGTCAGAAAAACTGCCACTTGCCTGTTGTCTGGGATGTCATTTGCACTGAAATACTGTTCCAGCCTCTCAACCCAGGAACTCCAGGATGTTTGTTCTCCATTAGTGTTGAGCAGAATACGCCATATTCGATTTCGCGATATTGCGCGAATATATAGAAGAATATTCGCCAATATTCGCTAATATCGAATATTCGTGATATTTTATCCAAAAAAAATTGCCAAATTTCGCTAATGCGAAAATGATTGCGAAATTCTCATAAACGGAGATCATTTCCTGTATTACTAAACTAATATGCACTAAACACTAACTCTACACTAACTCTACTTAAAAGAGAGGAGAATAAGGGGGCAAAAGAAGGGCGGAGAAGATAATCGCGCAATATTCCTTTTGCCGAATATTCGAGTTATTCTGATTGGCTCTGATGCAAAAGAAGGGCGGAGAAGATAATCGCGCAATATTCCGTTTGCCGAATATTCGAGTTTTTCTGATTGGCTCTGATGCAAAAGAAGGGCGCATCAGAGCCAATCAGAATAACTCGAATATTCGGCAAAAGGAATATTGCGCGATTATCTTCTCCGCCCTTCTTTTGCATCAGAGCCAATCAGAATAACTTGAATATTCGGCAAAAGGAATATCGCGCAATGTTCCTTTTGCCGAATATTCGAGTTATTCTGACGTTATTAGACGTCGATGGAGATCACTAGGATGTGATCTGTTTTACAAATAAATTTGAAAAAATACGAATATTTCGCCATAGCGAACATTCGCCGCAATATTCAAGTTATTCGCGAATACTCGAATATGCAATATTCGTAGCGAATATTCGCAATGCAAATATTCGTGAGCAACACTATTCTCCATCAAACTCACTTAATGTCCCGATTAATGACATTTTCCTGCTGGGGTCTGTGACTGCTTTTATCCAGGTGACAATCCACAATGTCTTTGTCTCTCTCTATCTCTCAGACTGATAGACACTCTGTAAATCCCATCCTCGTTGCCACTGTGATGTCCTGTGTGTTGTGGGAGACACAAGACTCTGGTCTGGAGCAATGGATGTTTATTTCAGTACAGGCTGTACCAACATGCATCTCAGGACAGTACATCTTATCTGCTTCCTACATGAGCACACTCTAAGATGGCTGCTATGCCCCTTGACCCTTGTCATCACTGCTGGGTGGAGCCATCCTTAAAGTGCCAGTACATGTGGAACCCTTGAGGTATAACACAGGCCAATCTGATGCCCTCAAAAAAAGGCTGCCACATCACCTCTTGACTGAGTACTTGTCCTGGCCGAGAATGCCTGGAGGAGCACAATCCCACCCCCTGCTTGTGATTGGACACAAGAGGCGGGATTTATGATTTCTCCAATCGCTGTGCTGTGATTCGTTACAGCACAAGTTGATTTTTGGGAAGGGAAGGTGTCCCTGAACGGTAGTTTGGAAATGTGGTCACCCTAATCCAAAGGTGTCTCCGTTGCTCTTCCCTCCAGTGGTTTAATACAACTTTATCTTTTTTATGCATGTTTTGTTTCTGTCTGGACATCCAAAAGGCATCACACTGCTGCTGGGTGCCCGCTTGAATGTGATGTCAGGAGCCCCAGCAGACTCAGAAATGTCACTCAAGTGACACTCTGTAGTAATCCCCTTCCCTCCTCCCCAGGTAGCTATATAAAAAGCATATGTAGAGTGGTGAGAGGAGGGTAGAAGAGCTGGACCAGCACAGAAATGGATTATACTCTTCCAGAAAAGGAGATGTCTATGAGTTTAAAGGCACGTTGCAGGTCAATGAAAATTAACCATGGAAAGCGAAACACTGCAAGTTAAGCCGCGTACACACGATCGGTTCAAACCGATGAAAATGGACTGAAGTTCGTTTTAATCGGTCCAAACCGATCGTGTGTAGGCCCCATCGGTCCGTTATCCTTCGGTCCAAAAACAGAGGGCTTGCTTTAAAATTGAAGCGATGGATGGCTAACCGATAGGTCAAAACCGATCGTTAATACACACGAACATTTGTTAAAAATCCACGCATGCTCAGAATCAAGTCGACGCATGCTTGGAAGCATTCAACTTCACGTCGTTGTGTTTTACGTCACCGCGTTCTAACACGATCGGTTCATGAACCGATGGTGTGTAGGCACATCAGTTCATCAGTCAGCTTCATCGGTGAACCGATGAAAACAGTCCGTCGGACCGCTCTCATCAGATGGACCGATCGCGTGTACAGGGCTTAAGAATTTCAAATACTTGCTTTTTCTATGCTTTTGTTTGCATTTTTTTCAAGTTAGTAAAAGGGTCTCTTTAAAGTGTACCAAAGTTTGTGTAAAGCAAGCCAGATGTCTATTTAAAAAGCACTGAAATAACGAATTCTCCTTTCTTTTTCCTCTGTTTATACAACTGAATATTGAAATTTTAAGGGCCAGATTCTCAGAGGCGTTACGACGGAGTATCTCAGATACCCAGTCGTATCGCCTTTTTTTGGTCCTCGTATCTATGCGAGTGATGCTTAGCATCACTTTTGCATAGATACGCTTCTACATCCGACAAGTGTAAAAGCATTACACTTTCGGATCGTAGGTGTAATGACAACTCCGGCCACTAGGTGGCCTTAACGTTCTTTTTTCATTTGCATATGCAAATGAGGCTAGTACGGCGATTCCCGAACGCTTTTACGCCGCCCCGTCGTCGCGTACGTCGTTTACGGACTTGTAAGGTTACCCCAGCTTCTATGTGGAGTAACCTTATGAAGTTCCGTCGGATGCCGTCGGACGCCATGTTAAGTATGGCGTCGGGTCAGCGTCGGCTTTTTCCGTCGCTTACGTCGTTTTACTAACTCGTTCGCGAATATGGACTTGCGTAAATGACGCTCACGTCGTTTTGACGTCGGTTTCAACGACGCTTCCCGACGTGAGCTGGAGCACGCGCACTGGGCTTTTTCCCCGGCCGGCGCATGCGCAGTTCGTTCAACGTGGGGCGCGCTTAATTTAAATACAAGCCGCCCCATTTGAATTGCGCGGGTTTACGCTTGGCGATTTACGAGACGCCGGCGAAAACTACGGAGCAAGTGCTTTGAGAATAAAGCACTTGCTCTAGTACGCAGCGGCGGCGTAGTGTAAATGGCTTACGCTACGCCGCCGAAAATATATGAGAATCTGGCCCTAAATGTTTTTCTCCCAGTACTTGTGTTCATTTTCCTTCTTCTTACACTGGTTTCAGGTTTTTACAGTTTTTTTTTACCCATTTTCCCCTAATTTTGACAGTTTATTTTACTTTTACAAAGCCGTCAAGAGTTTAAAGGGTTACTAAAGGTTAAAGTGATAGGTGAAACTCCTGCGCTGAAATGGGTGAAAGGGGATTGGACCGTGGGAAAGGGGCCGTGGGAAAGGTGCACGGGAGGTATACTGCAGCAAACAAAGAATAGGTCTATCCAAATGGACAATATAAGGTATACAACAAGTGATATTGTTTGCGCTGTGGTGGTGATGCCTAAAGGGTGATGGGAAAGGGGAAGTGGAGTGGTAAACTAGGTGAATACAATGAGTGACAGAAATGTATGAATATATAAATAAAATACCATAAAGCACCATGTGAACAAAGTAACAGTAAATAACAGTGACCGTGTCATCTATAAAGATGTGTGGTGGACATAATAGAATGCATGGTCAAACTCAGTCCTGCAGACAAAACCAAATAAAAGAAGAGAGTCCAACTTAATCATGCAACTCGGTGCAGCAAGTAAAATTTGGTGTGAAGTCAGAAGGAGATGTTCCAGCAGCCAAATGAGTGAAGGTGCAATGGAGGATTCCAAAACGTGCAGCCCACACCTCTAGTGATCCTATCAGCTTACCTCAAGGCTATCTGATATAGCCAGACAGATAGGGCATCAAACTCTTGGTGAATGGAAGCCTCAAATCCGATGGTGCATGGAAGGGGAAAGTACAAAAAAACAAACATAGAGTAGTCCTGTCACCACTGGAGGGATTCCTGCTAGCAGTCAAAAGATGTGCACTTACACAGAGTGGTGAAAGGGGGTGCCTATCTCCACGAGCAGCGAGCTCGTCAGGTGCTGCTCTGCTGCCGCTGTTTGGCTAGATGTTGATCCGCCGATACTCAAACGATGGTGTTTGAAACAAAAATAGGAGGGCACATCGCATAATACCGCAAAATACAAATTTAATAAACAAAGACAAAGCACAAAATAAAAACTCACAGAGTCAGCTGAGGCGGTCATACATCCACGAGCGGCGAGCTCGTCTACCGTCCGTCAGGTGTAAAGGGTCCAGTGCTCCAATCCCGACGCGTATTCGTCACACCACGTGACTTCATCAGGGGATAGCACTTGGATACTGGTCTGGGTTTAAATAAGGTCTGCGGAATAGGACGCCCGGCGGCCATTTTCTCGAAGTCAGCATGCAATTCAACTAAGGACAGCAAGCACTGCTCCTCGTACCGTCCCACCCAGGTGGCATCTACATCAGAGATGGCGTTAGGTCTCACAATGGGAGGCGTCCTGGTCTAGGCAGACCCGAATACAAACCAGACTCAGAATTAACATATATATATAAAAAAAGGTGTGTAAAACGGAATGATAAATATGGATGATTTAAACCACAGACACGCTCAGACACCCTCCATGGGATCCCAGCATGTCTAAATGGTAAACAGAGCCAAACTGAAAAATAATAAAAATACCTCTAAAGAGGGTTATGGGGGAAAAAACCCCAATGGACATCCTCATTGGGTGTAATGATGGATGGCAGGGATGATAGGAGATAACAAATAAAAATAAAATGTGGGATAAAATATAAAAGTGTAAAAAGGTAAAAAGTAAAAAATCTGTGAAATCAGATTAAGAATATACACATATATGCAAGTGACATACATATATATATATATGGATATATACACATAGAGGGGAGCACTCTCCCTCTGCTAAGGGCAAACTCTACCAATCCTCTACTGATGTAGAAAAGTAGTATGTATCGAGTGAAAAAACCGAACAGAGCACTGTACACAGCTGCACCTGACACACAGCTAACAAAAACCTACATGGAATGGTGAAGGACAGATCATGGCTAAAGGTGAATGGAGCTAGGGAATATAACCTGAAAGGTCAAGAGGGAGGGATCCTAGAAGTCACTCAGGAAGCAGTTAAGGTCGAACTCAATATTGAGTCCTTTGGGCCTGAGGGTATCCATACAAAAGATATATTTGGATTCGAGCTGGCTCAGGGACCTGACTTTGTGACCCCCTCGCCATGGTCTGGAATAAGGAACTATCCCCCAAAATTTAAGCTGTGATGGATCTTTCCGATGAACTTTGGCAAAGTGACGTGATACACTGTGGTTGGTGAACCCGCTTTCTATATTCTTAACGTGTTCTTTAATGCGGATTCGCAGAAGCCGCTTAGTACGGCCAATGTATTGAAGGCCACAGCTGCATTCTAGGGCATAAACTGCACCCTCTGTGTTACATCCAATAAAGTCTCTTACTTCATATTGTGTGTCATTGCTATTAGACTTGAATGTAGTGACTTTAATATTTGGTCGTTTTGTATGTGTGCAAGAGTAACATCTTTTACAAGGGTAAAATCCTTTGCCAGTGAAGAAAGAAAACAATTTCTTCGGGGGATCTATCACACTCTTGACCAGTTGGTCCCGCAAAGTGGGGGCCCTTTTATAGATGAAGCTCGGTTTATCTGGTAATAGGACTCGAAGGTCCTTGTCAGCCTTCAGAATGTGCCAGTGACGTTGAATAACCTTTTCTATCTTCTTAAACTGAACGCTGTATTCCATCATCACAGGTACCGAATCCTTCCTAATTGCCGGCTTCTTGTTTTCCAGAAGGTTGCTTCTTGGTAACTTAGATACTTCATCTATTTTTTCTTTGATATACGTATCGTTATATCCCTTTTCATTAAATCTGTCGCCAATTTTTTTGGCCTGAACTTGAAACTCGTCTAGCCTGGTACAGTTGCGTCTTAGACGTACCAGCTGGCCCTTAGGTATATTGAAGAGCCAGTTTTTATGGTGGCAACTAGTAATGGGGAGGTAGCTATTGCGGTGTACGTTTTTGAAGAAAGTCCTTGTGTCAAAAGTCCCATTATTCCTAGAAATGTCTAAGTCCAGGAAGGGTATGGTATGTCCTATCTGCCATGTCAATACGATATTTTTGGAGTTGATGTTCAAACTCTCAAAAAAGGCAACTAGGGACTGGTGGTCTCCTTTCCATAAGATAAAAATATTGTCGATATACCTTTTATATAGCAAAAGGTCAGTAGGCTGGTTGGTAAAAATCGACTCCTCCTCCCATTTAGACATGAAGAGACCCGCAACGCTGGGTGCAAATGTGTACAGTGCTCTGTTCGGTTTTTTCACTCGATACATACTACTTTTCTACATCAGTAGAGGATTGGTAGAGTTTGCCCTTAGCAGAGGGAGAGTGCTCCCCTCTATGTGTATATATCCATATATATATATATGTATGTCACTTGCATATATGTGTATATTCTTAATCTGATTTCACAGATTTTTTACTTTTTACCTTTTTACACTTTTATATTTTATCCCACATTTTATTTTTATTTGTTATCTCCTATCATCCCTGCCATCCATCATTACACCCAATGAGGATGTCCATTGGGGTTTTTTCCCCCATAACCCTCTTTAGAGGTATTTTTATTATTTTTCAGTTTGGCTCTGTTTACCATTTAGACATGCTGGGATCCCATGGAGGGTGTCTGAGCGTGTCTGTGGTTTAAATCATCCATATTTATCATTCCGTTTTACACACCTTTTTTTATATATATATATGTTAATTCTGAGTCTGGTTTGTATTCGGGTCTGCCTAGACCAGGACGCCTCCCATTGTGAGACCTAACGCCATCTCTGATGTAGATGCCACCTGGGTGGGACGGTACGAGGAGCAGTGCTTGCTGTTCTTAGTTGAATTGCATGCTGACTTCGAGAAAATGGCCGCCGGGCGTCCTATTCCGCAGACCTTATTTAAACTCAGACCAGTATCCAAGTGCTATCCCCTGATGAAGTCACGTGGTGTGACGAATACGCGTCGGGATTGGAGCACTGGACCCTTAACACCTGACGGACGGTAGACGAGCTCGCCGCTCGTGGATGTATGACCGCCTCAGCTGACTCTATGTGAGTTTTTATTTTGTGCTTTGTTTATTAAATTTGTATTATGCGATGTGCCCTCCTATTTTCGTTTCAAACACCATCGTTTGAGTATCGGCGGATCAACATCTAGCCAAACAGCGGCAGCAGAGCAGCACCTGACGAGCTCGCTGCTCATGGAGATAGGCACCCCCTTTCACCACTCTGTGTAAGTGCACATCTTTTGATTGCTAGCAGGAATCCCTTCAGTGGTGACAGGACTACTCTATGTTTCTTTTTGTACTTTCCCCTTCCATGCACCATCGGATTTGAGGCTTCCATTCACCAAGAGTTTGATGCCCTATCTGTCTGGCTATATCAGATAGCCTTGAGGTAAGCTAATAGGATCACTAGAGGTGTGGGCTGCACGTTTTGGAATCCTCCATTGCACCTTCACTCATTTGGCTGCTGGAACATCTCCTTCTGACTTCACACCAAATTTTACTTGCTGCACCGAGTTGCATGATTTAGTTGGACTTTCTTCTTCTATTTGGTTTTGTCTGCAGGACTGAGTTTGATCATGCATTTTATTATGTCCACCACACATCTTTATAGATGACACAGTCACTGTTATTTACTGTTACTTTGTTCACATTGTGCTTTATGGTATTTTATTTATATATTCATACATTTCTGTCACTCATTGTATTCACCTAGTTTACCACTCCACTTCCCCTTTCCCATCACCCTTTAGGCATCACCACCACAGCGCAAACAATATCACGTGTTGGTTACTAAAGGTTGTTTTTAAAAATAAAATAAACAAACATATACTTGCCTCCACTGTGCAGTTGATTAACCACTTTAGACCCGGACCATATTGCTGGTCAAAGACCAGGCCACTTTTTGCGATTCGGCACTGCGTCGCTTTAACTGACAATTGCGCGGTTGCGCAATGTGGCTCCCAAACAAAATTGGCGTCCTTTTTTCCCCCCACAAACAGAGCTTTCTTTTGGAGGTATTTGATTACCTCTGCGTTTTTTAGTTTTTGCGCTATAAACAAAAATAGAGAGACCATTTTGAAAAAAAAATAAAAAAATGTATATTTGCTATAATAAATATCCCCCAAAAATATATTAAAAAAAAAAAAAATTTTCCTCAGTTTAGGCCGATACGTATTCTTCTACATACTTTTCGTAAAAAAAAAAAGCAATAAGCGTTTATTGATTGGTTTGCACAAAAGTTATAGCGTTTACAAAATAGGGGATAGTTTCATGGCATTTTTATTAATATTTTTTTTTTACTAGTAATGGCGGCGATCAGTGATTTTTATCGCTACTGCGACATTATGGCGGACACTTTTGACACATTTTTGGGACCATTGGCATTTTTATAGAGATCAGTGCTATAAAAATGCATTGATTACTATAAAAATGCCACTGGCAGGGAAGGGGTTAACACTAGGGGGGCGAGGAAGGGGTTAAGTATGTAACCTGGGTGTGTTCTAACTGAAGGGGGGGGTGGGACTGACTAGGGGAAATGACTGATCGCTGTTCATACATTGTATGAACAGACAATCAGGCATTTCTCCCCCTGACAGTACCGGGAGCTTTGTGTTTACACACACAGCTCCCGGTTCTCGCTCTGTAACGAGTGATCGCGGGTGGCCGGCGGGCACGCGCGTCGGCGTCAGGACAGAGCGGGGGGCGCAGTGCTCCCCTATTGGCTGCTTGGCGAGATGACGTAGACATATGTGATCTCACCCAGCAGAGCCGACCGGCTGCCGTAAAACTGGCCCAGATCCTCTTCTTCTGGTGTCCCTCAGCTGCGCTGGTAGCTCCTCCTGTTCTCGAGTGCCCTGTTGGAGAAGCTCTCTCCTTCAGGACACCCGTGCTGACTTTCTATTGACACAGAAAGCAGGACTCTGTCACACCCCCAGCATCCGCATCCTTGGATTAGATTGACGGGAGCCAATGGTCAATGGCTATCAATCTATTCAATCAGGACACGAGACACCAGCCATAGCTGGTGTACTCGTCCCCGTGGCAAGAAAGACGGGGCTCTGGTAAGTAAAACGGGGGTTCTGCAGCATGAGAGAAGGTTTTTCACCTTAATGCATAGAAAGGTAAAAAACCACAAGGGTTTACAACTTTAAGACAGAGAAAAAAAAGATCAATTTTATCTCCAGAATTAAACAGGTAACAATGACTGTGATTAATAACTGGGAAACGCTTGACATTGAAAAGCCATTTTTTCAATAGCAAACTTATCATACCTGTTTTTTTTTAATGGTTTTTCTCAGAGCAGTCCCGATCCTCCTTTTCTGGAGTCCTACATAGATTTTATACAGCACTAATAGCGGCTGCTAAAACATGAGCAGAATGTTTATGTAGCTTAGATTATGGCCTAAATGTGGTTAATTATTATTTTAATACCAGGTAACGCTATTTTTATCATCTCAGAAGATTTGAAAACTATTTTAAGCATAACGGAATAATTTAACTAATTTTGTTAAATAGAAGCTAATTTCTGCCCTATTTTCTAGCTGTACCTTTTTTTCATGGTAGTTGTGTATTCTGTTGTCCCTCGGATTGTGTTTAGTAGGATGGTGAATCTCCTATGAAGTTATATGCTTCACTGCCGCTGTCCTTTTCTGAGACCTCAAGGTCGTATTACAACCACAGGGAATTAAGGAATAACCAACATCCACAGGATATAACCTTTAAAAAAAAAACTGAGGTTCCTTCAGGTCTGAGGAGATTCTTACTAATTATGTCAGTATTTAATTAGGAGTTAATGTCTTGTGTTGACATTGCCTTAAAAAAAATGATAAAATAAATACACCCTGAATTTCCCTTTTAGTAGAGCAGACCTTGAAAAATGAAAAATGACTTTCTAACAGTATGACCTTCATTGCCCCCAACTATAGCTGTTTACAGGATATAACCTTTAGAATAAAATGTATCATTCAGAGGCTCCGTCTGGTCTGAATATATTCCGGGTGATGATGTCACAGTGTCTTTAGGTTGAATGTGCTTTAACCTACCTGTTCTCATCTATTTACTGTAGAGGAAGCCTTGAAATATTTTTTACATCTCTGAGATTCCCTGTTACAATCAATTAATTAAGCCCCGTACACACAGTCAGAATTCCTGACAGAAAAAGTCAGATGGGAGCTTTTGGTCGGGAATGCTGACCGTGTGTATGCTCCATCAGACTTTCTGTCGGAATTCCCGCCAGCAAAAGATTGAGACCAGGTTCTCAATTTTCCCAGTAAAAAAATTTCCTATCTGGAAATCCGATTAACTGTATGCTTTTCTGACACGCAAAAAAACACGCATGCTCAGAAACAATTTGACACATGCTCAGAAGCATTGAACTTCTTTTTCTCGCCTTGTCGTAGTATTGTATATCACCATGTTCTTAACGCTCGATAGTTCAGAGAATTTTTGTGTGACCGTGTATATGCCAAGCTTGAGCAGAATTCAGTCGGAAAAATAAAATCCAACTTTTTTTTCCAACGGGAATTCCGCTCATGTACGCGGCATTAGATAGTGTGTATGTCCCCTGCATTGGTAATTGGTGGGAAATATGCCCCTTATATTGGTGATTAGTGGGAATTTTGTCCCTTACATGGGTGATTCGTGGGAATTATGCCCCTTACATTGGTGATTCATGGTAAGAATGCCCCTTACATTGGTGACTAGTAGGAATTATGCCCTTTACTTTAGTGTTTAGTGGGAATTGTGCCCCTTACATTGGTGATTAGTTGGAATTATGCCCCTTACATTGGTGATTCATGGTAAGAATGCCCCTTACATTGGTGATTAGTGGGAATTATGCCCCTTACATTGGTGATTAGTGGGAATTATGCCCCTTACATTGGTGATTAGTAGGAATTATGCCCCTTACATTGGTGATTAGTGGGAATTCTGCCCCTTACATTGGTGATTAGTGGGAATTATGTCCCTTGCAATGGTAATTAGTGGGAATTCTGCCCCTTGCAATGGTAATTAGTGGGAAGAATGCCAGCCCTGCAGTGGTGCTCACAATGCCACACTTCCTGACAGCTAAAAAGATCACTGGTGTTCTGATTCTTGATCCGATGGAAGGCCAATTAGCCACAGCTCAAGGAATTTCTTAACAGCCTCCGGAGGAACCTTAGGGTTCCATGGAACCCTGATTGAGAACAGCTGCTTTGGAAAATAAAAAAAATAAACCCTCTAGGTTGGACTTTGGAAGCACATTGGAACAACAATATATTGTCTTGTCTTGATTTTTTTAACATAGATACATAAGAATAAACAATATAAAATTATAAAAAAAGGTATTGTCCATTGACGGCCACGCAATGGCCAGAAGAAACGGACATTACATATACCCAAAGAAAGAAATTATGTTTCAACAGTATGGCATCGGAAACATGTGTGAGCCCCTGCGTGTCAACGCGTACACACGATCTGACTTTTTGACAACAAACCTCCGACGGACCTGTGTACGCTTCATCGGACAAACTTTTTCACTTTTTCATCGGACAAATGTTCGCTGTGAGAACAGACAAACCCAAACGGTGGCGGTAAAGAGCAGAAAAAACACGTAGTACGTCCATTACGTCACTACGTTCATGTTTGTTGGCTGAAAAAGTCCTGCTGTGTGTATGCATACCAAGCTCACGGACAGCGCCCTACGAAGCAAAATCCACGGACAAGTCAGTTGATGTCTATTTTTGCAAAGGAGTAGGGTGGGGGGATGTTTTAACTGTAATCTACAGGTGTGATCTGACAGTTTGGCATCTGGGTTCCACTGTGCATTTATGAATGAAAGCTACTGTTGCAGCCTTCATTCTATCTATCTATCTATCTATCTATCTATCTATCTATCTATCTATCTATCTATCTATCTATCTATCTATCTATCTATCGCATTTAAGTGACTTTGAACGTGGCATGGTTGTTGGTGCTGGTCTGAGCATTAAAAAAACTCCTGATCTACTGGGATTTTCACGCACAACCATTTCTAGGGTTTACAGATAATAGTCTGGAAAAGAGAAAATATCCAGTGAGCAGCATTTGTGTGGACGCAAATTCTTTGTTGATGTCGGAGGACAGAGGAGAATGGGCAGACTGGTTCAAGATGATAGAAGGGCAACATTAACTCCAACAACTCCTAAAAATCTCAGAGGTGATCAAATACCACCAAAAGAAAGCTCTATTTGTGTGTGGGGGGGGGGGGGGGCGGACATCAATTTTGTTTAGGAGCCACGTCGCACGACCACGCAATTGTCAGTTAAAGCGACGCAGTGCCGAATCTCAAAAAATGGCCTGGTCCTTGACCACCAAAATGGTCCGGGGCTGAAGCTTAACATCATCACTGGTTAACATCATCACTGGTTAAACTTGGTTGCCAGAACCTTTTCCTGGCAAAAGTTAAACCTAGTAAAAAAAGAAAGTGTCATATATGTACCCTGTGCCAGTCTGTACAGTGACATCACTATGGCATCCTTATCTTGGGTGCCAGGAGACCTTTTCCTGGCATTGCCTTTTGATACTGCCTACTTTCTGCCTCGTTGTAATCAAGAAAGTGTGAGCTCTGGATCCAGAGTTGGTTTTGTGTGAGAATAAGTCCATATTGAAGAGTTTAATTTAAATGTTTTATGCCTAACGGCTCTACATTGAAGCCTCAAAGGCACCTCAAGTGAGCTCAAGTCTAAAAGTTTTTTTTGATCTTAGAAGTCCAAATGTAACAAGCTACGCACTGTGGGGGCTACAATAATCCCCCATCACCAACACTAAAAAAATATAAAAATATGAATATAAGAATAATATACAAATTCATTAAGGAATATAATAATACAAATTCATTAAACATTAAGCTGACGATAGTTATGAATAATTGCAGATAAAATTATATATATATATATATATATATATATATATATATATATATATATATATATATATATATACATACATACAAGTGAGTTTTAAAGCCAGGGATTTTAATCTACAATGAAATGTACACTTCCCTATCCTACTGCTGTAGCCATTTATAAAAGAAAAAGCCACTTCTGTCCTGGTTTGTTGTATTTTGTTTAAAGGTTAGTGTTATCCACCTGCAAAAGCCACAGCTTGCAGAACCAGGGTATCCTTTGGCATATGGCTAATTCCTGTAGACTTCCGGAACAACATGGAGGAAATCGAAGATCAGGGGTGGTTGTTTATCTATTTTATTTAGAAAAAAAAGCTAGAACACCCAAATAACAAAAAATAAATAAAAAATCATCAAGAAAAACACACAGTGCCCAGGTTCACACACTGCGCTGTGGGAGTGAAGCCGTGCGAGTTCAGCTGAACTCGCACGATTTCACTCCCGCTGGCAGTCCCGATTTCGGCCACCATTTCAGGTTTCTGCACAGATGTCAATGTAAATCACGGACCAAAATCGCAAAAAGTAGTACAGGAACTACTTTTTGAAATCGGTGCAGAGCCGCGGATGCGGCGTCGCACCGAATATGGCGGTGCCATTGCCGGCAAGTGCTGCCGATTTGAGATGCGATTTGACATCTCAAATCTCATCTCAAATCGTACCAGTGTGAACCAGGCCAGTATGTCAGAGTATTATTCTCTGCTCCCCTTCACATCCCTTCACGCCACACCCCACAGGCGTATCCTCTGATAACCCCCCCCTCACCCAAACACACGCACATTAGTGTTCTCTGTACCAATCACATTACCCCCCTACCCCACCATTATGTTCTCTCTTCCCCCCACAATGGGAACACCAGTACTTGAAAAGATTCCCTTACTTTGGAGGGATTTCCCCTGATTTTCTTTGGCTGAGGGACAGAAAGCAATGGGAAATCTCCCAAATGAGACAAAGAGGGCAAACAAAACTGATAGGGGTTATACCCCCTCCCTACGCTATCTGAAATGGAAACATGTTTTGATTTTATTTCTAACCTAAGGTACTTTTTAGTTCATTCCTGCTCTCTGCAAACAAAATTCAATATTTCTGTAAAAGTTCCTAGGGAGGCTTCCTAATCTTTGCCTGTTTCCTTTGCTTGCAATGTTATCCTCTTGCCCTGCTTGCTCCTTGAGGTTAACACAATTACACGTTACAATGGCAGCTTGACTCCTGCAGGGGTTCAGTGGGCTGATCAGAGGAGGCTTCATGATGAAGATTAAAGGCCCATTACAGGCTAAAACCTTTTTTTCACTTGTCTCTAATGCCGTGTGTTGCATACACACAGTCACACAAATGTTGTCAGAAATTCTGACTGTCAAGAACGCGGTGACGTACAAAATGTACGACGAGCCGAGGTCAATAAAGTTCATAAGGCAGTTCGGTTCTTCAGCTTGATTCTGAGAATGCGTGTTTTTTTGCTAGGTCCCACCTTCAGGTCCCTGCCACTGCCATTTCAAGTCACTGCCATGAGAGCTTTGGCCGGAATCCCAGCCATGTGTAGGCTTCATGGCAGTGTTTTTCTCATAGGAAAACTTCTGGGAAAAAGAAAACATGTTCTCATTTTTCCCACCGGGATTCCCGGCCAAAAGCTCTCATGGCAGTTTTCCTGCCAGGAAATTCGGGCGTGTGTATGAGGCATAACATGCTTTCTTCTAAGATTTCCCTGTACTTGGCTCCATCCAACTTCCCATCAACTCTGATCAGCTTCCCTGTCTCTGTTGAAGAAAAGCATCCTCACAACATGATGCTGCCACCAGGATGTTTCACGGTGGGGATGGTGTGTTCAGGGTGATGTGCAGTGTTAGTTTTTCTGCCACACATAGGCCCCGTACACACGACCGAGAACCGACGCGGCAGAATCCAGCGAGAAGCTCGCTGGGATCCATATTCTGCCGAGATACTCGGTCGTGTGTGTACGTTTTCGCCGAGCGTCCCGTCGAAAAAGCCGTCGAGCCAAAATAGAGAGCAGGTTCTCTATTTGCTCGATGGCCCATCGAGAACCATGGCTCGGCGCCTTTCCCCCCGACGGCCTGGTCGACGATTTCGACGGCCGGGCGAGAACCTCGACGGGCGGAACGATGTGTTTGGCCCGTCGAGGTTCTCGTACGTGTGTACGGGGCCATAGCGTTTTTGCTTTTAGGCCAAAAAGTTCAATTTTAGTCTTATCTGACCAGAGCACATTCCTTCCACATGTTTGTTCTGTCCTCCACATGGTTTCTTGCAATCAGCAAATGGGACTTTTTATGGCTTTCTTTAAACAATGGCTTTCTTCTTGCCATATTTCCATAAAGACCAGATTTGTGGAGCACATAACCAATAGTTGTCTTGTGAACAGATTCTCCCACCCGAGATATGAATCTCTGCAGCTCCTGCAGAGTTACGATGGGCCTCTTGGCTGCTTCTCTGATGAATGATCACCTTGCACAGCCTGTCAGTTTAGGTGGATGGCCATGTCTTGGTAGGTTTATAGTTGTGCCATACTCTTTCCATTTTCAGATGATGGAATGAACATAGCTCTGTGCGATTTTTTTATTTTTTATAACCTTACCCTGCTTTAAACTTTATCCCTGACCTGTCTCAGATTAAATTACACACAGGTGCACTCTATTTATGAATTCGGTGACTTCTGAAGGCAGTTTGTTCTACTAGATTTTAGTTAGGGGTATCAAAGTAAAGGGCGCTGAATACAAATGCACGCCACGCTTTCAGATATTTATTTGTAAAACAATGTCTAAACCATTTATTATTTTCCTTCCACTTCACAATTATGTGCCACGTTGTGTTGGTCTAGCTCTAGCACATAAAATCCCAATAAAATACATTTATGTTTTTGGTTGTAACATAACAAAATATGGAAAATTTCAAGGGGTATGATTACTTTTTCAAGGCACTGTATGTGTCAGAGATGGCTTATGACACATAGAAGAATAATTGTTCACTTATGGCTTCCCCAAAATAAACAGGTACCAGCGTGGCATTTTAAAAAAAATGCCATCAACATCTGCACTCAGGAACACCTTGGCCCAGATTCACAGAGCGATTACGCCTGTCTAACTGGTGTTAGTTAGACAGGAGTAATTTCAAATTTTGCGCGCCGTATCACTAGTTTGAATCCTCAAACTATGATACGGCGGCTTCGGGCTTCGATCCGAGAGGCTTACGTCTTCGTAAGCCTTCAGATCTACGTTGCGATATTTTGCGGCCGCTGGGTGGAGTCCGCGTCGTTTTCACCGTCGGGGTATGCAAATGAGTTTTTTACGGCGATCCACTAAGGTACGAGTGTCCTTCGCAATCGCCTACGTCATTTTTTGGCTACGTAATGTTAGAGCAGCTTTTTGCTGGTCTAACAGTGCGTAACCCATGTTAAGTATGGCCGTCGTTCCCGCGTCGAATTTAATTTTTTTTTTTTTTTAACGTAACTCGTTCGGGAATAGGAATGTACGTAAACGACGCTACTACGACGTAACAACGTGATTTCGCGCAATGCACGGCGGGGAAATTTGGGAACGGAGCATGCGCAGTTCGTTCGCCGCGGGAACGCGCCTATTTTAAATGCTTCACGCCCCCTACTCGCGTAGATGGATTGCGCCGGGAGAAATACACTACGCCGCCGTCGTTTACTGGACAAAATCTACCTGGATTCCACGTAGAGCCAGGTAAAATACGGCGGCGTAGTGTATTTCGGAAACGCTACGATAATCTAATTCTCTGTGAATCTGGCCCCTTGTTTATAATGGCTATCTGTAGAATATAACCTGACACTTTTATTTACTGTGGAAGCTGAAACTTCATTTAAGTGCTGCAGGAAAAGTAAAAATATTTTCCACAAGCAATTTACTACAAGATTAATTATATCTGTAAACCAGCATAATTCCCATATTTCTAAAGCATGAATTAATAGCAAAAATTGAATTTTAACCGTATTTAATCAGTGCAACCGATGTAAAAATATTCACTCCATTTTAGACGAATCCTATTAATACACCAAGTTTGTATGGAAGAGGAGTTATTTTAAAGTATAATTTTAGATTTGAGTATGTTTTCAGGAATAAAGACAGCAGAGAGAAGCCTTATTATTCATGTGTATAATTGTCTATTAGAACAGGATACTGGGTGCATATGTTGTATTAGTTTAAGACAAGCCAAGCTGCAGTTTCTAAAACAAACTTTCTTTTTTAAAAAGAGACATAATCTTGGCCCTCTACAAGACCTCATCTTGAATATGCAGCTCAGTTTTTTTTGGCAGCAGTTTATTAAAAATGCTGCAGAACTAGAGAAGACAGCTAAACTAATAAGGGTCATAAGGACTCAGCTATGAGGAAAGATTAAAGAATTTCAGGTTTGAATATTTTATACATAGTTATATTGGACCAGCTTGAACCGATGTAGCTATGTACTGTATATACAGTACAACCTTGGTTTGCGAGCATAATTCATTCCAGAAACATGCTTGTAATCCAAAGAACTTGCATATCAAAGCATTTTTTTACAGGGTATAAAAGAGAAGAGAGGCACCTCTAAGGCCGCGTACACACGATCATTCCATCCCATGAGAACGAAGGACCGCTTTCATCGGTTAACCGCAGAAGCTGACTGATGGTCTGATGTGCCTACACACCATCGGTTGAAAAAGCGATCGTGTTAGAACCCGGTGGCGTTTACGTGTTTTTACACAACGACGTGCTGAAAAAAATGAAGTTCAATGCGTCCAAGCATGCGTTGACTTGATTATGAGCATGCGCGGCCTTTCAACTGATACCGATAGGCCGTACACACGATCGAACATGTCCGCTGAAACTGGTCTGCGGACCTGTTTCAGCGGACATGTTCGATCGTGTGTACGCGGCCTCACCCTTCACCAACAAATAAGATGCAATGTTTTTTTATTGCTGACCATGGTGTTATTGAAATTTTATACATGGCCGTGGACACATGGTCCAGTAAATATGGGCAGGGACACTACATATCCTTCATGGTACTTCACACATCCCATTAAGCGTAGGTTACTGCTTGTGTGCTAGAAAGGCTTTGGCCATTCAAGGCACATTGACAGGATCTGTGAAAACTCTTTTCACAGACTTCAGCATTAGTTGCTTTTTTACAGTTTTGTGAGTTCCACAGCTTCACAAAAATGCACAACTTAAAATTTACAAATGTTTGTTAACTCAATAACACAATACAGTTCAATGCAATCAACAGAAAATACATTGCAGGTGGGATAGAGATACACTTGCTCAGCTATCATTTTTTCTAGCTGTCTTTTGCTTTCAGGAAATGAATGTTTTGAGGGGTCTTTTACAAACACTGAAAAGTGAAAGAAAAAAAAAATAGAAAAAGAAAAAAAAACTGTGGCCATCTGAGATAAAATAGGAGGGCATCAATTGGCAAGGTAAGTGTGCCACTGGCCCATCTTTATGAAGTTGAGGATTATAGCTTTATTTTTTCTAGTAAACTTTCCCATAAGTTTTACATTCATTGTGACTGCTACTTCCAATGATCAGTTCGGGCCTATTTCCTCTTGATAAAAAATCAGTTGTTGCAGTCAAAACAACCTACTGTATATAAAAAAATAAAAAAAATACGTGATGCGAGAATACAGTGCCGCTGATAATGTTCTGTAACACCAAAGACAGTTTAAAGGCATCTCTCAAGCATGTAATTTAAAGTATTGTGCCCGGATTCACATACATCGGCGTATATTTATGCTGCCGTAGCTTATCTCTTTTACGCTACGCCGGCGCAGCTCGGAGAGGCAAGCATGGAATTCACAAAGCAAATGCTCCCAACTCTGCGCTGGCGTAGCGTATATTTCATAGGTGTAAGCCGGGGTACGTGGAAGTGGGCTGGAAGTGGGCGTGATTCATGTTAATGAACCGTGACCCCATGCAAATGATGGGCCGGGCGCCAGACAAGTACTTAAAATGAACTGCGCATGTGTCGGGACATGGACGTATCCCCCTGCGCATGCGTAGAACCACGTCGAAACAAACGCCTAAGATACGCTGGATCACTGTGTATGCTGTGAACGTAACCTACGCCTAGTTAGACCCACGTTGGCCCATATTCACAGACGTCCAATATAAAATACGTAGGCTTGTGTTCCCTGGTCCATACCTTTGCATGGGTTGCGCCTCATCTATGAGGAATAACTTTACGCCAAACGTAAAACTTACGCAAACTGCTTAAATCATGCACCGGGTGCAAGTATGTTCGTGAATCGGCGTATCTCCCTAATTTGCATATTTGAATAGAAAATCAATGGGAAAGCCACATGCGCCCAGCGTAAATATGCGCCCACTCTACGCCGGCGTAGGCAAGTTACGTTGGTGGGATGAAGTCTGTTTTTAGGCGTATCTTAGTTTGTGGGTTCGGCGCACAGATACGACAGCGCATATTTGTACTTACGCTGCGTATCTGGAGATACGTCGGCATAAGTGCTTTGTGAATCCGGGCCTTGGTGTTTTTTCCATGTAACCCTTGAAGTTGCATTTCCCCTCGGTACAGTACTTTGTTAAAAAGGTTGTTTTTTTAAAGTTTGTCTACTGGTGTTCCAAAATGGCTAGAATTTAGTATTGAGGTACTCCCCCATAGATTTCAATGGCATTAGCTGTGAAGTTTGAGTTTTGCGTACTTCAAACAGGATCTGAAAAACCCAAGCAGATCTGAGTGTATGAGAAATTGGGCGGTTCCCTTTACTCGCTTGGCGCGAAACTCTCACTGTACGTCTCACGCAGGGGTGGTTGGCTCCCCCCACTTGAAGGACTTGTCTGGGCACGTTTCAGGCGCGTGCCTCACCGCACGTACGCCCAGGCCTAGTTACGCCCAGGCCTAAATTTTCATTATTACTCTTTTGTAACTTTTAATTTAGGCTTTAGGTATATGGTCAGGCTTTTTTTTTGGTCTTCAATAATGTTTTTGGACGTTAAGAACCTGGCACCTAGAATTTGTAATTCAGGCACGTCCTGTTTGAAACAAATCGTTTTCAAATCCAATTATAAAATTCTACTCACTGGTTATGAATGCTGTAGTTGGAGAAAATTCACAACCAGCTGCATGAATTGAATTTTTCACTAAATAAATGGCTCTTAGGTGACATTGCATTAATGAAAGAAACTATACCTGAAGTGGATTACAAATGACCATAGATGAAGGTTAGTCTTTCATTTAATTTTCCATTCCTTCTTCCTGTCTTAGGCAAGTTTATACAAGTGAAGGAGAATGGAAGTTTTAGTTTAACCACTTAAGACCCGAACCAATATGCAGGTTAAGGACCTTGCCCCTTTTTGCGATTCGGCACTGCGTTGCTTTAACTGACAATTGCGCGGTCATGCGACGTGGCTCCCTAACAAAATTGGGGTCCTTTTTTTCCCACAAATAGACCTTTCTTTCGGTGGCATTTGATCACCTCTGCGGTATTTATTTTGTGTGCTATAAACAAAAATAGAGCGACAATTTTGAAAAAAATGCAATATTTTTTACTCTTTGCTTTAATAAATATCCTAAAAGATATAAAAAAATATATATTTTTCCTGAGTTTAGGCAGATACGTATTCTTCTACCTATTTTTGGTAAAAAAAAAACGCAATTTGCGTTTAACGATTGGTTTGCGCAAAATTTATAGCGTTTACAAAATAGGGGATAGTTTTATGGCATTTTTATTAATACTTTTTTTTTACTACTAATAGCGATGATCAGCGTTTTTTTTCATGACTGCGACATTATGGCGGACACATCGAACAATTTTGACACATTTTTGGGACCATTGTCATTTTCACAGCAAAAAGTGCTATACAAATGCATTGATTATTGTGAAAATGACAATTGCAGTTTAGGAGTTAAACACTAGGGGGCGCTGTAGGGGTTTAGTGTGACCTCATATATGTGTTTCTAACTGTAGGGGGGCAGGGCTGGACGTGTGATGTCATTGATCATCTTCCCCTATATCAGGAAACAGACGATCAATGACAGTGCCACTGTGAAGAACGGGGAAGGTGTGTTTACACACACCTCTGCCCGTTCTTCAGCTCCTGTGACCAATAGCGGGACACCGGCGGCGATCAAGTCTGTGAGTCCCACGGTCGCGGAGCTTCGGACCGGGTTGCGTGCGGCTCGGCTCTTAAAGGCGACGTACCTGTACGTGCCTGTGCCCAGCCGTGCCATTCTGCTGACGTATATGTGCAGGAGGCGGTCCTTAAGTGGTTAAAGGAAACAATGGATTTCGTTTTTTTTTTTGTTTTTATTTATTTAAACTGTTTCATATTTTATTTTATTTTTTAATCATACAGAATATGTGTGACCTCTGTTATACAAATAAATGTTTAATACGTGACAAAGGATCACCAAAGTACTATAGTTAGCTAAAAAGGTTGGATGTGGGAATAAATAGATTTAAGGCTGGCTATGTCTGATTAAGCCATCTGATAAGGCATACATTGTAGCTCTCAGGCCTGGTTCACACTGGTGCGATCACTCTAACTGAGAGCACAAAGGCATCATGACATGTAAAAATCAATGTTTCCCTATGAGAGCCGTCTTAACTAGTCCGACTTGTGTCAGTTTGACTTTGGAAAAGGTTCTTGCACTACTTTGGTTAGACTTCTGTCCAATTTCAGTCCATAGAATTGAATTGAAGTCGCATCCAAGTCCATCAATTGTTTGTACCGATCGGTAAGCCTATAGTAAGGCTTACGACGATAGGTACATAGATACTGTAAATATCTCCTAATGGTGCACCGTTTAGTAGATATTTACTGCCTCTGCAGCCGATGACATCATCGGTGCATACATGCCGAAGGAACGGTCACCCATGCCGGTTCTTCAGAGCCCTGTGCTGTGACCAGCAGCTCCCACGTGCATACACAGGAGTGGCATCATTCGGCTTTGGCCAGTCACAGAGCCGGAGCGCGGCTCCATCAGTACCAAAAAAGTCAGCAGTTGTTGCTCACCTTTCCAACAGTCCCTTGCCAGCACTGGCATCTTCTCCTGAGCACCAGTCTTCAGCCGACTTTGTTGGTCAGACCAGAATGACGTCACACGTGTGCATGTGCAGTAGGCTAGCATTTCTGCACACAGAGAACGGTCCGGTGCTGCAAGCTGAGCTGCGCATTAACAGCCCAGTTTACAGTGTCCGGAGAAGATAACATGCAGGCAGATAGGGGCTTTTTTTTGCAGAAGAAACATTGCATGTCTTTTCTGTAATAAAAGCCTGCCGGCTCACTGTTTGTTATAGTGCAACTTCATTTAAAGTGGTTGTAAACTCTTCACCTGGTGATCTCGGCTCCGGCCAATCAGAGCGTCAGTCGGAGTGGCGATACATGGAAGTAACCCCCGGGCAAGATGTCAGCTGCCCGGGCGTTGGAATAGGATGGCTGCAGGGGCTTCAATCGGAGGTGAGTATTACATAATGAGCTAGTATGCCATACTAGCTCATCATGCCTTTGTCTTGCAGGTGGTGTTTTTTTCTTTCTTCTATAGATGCATTTGTTTTATTTTTTAGGCTTTATTTCTTTGTTTTCACCTGGTGATCTGGCTGGTAATAGACCTTCTGTCTTTGGCTGTTTCCACTCTACCTGGAGGAGCAGTGGAGACACCTTTGGAAAGCAGTATTTGGGGGAGGGTAATGTTAGTTGGTCGTGTTAGATTTAAATGAATTTTACTCATAATATAAAGCAATTTTGAAGTAGTTCGGGTCTAAATCTCCTTTCCACAGGTTTGCAGGCATTTACTGTTCTCCCCTGTTGGCTTGAAATTGTTAGCGTTCAGTGGGCTTAGGCCCCTTTCACGTGTGCGGACCATATGTCTGCTTTTTCATTCATCAGTTTGCAGATGAAAAGGGGACATATATTGGTCCCTATGAGATCGCGGATGTCAGCAGAGATGAACATCATTACAACCTTAGTATGGCTCCCAAGAACCTTTCATTGTGTTATGCTAATTGACACTGTATTGTGTTAAAGTTCTATTGATGATAGATGCGTGTTGTGAGTTAGCACAGTCTAATGCCCTGTACACACAATCGGTTCATCCGATGAAAACGGTCTGATAGATTTTTTTCATCAGATATCCGATTGAAGCTGACTTTCATCAGTCTTGCCTACACACCATCAGTTAAAAAAATGATCGTGTCAGAACGCGGTGACATAAAACACAACGACTTGCTGAGAAAAATTAAGTTCAATGCTTCGAAGCATGCATCGACTTGATTCTGAGCATGCGTTGATTTTTAACCGATGGACGTACCCACAGACCATTTTTTCTATCGTTTTTTTAACCATCAGATAATTTTAAAACAAGTTCCTAGTTTTTTCACCGATGGATAAAAAACCGATGGGGCCCACACACAATTGGTTCGTCTGATTAAAACGGTCCACCAGACCGTTTTCATCAGACAAACTGATCGTGTGTATGCGGCATAAAGGTCAGACGTCTGACTTGTCAGCTGTAGTTAATTAGCTCCTGTAAATTATGTCTACTAAAGAATGTGTATTGTATAGCAGGTGAGAGAAGCCGGATTCATGATGTCTACCTAAAAGGTGTGTATTGGAGGCTCATTAGGAACCATTGTGTAATGTTGTGGGTGGAGTTGAGTCATTGTTCATATTTTGTGTCTATTCCTGTTGAACCAGAGAACAGAGCGGTGTGTCTTCATTCTGGGGGGGGGGGTGGAATCCGTATGGGTCGTGTCGCCGGATTGTGGAGTGTCGATAAGCTGTCTTGGGCTTGGAATGGAATATCGTAAACGGCGTTAACCCCTGTCCAATTTGGGGGTTCCGTTACACTGTACATTAGCCAAAATTGGCATATATTATTTGTGATCCCAAGGGAAGGAAAAGGCTCAATTTTCATGGCAAGATCTTGTGCTTTTTGCTCAAAAGATTGTTTTTTTTTCCTGCTCTGCTTTGTGTCACCCACATATGCCATTATTAAACCCCATATGAAAATGCTGGTTAACTGGTTGCCCTGTAGACCCAATGGTTTTTGTAGATTTTTTTATTATTGGCTTTGAGCAAATGTGTAGATAAGGAAGTACCTCCTACCGTCCACATAAAGTTATGCTCATAAGTTTACATACCCTGGCAGAATTTATGATTTTTTGGCCATTTTTTAGGGAAATATGAATGATTACCCAAAAACATTTCTTTCACTCGTGGTTAGTGTTTGGCTGAAGCCATTTATTATCATTCAACTGTGTTTACTCTTTTTAAAACATAATCACAACATAAACTGCCCAAATGACCCTGATCAAAAGTTTACATACCCTGGTGATTTTGGTCTGATAACATGCACACAAGTTGACACAAAGGGGGTTGAATGGCTATTTAAGGTAACCATCCTCACCTGGGATCTGTTTGCTTGTAATAAGTGTGTGTGTGTGTGTGTGTATAAACGGTCAATGAATTTCTGGACTACTGATAAACCCTTGCATCTTTCATCAAGTGCTGTACTGATGTTTTTGGATTCTGAGTCAAGGGGAAAGCAAAAGAATTGTCAAAGGATCTGCGGGAAAAGGTAGTTGAATTGTAAAGGGATATAAAAAGATATCCAAGGAATTGAGAATGCCAATCAGCAGTGTTCAAACATTAATCAAGAAGTGGAAAATGAGAGGTTCTGTTGAAACCAAACCACGGTCAGGTAGACCAATTAAAATTTCAGCCACAACTGCCAGGAAAATTGTTTGGGATGCAAAGAAAAACCCACAAATAACTTCAGGTGAAATACAGGACTCTCTGAAAACATGTAGCGTGGCTGTTCCAAGATGCACAATAAGGAGACACTTGAAGAAATATGGGCTACATGGTCGAGTCGTCAGAATAAAGCCATTACTACACAAATGCCATCAAGTATCCCGCTTACATAACGCCAAACAGCACAGAGACAAGCCTCAAACCTTCTGGCACAAAAGTCAATTGGAGTGAATTTTTGGCCACAACCATAAATGCTACAATTGGAGAGGAGTCAACAAGGCCTATGATGAAAGGTACACCATTCCTACTGTGAAACAGGGAGGTGATTTGCTGATGAGCTACAAAGGCACATGAAATGTGATCAAAATTGTTGGCAAGATGAATGCAGTATGTTATAAAAAAAATACTGGAGGAACATTTGCATTCATCAGCCAGGAAGCTGTGCATGGGACGTACTTGCAATAAGAGGATAGAATGGGACCAGTCTAAATTACGTGGCATGTTCACCAATACCAACAGCCTGGCGAACAAGATGGGTGAACTAGAAATACTGTTTTACGAGGAGGATTTGAATTTTATGGGAATTTCAGAGACCTGGTTCAACAGCTGTCATTATTGGCTGTCAACCACTTAAGTATATACCCTTTATTGCAAGGATAGAGAGGATAAGTGGAAAATGAGGGGTATATGCCTATATATCAAGAATAATGTACAAGTGAATGTGAGAGATGGCATCACTAAGGGAGCTAGAGAGGAGGTGGAATCCTTAAGGATAGAGCGCCAAAAAGATGAAGCAAATTGGAAAATAATACTAGGAGAAAGCTATAGGCCCCCTAACCTGATGCCACATACACACGATCGGTTAAACCAATGAGAACGGTCTGATGGACTGTGTGTGGGCGCCATCGGTTATTTAACCAACAGTTAAAAAAAAGCCAACTTGTTTTAAATGTAACCGATGGATACCTAACCGATAGCAAAAAACGATCATTTGTAGGCACGACCATCGGTTAAAAATCCACGCATGCTCAGAATCAAGTCGACGCATACTTGGAAGCATTGAACTTCCTTTTTTTTAGCACGTCCTTGTGTTTTACGTCACCGCGTTCTGACACAATCGTTTTTTTAACCGATGGTCTTTAGGCGCAACGGAACATCAGTCAGCTTCATCGGTTAACCGATGAAAACGGTCCATTAGATGGTTCTCATTGGATGGACCGATTGTGTGTACACGGCATAACCGTTCTCATCGGGTGGATCGATGGTGTGTACACGGCATGAGGGAGGAGGTGGAGACAGATCTCCTATGACAATTTGGATTAGCAGCAGGAATAGGAAGTGTTATTATAATGGTATTTTTTTATTATCCAAACATAGACGGAGGGAACCGCAGACCAGTTTCAGCGGACATGTTCGATCGTGTGTACGGCCTATTGGACCGTTTTCCGGCGGACAAAAATTTCCAAACATGCTTGAAAACATGTCCGCTGGACACCTGTCCGACGGACAGGTTCGATGGTTAATACACAAACCATCGGACCAAAATCCCCCACATGTGCAGAATCAAGTCGACGCATGCTTGGAAGCATTGAAATTAGTTTTTTCATCACGTCGTTGTGTTCTATGTCACCACATTCTGGTCCGAGGGGATTTTGGTCCGAGGGTGTGTACGCACATCAGACCAACAGACCACTTCAGCCTGGTCCGATGAAAACAGTCCGTCGGACAAGTTTCCTCGGGCATGTCTGATCGTGTGTACAGGGCCTTAGGCTTGCCAGTTCCTAAATGTCCTGCAGAACAATTTCATGGGTCAGATGGTAGACGCACCAACTACAAATAAATTGTTACTGGATCTACTGATTACCAACAATACAGACCCACTTTTTGTAGCTGCTGACTTTTAAATGGTTGGAACTCTACTTTAAGAGGCTGGGCTGGAAGGGAGCATTTGTCTTTTAGACACATGCCCCTTCTTTGACACTGAAGTGATAGGCATGCCTCCACTGCAGCATTTTTATTGGACAGCTGGGGCTAATGGTACTTTACCATGGGTCCAAGACTCCAAGCTGCCCATTGAGCTCAGTGCTTCAGACAAGAAGAGTGAGGGGAGGCAATGTGAGCTCATCCTCTAAGTCTGCTGTGAACAGAGTGTGCTTCTGACAGGCTGCACAAGATGACCCCTCTCTCTGGAACCATAGGTCGTAGGAGCCCCACATTTTTACCAGTGGTGGTGGGGTAGGACTTAGGCTCTGGGGTCTCTGTGACCTCAGGTCATCGAGCTACGACCCTCGAAGCTCAATTTTTTTTCAATGTTCATGGCAGTGCCTCACCTGTCTCCCCTGACTGTCTCTCCTGACTGCACGTCTGCCTCACATGTCTCCCCTGACTGTCTCTACTGACTGCACGTCCCTGGCAAAAACTGATTCAGAGTATTGGAGACTAAAAAGAGAAGAAAGAATAGGCAACACCTTGACTCGGAGTGTTGGATTTGTCATCCTGTTGCAACTATGAAGTTAAAGCGGAGTTCCACCCTTAAAACCACTTTGTTTCATCCCATCCAGCATACTGGCGTCAGCGCCAGTATGCTGTTTTTTTTTTTTTTTTAAACCATGTACTTACTTTATAATAGATCATTTAATTTTGGGCGCACCACGGTATGTCGCCGCTATAAGGCGTCACGCCTTCCGGAAACAGCCGACTAGCGTTCGGCTCTTCTTGGCGCCTACGCACAGACCCAGGAGCTGACTGCGCAGGCGCCGTAAATAGCCGGTCCTAGTTCGGCTTTTTTCGGAGGGCGTGACGCGGCTATATACGGCGCCTGCGCAGTCAGCTCCTGGGTCTGTGCGCAGGCGCCGAGAAGAGCTGAACGCTAATCGGCTGTTTCCGGAAGGCGTGACGCCTTATAGCGGCGACATACCGCGGTGCGCCCAAAATTAAATGATCTATTATAAAGTAAGTATACATGGATTAAAAAAAAAAAAAACAGCATACTGGCGCTGACGCCAGTATGCTGGATGGGATGAAACAAAGTGGTGTTAAGGGTGGAACTCCGCTTTAAATAAAGTTTTATACTTCAACAAGTTTGGGCATTGCAGGATTTTTTGCCACAGCTGCTGGTGACACTTTCTGCTGATGATATTACCTTCTCTAATGTCCCTGACATTTTTGCTGGCTGCTCCTCAAACATTAGAGCAATACACACTGCTTTATTTTACTTGACAACGTGCACAGGAAACCCAGTTTCGGCTTGTCACTTTGTATCTAAAAATAACAGAACATTCTTTTTTAACTTAAACCTGAACGTCACATATATATATGTTCACGTACAAAACAATGCTTTATTTCACTGTCAAAAACATAGATGGTTCATGTATACCAACTAACAACATTTGTTAAGCATATGATTAAAAGCGGGTAAGTGTGAGGCTGCGTACACACGATCAAATTTATCTGCTGAAACTGGTCCGACGGACCGTTTCAGCAGACATCTTCGATCGTGTGTACGGGCTAGCGGACATGTTTTCCCAGCGGACAAATTTCAAAGCGTGTCCGTCAGATATGTCTGCTGGTTAGTACACTAACCAGCGGACATAAAATCTCCGCGCATGCGTCGAATGGATTCGACGCATGCGTGGAAGTATTTTACTTCCTGGAGTGGTGACGTGGCGGCGTCAACGTCACCGCCACACGTCACAGCCACGTCACCGTGTCCTCAGCCCGAGGGGATTTGTGTGTACACGCCATCGGACCAAAATCTGATGAGACATGTCCGCTGGAAACGGTCCGTCGAACATGTTTGAGCGGACATGTCTCATCGTGTGTACGCGGCCTGAGAGAGAGTAACATGAAGGACCTGAATCAACAGGCTTTGGACTTGTGGTGTTGGCATCAGTTTGAGACACTCTTGTGATCATTCAGAGCTCATTGGCATATGCATTTAACCTTCAATTGATATCATTCTGACCTGCATTTGACTTGCTTCAAACAGGTTTTGCATTCTCATAGACATTTATGGGAATGCAAAACTTGTTTAAAGCTAACAAAACCCATCAACAAAGGACTAATGCCGCGTACACACGATCATTTTTTGTGATGAAAAATTCTGTGAATTAAAAAATGAAGTTTTTGAAACGTCACTTTTCAAAGACGATGTTGCATACACACCATCGTTTTTTTCACAAAAAGCGAGGTTACGTTCACCACTCTTTTCCATTGAAGCTCGCTTCATAACTAGCTTCTGGGCATGCGCGGGTTGAAAAACGTTGTTTTAAACAACGTTTTTGAAGACAAAAAACGACGTTTTGCCCACACACCATCAATTTAAATGACGTTTTAAAAAACAACGTTTTTTTTCATCGCAAAAAACGACCGTGTGTACGCGGCATCAAAGTGGAGTTTCCACCCCAACATATTTTTTTTTGGAAATGCCTGTTGCTATGCTGTTCCACAAAATCTCTGCCTTCGTAATCACCTTGGATTCTGACATCATCTCCTTCTAATGCTCCTGGGAAATGTGTGTCATAATTTCCAGGATGCAGTGCACTACCCAATTATCACTCCCCATCCAAGACTTCCAGGAAGTAGGTGCTTGTGGGCTTCACAATGCCCACAAGCAAAATGACAACGGTGTGGACATAGTTTTATAAACTATGCGGAGCGGCAGCGGATTGTAAGTGACCAGATTTATATTATAAAAACGCATGATAAAAGGACATACATTTAAAAAATCCTAATTGTGGTTGGAATCCCGCTTTAAAGTTGACTGCATAGCCAGTGTGGTCAGGAGCACAATAATGTCAGTGTGGCCTGAAACGTGGAGAAACTTTAGCAATAAAAGTACACAAATACCTGTGAGGACAGATCGTAAATACATTTATTGTATTTGATATACAATGAATGGGTGGTTGAATTTCTGGCAAAGATACTAAGGGCTCTTTCACACGGGCGGCCCGTTCAGATCCGCCTGCCAGTTTTTTAGGCGGACCTGAACGAGCGCTCTGTGCTCCTCTATGGAGCCGCGGATGTCAGCGGTGACATGCCCGCTGACATCCGACCCGCTCCGATCCGCCAAAGTGTGACGAAGGAAAAACCTACTTTTACATCCGTCTGGTGGATCGGATCGAGTGAACACGGGCAGACGGTCCGTGTTCATCCGATCCCCCCCATAGGGGAGGGCGGAGAAAAGACGGGGCAGTCCCTGCACAGTGTGCGGGGACCGCCCTGTCATCCGCCGGCTCATCGGGGATCAACAGAGCGATCCCCGCTGAACAATCGGAGGTTCACGGAGCGGATCATTACTGATCCGCCCCGCGTGAAAGGGCCCTAAGGATTTCTACACTAAACAGATCCTTCCAAACAATAAAAGTCTGAGCTGCACATTCAGTTAGCAGAAAAATGTGGAATGTCCCCACATAATGGAAAGTCACAACCAGCCTTACCATCACTTTCAGTGGCGGCTGGTGTATTTTTTTTTGGGGGGGGGGGGGGGGGGAACAATAACCCACCCCGGTTGGCTGCTCTAGGTCGGTCGGTCGGTCGGCACTTACCCCATAGGTTGCAGATGGGCAGCACTCCAGCTCCGGCAGGCAGCAAATCCTGTGTCCTCTTCCTCTCGATCACGGTGGCTTCAGCCGTGTGTCTCCTCCTTCCTCCTAGGCATCCAGTAGGATCGCCTGTCCTTTCAGACAATTGGGTGACGGGTTTTAAGACCTGCTTCCTTATTGGCCGGGAGGAGGATCAGTGAAGCAATAGCGAATATTCATTCGCTATTGTCACACCTGGGTAAGCTTGTAGCGCAATGCTTTGCACCCCGACCCCACCCTTTTTGAAGCCTATTAGAGCCTTTAGCTCTAATCATGTGCTTAAAAGAAAAACACACACCCCAAATTGGAATCCATGGTCAAGCCCCCTGCATGTATATCAGGGGGCCGGATGCATTGATAGGGGTGCGGCACCCATGCGCCCCTAATGGATGGGCTGCCACTGATCACTTGCTCTCAGGACAGTGATTTAACCAAGCAGTCAAAAGTTATAAACTTACAGGAAGAGAAAGTATTCAAAGTGTCCCTCTGAACCTGTATAAGCCCCTAGGCTAGCCACAGATTTGGAAGCTATCTTGCCCTTTATAACTGCTTGACATAAAAACTAAACTGCAAAATAGTAAAACTAATAGCAAAATATAAGGGCGCTTTCACACTGACCGCACTGCTCATTGGCTAGCTGCACTTTGCCATAGACTTTCCATTATGTCCCATGGTTTATGAAACTCTATTATAGTCCTGCATGCAGGATGGACCTTCAGGGGTTGAAAAAGAACCATCAGGGTTTACAAATGCAGTCTTTACCTTAGTGCTTTCATGCAAGGGGATCTGCTAATATCTTTTCTCAAGTCCAAAGTTGTCAGATAATGGGCTTTTCCCAGTCTGTCTGTCTATAGTTTGTCTAAAATAAAAATAAAATAAAAGTGCGTTGTCAGTTAAAAGATATTAAATCCTATAAATGATCAGTGACCACAGTGATAGTCAAATCAACGTGGACAATTATCTTGCTCAAACTAGCAAATCGGTAACAGTGAATAAAAGCAAAACAACAAAAGAAAAATTGTCATCTACATTAAATGTGCCACTTAGGCCTCGTACACACGGACGGACATATCCGATGCAAACGGTCCTCGGACCGTTTTCATCGCATATGTCCGCCGGGCTATTTTGGTCCAATGGCGTGTACACACCATCAGATCAAAATCCCCGCCGGCAGACAGCACGGTGACGTGGCGGTGACGTTGACACCACCACGTCACCGCACCAGGAAGTAAACAACTTCCACGCATGCGTCACATCCATACGACGCTTGCGTGGGTGGATATGTCCGCTGGTGAGTGTACTGACCAGCGGACATATGCGACGGACATGTGTCCGGCGGAAAAGTTTCAAAGCAAAGAGAAAACAGTCCAAATCCGTCCGTTTGCCCCTACAGACGATCGGATTTTTCGTTTTCCGTTTCATCGGTCCAAACCGATCATGTGTAGGCCCCATCAGTCAGTTATCCTTCGGTCAAAAAAAAGAGAACTTGCTATAAAATTTGACCGATGGACGCCTGACCGATGGGTCTAAACCGATCGTTAGTATGCAAATGCCAAGTATGGAGCACAGTAACGTCTCAGCTCCTATCTCCTTCCGAAGCGTTTCCCCGTATAAGGCTACATCTGGGATTTTATATATACTATGGGCCAGATTCAGAAAGACTTGCGCTGGAGTATATCGGTATGCGCCGCGTAAGTGTAAAGATGCGCCGTAGTATCTATGTGCCGTACCCACCAAACTAGATGCAACAGAAAACGGGCTTTCTCTGACCGGCTTAACTTTCCTACGCCAGAGTATCGTAAGTGCATATTTTCGCTTGGCGCATCCCGTCGCGCCTATTGATTTCCCATTCAAATATGCAAATGAGGGAGATATGCTGATTCGCGAACGGATTATCACCAGACGCTGGCTACGTGCGCCGCGCGTACGTCGTACGTCTAGCGCAAAGTTATTCCTACAAATAGCTGCTTTATCTTTACTCCTGACGGCCACAGGTCAGCAGGAGAGCAGCTACAGCAGCAGCGTTACCGACGAAAATAGCAAGCTGAACAACCACACTTGCATGGACAACACCTCTGTGTGTCAACATGCCAGGGGCAGCCGTGGTCCTAGCACTACTAATGGGTCCCCGGTACGGAGGAGGCGGGCACGTGAGAGGATATACCGCACGCGCATGAGCCTCTTTGGCATGGGTGATGAGGAGGTGTATCGCCTCTTCAGATTCAGCCCAGATGCAATACTTGAACTAACCACAACCCTGCAGGATGACATCACCAGCAAGACGCACCGCTCACAAGCAGTGCAGCCACTGGTGAAGGTACTGGCAACACTTAATTTCCTTGCCAGTGGATCATTCCAGCGTACAAGTGGAGTGGTGGCTGGGATGTCACAGTCCACCATGAGCAGATGTGTGCACCAGGTTGTCCCTGCAATTCTCAGACGCATGTCCCACCACATCATCAGACCCACCACTGAGGACCTGCGGCAGAAAGCAATGACAGATTTCTACAGCATTGCCCGATTCCCACGCACCGTGGGGGCCATTGATTGCACACATGTGGCCCTACAGCCCCCCAGTGCCACAGAGCACATATACCGCAATCGGAAGCATTGGCATTCCATCAACGTACAGGTGATAGCCGATGCCCAACGCCTCATATGGCACATCCGTGCCAAACACCCCGGGTCCAGCCATGACAGCTACATATACAATCAGAGCCCCATCCCAACGGAATTGGAAACAGAACATGTACAAGGACAGCTGGTTGGTTGGTGAGTGACATGGGAGTCAGGCATGACTGTCCCCCCCATGATGCACACATCACAACGGGCACATGCATGACTAACATCCTCCTATCTTTTCCCTTCCAGGTGACTCTGCATATGCACTGGGACCCCATCTCATGACTCCTTTCCGGAACCTCCAAACCAGAGGAGAGAGAAGATACAATGCGGCACATATCCAAACTCATGCAGTGGTGGAGCAAACATTTGGGCTCCTGAAGTCCCGTTTCCGATGCCTGGATAAGTCTGTGGGGGCCCTCTTGTATTCCCCTACCTTCGTGTGTCAGATCTTCGGTGCATGTTGCATTCTGCACAACTTTGCCATGAGAAAAGGCCTGCAGATTGACATACGTGATGACCTGACCCCCGACCCACACAGTCCCCATCTGCCAGAGGCTACCCCGTCAGCTGATGGAAGAGCAGTCAGAAGGGTCCTCGCCGTAGGCATCTTTGGACAAAAAACAAATACATTGATCACACGGACAATGCACCCATGCACGCCACTGATGTCCCTAGATCACACACACCACATCCACATCTCATTGGATTAGCCCAAGTCCAACATGCAGGACTTGGGAGCAGCAACGCCGCGTCAAGGCCCCAATGGTGTCGCTGTCCATTCACACGTCATTCACACAGCCGTGGGGATAACTTCTACCCAACGGCCGAGGGTGTCACCCCTTACTGGCAGGAGTGCCACCCCCTCACATTCACACACCATTCACACTGTTTCCTGCACTACTGACCGTGTGCAGTTTAAATAAAAATAAAAAGCTCATAACCTGAGCAAAATATACCAAAAATTAAAAAGCTCATAATCTGAGCAAAATATAACAAAAATTAAAAAGCTCATAATCTGAGCAGAAACAAAAACAGCAAAAAAAAACGAACACCCCAAAAAGTCATCATCTGGGCTGACGGGGGCTCTTTCTGGTGGGCCCTCTCTGGCTCCTCAGCTGCCTGGAGGGAGTGGGTGGGGGGGGGGGGGGGGCATCTGGAGGTGGCTGATCCCCACGTGGGCCACTCCTGGCAGGTGTGACCTGCATGCCCTCCAAGGCCATGGCTATCCGGCTGAGGTACAAATTGGTCTGGGCCTGCATTCTCAGCTGCCGGGTCACCTGGTATTGTTGGGCCGCTGCCGCTGCCTCTGCCTCCCCTGGTCCCGGATGGCAGCTGTGTTGGCCTGGACGGCTGCAGTGAGGTGCCGAAGATCAGCCTGCACCTCCCCCAGGCTGGTCACCACTGCAGTGCAGTTGCAGCTGACATCCTGCACTGCGTTTGTCATCTGGGCCACGGAGCCCAGGCTGTCAGCTACACGGTCCAGGTGCCCAGCTATCTCCCCCATCTGCTGGGTCTGCCTGGCCTTGTCCCTCGCCATCTGGTCATGGACCACATCAGACACCCCCCTGGTCTACCGGGTTGCCTTCCTGGGGCCAGGAGATGGTAGTCCCCGGGGGTATGGAGTCGCCCTTGAGGGGCTTCCTATGAACGGGGAGGGGATCTGAGAGGGCCCTGCTGAAGGGGAGGACTCCTCCAAAAATAAAACAAACTACTGATCAGGTGAGGTGTGGACACTCCCCTCCACCTCGGTGTCTTCAGTGCCCAGGGGGTCGGGCTCAGGATGCAGTTGGGGGGATGGGGTGGAATGGCCGCTGGCAGATGATGGCCCAGCTCCGTCATCTGTGGATGACACAAAGCAGACACATGTTGGTGGTCCCACACACTTGGCACATGTACCCCCCCCCACATGCAACACACCAAATAGGGGATAAAAAACACTTACCTGTCCTGGAGCCTTCCTCCATGGAATCATAGCCCGGTACCCCCTCCAACTGCTCCCTCTCCAGGCAGCGGGCGACCACCTCCTCCTCCGGGGTCAGGCTGACCGCACATGGGGGTCCACCCCCCGTGCCCCTCCCATGCCTCTTGATGGTGGCCACCTTGCCCCGGACTTTGCGCCTCAAATCATTGATTTTTTTGGCAATGTCCGCAGCAGTCCTTGTGGAATACCCCAAACTGTTCACCCTGACAGCAATGGACTCCAGGATGGCCTGCTTCCTGTCCCGGCTTGTCTTGCGACTTTTCCTGCCATGGAGGAATTCATTGTACGTCTCCATAGCCGAGATGACGGCAGACGGCTCCTGGGCATTGAAGTTTAGCTTTCTCCCCTCTTTGCAGGGAACGGGAGCAGCCATCTCAGAGCAAAAGTAACTTCCCTGGGGGGGGGCGAATATACTTTTGCGCCGGAAAGGCACATCTGCGGCCGCTTTTATACGCGCAAAGTAAGACATTGCGCCGCCGTTTCCCATGAAGTGGTGCCGACGGAAGTTGTGAGCATGCGCACAGGGGAGCGAGTGGAGCCCTCTCTCACTGCGCATGCTCCGTGGATGATGCGCTGAACGTAAGTCTCTGCGCTGGGCTCCGCCCATCATTTACATATGGTCACACCCACTTCCACTTACGTTTTCGTTACTCCGCCGCAAAGTAACGAACAAGTGCTTGGTGAATACTGTACTTGACTCACTAGTTCGCGTCAGCGTAACATATATGCGCTGCGCTACGCCGGATAAAATATGCACGCTTCTACCTGAATCTGGCCCTATGAGTTTGTCTACCTGGGGCAGGGGCAGGTGAATTGAGCATTCTAAAGTCTTTACAGAACCTATCACAATGGGACTGGACCAGACCAACATTTTCTTCATTAGGCATGCATTTTCTCTTTATTTTGGTAGGGCTTGAGTTTTTTATATTTAATTTAAAACCTAGCAAAAAACACCAAAAGTAAAAAAAAAAAAAAAAAAAAACTCTCTTAAAATAAAAAAATATATATAAAATATACTGAGGGCCTGCGTTTGACATGCACCCTAGGCATATTATATTGTTGTTCAACTGAACTGTGGCCACATAATTCTGAAAACATGTCTCTGTTTTTTTATCAGGAATTCTCTAGTTTCGTGCTTTTTAGGAATTTTTGCTTTTAAAGGGGTGTTCCAGCCGCAATTTTTTTTTTTTTAAAGTCAGCAGCTACTAACAGTGTAGCTGCTGACTTTAAATAAGGACACTTACCTTGTCCTGATGGCCCCCCCGATGCCGATCCCACGATCGCTCCGGGTCCCGCGCCGCCATTCACACTATGGGAAACAGGCAGTGAAGCCATACGGCTTCACTGCCCATTTCCTACTGCGCCTGCGTGAGTCTCACGCTGGCTTGTGAATGGGCGGCTGCTCTCTGAGAACACACACAGTTCCCAGAAAGCAGCGCGCCCCATTCACAAGGAGAAGAAGAAGAAGAAAACACACCGCGGTGTGGAAGAGGCAGATTACGGACTTCCGCATAGCAACAGGTATTTCGGGTGAGTATTTTTTATTTATTTTTTTCATTTTTTTTTTTATTTAATTTTGTTTAAATATATGGTCAAATGTTGTTTTCCTGGGTGGAACTCCGCTTTAAAGTGTATCTGTGACTTTCACTTCAGGAAACTGATTGAACTCTGTACTTACATGAAAGGCTACCAGGGTGGACTCTGCAGCTATTTCAGGCTTTTTTTCCGGATAGTTAATTTTGTTATTTACCGTATTTATCGGCATATAACACGCACCTTTGTTTTAAGAGGAAAGCTTACATTTTAAATTAAGAACTTTGAAGCAAAATGAGGGTCAGTGCCCATCAATGCAGCCTGATCAATATCCATCTATAGTATCAAAATTGCCTATTAATGCAGCTTTATCAAAGCCCATCTGCAGCCTCACAATTGCCCATCAATGCAGCTTGATAAATGCCCATCTGCAGCCTCACAATTGTCCATCAATGCAGCTTGATAAATGCCCATCTGCAGCCTCACCATTGCCCATCAATGCAGCTTAATGCCTATCTGCAGGCTCCCCATTGCCATGAATGCAACCTGATCAATGCCCATCTCAGGGAGGGGGGCGGCATGAGCACTGTCAGATTACATACAGCGAGAATCTCCTGTTTACTCGACAGCCTCTTTAATACAAAGTCCCGCCTCCTGGACTGGCTTCTATGGTAGACAAAACATTGGTCCAATGCTGGCCCAGGAGATGGGGCTTCCTATTACAGAAGTCGCTTTGTAAACAGGAGATTCTCACTGTATGTAATCTGACGGCGCTCGTTCTGCCCCCCTCCCCATTCTCTTCGAGGCAGCCCAAATTGCAGTATCGGCGTATAACACGCACACACTATTTGCAACCGATTTTGCAGGGTGAAAAAGTGAGTGTTATACACCAATAAATACAGAGGGCCAGATTCTCAGAGGCGCTACGACGGAGTATCTCAGATACCCCGTCGTATCGCCGTTTTTTTTTGCCGAGTATCTATGCGAGTGATTCCTTGAATCACTTAGGCATAGATACGCCTGAAGATCCGACAAGTGTAATACAATTACACTTGCGGATCGTAGCTGTAATGACAACTCCGGCCACTAGGTGGCCTTTACGTTGTTTTCTCATTTGCCTATGCAAATGAGGCTACTACGCAGATTCCCGAACGCTTTTACGCCGCCCCGTCGTCGCGTACGTCATTTTCGTCCGAGTAAGGTTACCCCTGCTAATATGAGCGTAACCTTACGCAGTACCGTCGGATGCTGTCGGATGCCATGTTAAGTATGGTGTCGGGTCAGCATCGGCTTTTTCCGTCACTTACGTCGTTTTACTAACTCGTTCGTGAATAGGGCATTGCGTAGTGACGATCACGTCGTTTTGACGTCGGTTTCAATGACGCTTTCCGACGTGAGCTGGAGCATGCGCACTGGGCTTTTTCCCCGGCCGGCGCATGCGCAGTTCGATCGACGCGGGGGCGCGCTTAATTTAAATACAAGCTGCCCCCTTTGAATTACGCGGCCTTACGCTGGGCCATTTACACTACGCCTCCGCAAACTACGGAGCAAGTGCATGGAGAATACGGCACTTGCTCTGTTACGTTGCGGCGGCGTAGTGTAAATGGCTTACGCTACGCCGCCGGAATTATGTGAGAATCTGGCCCATTACTTCTCCAAATCTTTCAAAAGGACCTTGCCAGTTAGCAAGGAACTTACTCTCAACCTGTCGCCAGGTGACAACGTGTGAAATGGGTTACCCGGTTGTATATTCCTGGTTGGGCTACCTGATCTAATTTTCTTTTTTACAGTCCGCTCCAATTCTATCCTGCGTTTGTGAATTATGTTCAATTATGCTTTAATTTGATGTTTTCTCCCCTTTCTAGGTCTCTTTAACTATGCTCAGGAGCAGTGCCGATCCTGGCCTCCCTGGGGCCCTAAGCAAAATGACATGTCACATTAAAGAAGTTGAGAAGTTAAGAAGCGGGGGGGGGGGGGGGGGGATGCGCTGCCGACAGTGACAGGTCGCTTTTAAATTTAAAGTGAGAAGCTGGGGGTGATGACATCTTACCTCTTCTCCCATGCAGCCAACGAGTTGAGAAGCAGGATGAGGGGCCGAAAATTACTTCTCACCAGGCGGGGCCTTTAGTAATTTGGGGGGGCCCTCCGCAGCTTTGCAGGGCCCTAAGTGGCTTGAATAGTGAGCCTATAGGGCGGATCGGCCCTGCTCAGGAGTCCTCTAGAGTGTCTTTTCTAAAGCTATGCAAATAGGATTCACCCTGTAGAGGACTGATGGATTTCCCTGGTGTCAAATATTAGATATGGTTACATTTTTTCCCATCCTTATTTATTTATTTTCTTTCAATGTACTCTTACAACTTCATTCCACCAAGCCATTAGTTTGAGCGTGGTACATGGTGGTTCACAGATGCGTCATTCTTTTTTTTTTTTTTTTTAATCAAAGTTTGTTTTTATTGGAAAAAAGAAAAATCAGAGTACAAAATACAGCCAGGGTACCGAAAACACAAATCAAAACATATCAATACATACTCTGAAAAGTAAGCTACTTTTATATCTTATGACACAAGATAGCAAAGGGAAACATCACAACCTAGGATGTCACCCGCTACTAACTACTACTAAGAAAAAGAAAAAGGAAAGAGAAGAAGAAAAAAAAAAAAAGGGAAAAGGGGGGGGGGAGGGGGGGAAGACACTGTGCCCAAACGGCTCATCTAGAATCTCTATATACCAATGGGAGTGAACAAGAAAAGATCAAAACTACAACCACAATCTCATCTCATATCTAATTGTGAGTATTGATCTGAGTATCTAAACGCCACCCAAGGTGACCACATCTGATTAAATTTCTTTGACGATTCCCTGGCAATGGCTACCGTTTCCTCCATTTGGTGGATATTCTCTATGGAGCTAAGCCATTCTGGAATAGAAGGAATATCCTTTGATTTCCAGTGCCTGGGAATTAAGACTTTCGCTGCATTGAGCAGGTGTCTAACCAGTGATTTTTTATAATGCTGCATAGAACAATCCGCAATATGGAGTAGACAACATGCGGGAGAGAGAGAGATTGTGGTATCCGTAATGGCCTTGATCACCTCACACACCCTGTCCCAGAAGGGTCTCACACGAGGACATTCCCACCAGATGTGAAAAATAGACCCCTGGTCTTGCTCACATCTCCAGCAAGAATCTGATGTCTGTGGGTACCATTTTTTAACTTTATCCGGAGTGGCATACCATTGTGTTAAAAGCTTATAAGACGTTTCCTGAAATCTTGTACCAATAGAACACTTATGGGCAAAAATACAGGCACGTTTCCATTGCTTATCAGTGAAGCTTGTTTTAATCGCCTTTTCCCATTGTACTCGTATTCCGGAGGGTATCCCCCCCCTATCTCGTTGGAGCCATGAGTACGTGAGAGAGGTAGCTCTAGGTACCGGAGCTCCAGCCAAACAAATTTGTTCAAAGGGAGTTGTTGGTCTAAACAACTGTTTTTTGGTCTGGGAAACCTGTGTATAATTATGCAGCTGGCGGTAGGTCCAAAATGAAAGAGAGCTCTGAGGATTAAATTCTCGTTTTAATAACTCAAAATGTTTTAGGGTGTTTGCCTCTACACAGTGTATCAATAGAAGGGGAATCGATTTGTCAGTAAGAGCAGAAATGTGCAGGTTCATCCCAGGCATAAAATCTGGGTTGCGAGTAATGGGAGTAAGCGGTCCAGGAGATGAGGAGAGTTTATGGTGTTTCGTCATCGTATGGAACACTTTAAGTGTGGTCCCCACCAAGGGATGCTGCTGCACATTTTGCGGCAATTTTACCCAAGGAATCCAAGGTAGGAGTTTAAGATGAAGTGTGGTGGATGCTTCCTCCAATGTGACCCAATCCTTTTGCTCCCTATGGCAATTCCAGTCCATAATTCTAGCTAAGTGTATCCCAGAGTGGTAAAGTTTAAAATCAGGTAAACCTATACCTCCCTCTTCCTTAGGTTTTGTAAGCATATCAAACTTTATCCTAGGTTTTTGCCCCTTCCAAATAAAAGTGCGTAAAATGGCCTGAAGTTGTTTGAAAAAGGAACCTGGGAGTGGAATAGGTAAGGTGTGAAAGTGGTATAGGATTCTGGGTAAAATTACCATCTTCAATATAGCTGCTCTGCCGAACCAGGAGAAAGGCCTTGAGATCCAACTTTTAAGATCTACTTGAATTTTTTTTAGTAAAGGGAGGAAGTTAATATTATATATATCTCCGAATTTAGGCGCAAGTTTGATTCCTAGATAGGTAATAGATGAAGTTACCCACTTAAACGAGCCAAGAGAGCGTGCACTTTCTAAAGGTTCAGCTAATAGTGTGAGATTGAGAGCTTCTGACTTAGAATAATTAATTTTCATATTGGAAATATAACTAAATATTTTAAAAGCTTTAGAGAGCTTCGGAATTGAGACCTGAGGCTGTGTTAAAAAAAAATAGAAGATCATCCGCATATGCTGCTATTTTAAAGTCGTGTTGACCTATCTGGAAGCCTTGTATATCAGGATTTGCGTTTACTGTGCGGATAAAAGGTTCTAAAGATAGGATAAATAAAAGAGGGAAGAGAGGGCAACCCTGCCTTGTACCATTATTTATGTCCACTGCTTCTGAGAGGGTACCATTAATTTTAAGCTGTGCTGGAGGTTTATGGTATAAGGCCGATATCCACGCCATCATGTTTGATCCCAACCCAATATGTCTGCAGATAGCAAACATATAGTCCCAGGCAACACGGTCGAAGGCCTTCTCCGCGTCAGTTGACAGGAGAAGGCCCTCAATTCCCCGGGTGTGTGCGTAGTGAATCAGATTAAAGGCTTTTATAACATTATCCCGGGCTTCCCTCCCTGGCATAAAACCCGCCTGTTCTGGGCCTATAAGTTTGGGGAGAAAAGATGTCAGTCTAGATGCCAATATTTTCGCCAATATTTTTAGGTCCAAATTCAACAGTGAAATCGGCCTATAGCTTGTGCAGTCAGTAGGATCCTTAGCTGGTTTAGGGATCAATGTTACATATGCCGTCGTAAAGGAGCTCGACACAGATGCGTCATTCTAAATAGTTTGTAAAACACTTTGGTTACTCGTGACCTAAATGGGGTGCCCTCGTCAGTAAGGGACCGGCTAAACACAGGAGAAATTCAGTTCTTGGCAGATGTATTGCTTAGGAGACTTGCCTCAGGGTAACATTTAGCATAATCAATAATCACTAGACGATGTTGATGGACCCCGGCAAACCTGGGCAGTGGACCCGTAAGGTCCATGGCAATTTTCTCTAAAGGAATCCGAAAGTGGGGCAGAGGTTTTGATGTTTGACAAACTGGACAGGATTTACAATATTTATCAATTTGTTTTCTTATCCCAGGCTAATAAATACTTTGTCATTTATTTCAGTGGTTTCCTCCAAAGCCAAATGACCCCATAAAAAGTGGGTGAATTCCAGTACCATCTTTCTGTATGGCTTGAGGACTACCAACTACTAATTGCTTCATCTGTCTTTTTATATATTAAATACAACAAATTCTTCTTGTTAATGAAGTAAGATAAACACAGCCTAAATGGTTCCCCATTGTTCATTACGGCGCTCTCCAAGGTCCTGATAAGGCTAGTCTTTTTTTCTGCTTGGTCGACATCGCGGGCGCCCTGAACAGGTAAGTGTCCATGTATTAGTAGCTGCTGACTTTTAATATTTTTTTTTCGGCGGAACACCGCTTTAAGATTAGCAAAGTCCAGAGTAACCTCAGTGTCATGAGAGAGCTGCCCACTTTCATTGGCTGTAGGGACTTCCTCAGACACCTCTAGTTCTACCAAAATGGATAAAGAAAAAAAATGGGTAAGTCAAGTGTAGGATTCTGACTCCCCTTTGATTATGATAATGTAACTAAACCTGGATAGTTCCAGAGTTCCAAAAATTCAGGGCAGTTCCTCTGCAAACATTGCAACACTTAGGATCCAGTTCCAACCAAATGAGTTAAAGTTAAAGTTCCTAATTCTGTTCTAAACTTGTTGGCTGTAGAAGAATAGTATCCCCATGTACAGAGGCTACAAAAAATCTTCTAGCCTGGAAGTCCACAGGGGAAATCGCTTTGTCCTCAACCAGAAAGCACAAACTCACGGAGTGCAGGAAAGCAGTATACTTGTCATTCACAACCTTGAGAAGAGATATCAAATCCTCAGCCATGCAGTATCTCTCAAATACCTAATTTGTCCACTATATGGAGCTAAATATTTTAGGAATTTCCTATAACACTTAGTGCCAACTAATGACCAAATATGGTATTGTTGCTGTGCAAATCTTTTATAAATACACCCCTATATATTTACTGTGTGTTTCAGATCCCATGGGCAAGTGCTTTGCTCTCGTAGTAAAGTGGCCTGGTCTTAATAGTAGTGGTTGGAGTTCCATGCATAATTTAACAGACAGGTTCAAGATTGTAATGCAACAGAGTGGAGACAAACTAATCTAGAAGTTTTAAACAAGCCATGTGAACTTTGGCAGTATCACACCACAAGAACTGTAGACATAGGAACACATGCTTTAGACTGGAACTTGGTAAGAAATCAAACCCATTGGCCCGGATTCACGTAGAGCGGCGTATATTTTTTCCGGCGTAGCATATCGTCTTTACGCTACGCCGGCACAACGTAGAGAAGCAAGCATGCTATTCACGAAGAATATGCGCTCCACGTTGCGCCGGCGTAGCGTTTAGTTGTCGGCGTAAGCCAACGTAAGTCAAAGTAGGTGGAAGTGGGCTGGAAGTGGGCGTGATATATTTAAATTAAGCTTGACCCCATGCAAATGATGGCCACAGCTTCAAAAACAAACTATGCATGCGTCGTCTCTTGGACGCATCCCAGTGCGCATGCTCACAATTACGTCAATAGCTGCCTAAGATACGTCGAACACTGCCTAAGACGTGAACGTAACCTACGCACAGCCCTATTCATGTAGTACTACGTAAACGGCGTACGCGACATAAAATTTGACGGCGTCGTTCCCTGGCCCATACCTTTGCATTACCTGCGCCTGCTAAATGAGGGGTAACTTTACGCTGGACGTAAGCCTTACGCAAATCACGTATATGAAGCGGCCGGTCGCATCTACGTTTGTGAATCGGCGTATCTTACTTATTTGCATATTTAAAATGGGAACGCCGAATGCGTCCAGCGTAACTATGTGCCCACGATACGGCGGCATAGGCAATTTACGTCGGGCGGCTGAAGCCTTGTTTTACGGCGTATCTAGCTTCACGAATTGGCGTAAAAATACGACGGAGCACATTTGTACTTACGACGTTCGTGAAGCGTTCGTAAAATGGTTATGAATCCGGGCCATTATCTGTGTTTGTTTAGATGCCTTTTTATAAAGTATACGCGCAGGGTGGTTTTGAGTCGCTTTTAAGTTAATGGAGAGTCTACTATTTTAGGGTGGACATACAAATCCCATTTTTTTTGTGAACAAAAGGTTTAAAGCGGAGGTTCACCCTAAATATAAGATCTCCCATGTGATCCAGCATACTGGCGTCAGCGCCAGTATGCTGTTTTTTTTTTTTTTTTAATCGCACACTTACTGTATTATGGTGGAATTTCTTTTTTGTCCCCCGCGGTGGACGGCTCTAGTATTGCTCGTCACATCTTCCTAAAATACCCGATATGGACTCGGGTAATCTCGGCGAAAATGCGGCGCCTGCGCACAGACCTAGGAGCTGACTGCGCAGGCGCCGTATTTCTCCGAGTCCTATTTCGGAGGGCGTGACGTGCCATAGCCGTAGGACTCGGAGAAATACGGCGCCTGCGCAGTCAGCTCCTAGGTCTGTGCGCAGGCGCCGCATTTTCGCCGAGATTACCCGAGTCCATATCGGGTATTTTAGGAAGATGTGACGCGCTATACTGGCGCCGTCCACCACGGGGGACAAAAAAGGAATTCCACCATAATACAGTAAGTGTGCGATTAAAAAAAAAAAAACCAGCATACTGGCGCTGACGCCAGTATGCTGGATCGCATGGGAGATCTTATATTTAGGGTGAAATACCGCTTTAAGATGGTCCTGGTATTTGAAAATGGCATGTAGGGTAGGCAGTTTGTAGTATATCGCCACATGCCCATCTTAGGTCAATTTCTTTACCCTAATAGGACTATGTGGCCATATTAAGTCAATGACATCATGAGCATCCCCGCAGTTCTGACAAGTTTTCCTGACACCAAAAGAAAAATGGTGACAGGGAGGGCACATTCTGTGATTGACAGACTCAGCTCTGTTTCTTTGTGCTGTATGAATGGGGACCTGTCCCTTTCCCCCAACCAGATCACAGAGCTCTGCTCACTGATGCAGTTTCAGCTCTCCGCCCCCTGTTTTTCAAAGCTGTGTAAAGCCTGCATTTGGAATGGATGTAGGGGAAAGACTGCTGTAGATAAACATGTTCAACTTATGTAGGATGATAGCGACCTTACTGTTAGCTAATAAAGGGTCCTAAGGGATGGGGTGATGGATTCCCAGGGTTTCTTTCCTGTTACCAGCCTGGTAGCCCTAAGTAGATGAAGTTTGCGTAGTCGAGTCGAGAATTGATGATTGTTCTGACTACTACCGCTGTATCCTCTTCCAGGATGAAGAGGATGAGTCTACGCAGTAGGCGGAGAAGGTAATAGGATCCGCTGACTACTGATCCTATTTGCGCATCCATAGACATCACTGAGTCAAAGGTGATTCCAAGGCTTTTGACCTTGGTACTTGGTGTGATGATCTGTCCAAGGATAGTGGGTGGTGTCCATGAGGTCCTATCTTTGGTCTTTCCGTTTGTGTGGAGGAGAAGTTCTGTTTTGGATCCGTTGAGTTTGAGGGAGCTCTCAGTCATCCACTCGTCATCAATGCCAGGCATTTTTCTAATCCGTGATATCGGTCATTTTTTCCGGTGATCCGAAAGTAAAGTTGAGTGTCATCCGCATAGGAGTGGTAGCACAAATCCTGCTCACTGATGATTTTGAGGAGAGGGCAGAGCTAGATGTTGAAGAGCACGGGTGATCAGGGGTGATAGAGTAGTGTTGACTGGGCTACCACACCTGTACAAGGCTACATTGGATGGTATACAACGTGGGCAGTCCATGGTCACCAAAATCTGACTTGGACGGGAGTTCTCAGAAAGTCCTTCAAAGTCTTTGTTAGTCGTTGCATTGAACTATTGGACTCCATATAGAGTTTTACCCAAGTATCAAATATAGATTTGTCTTAGATGTTACATGTGGTTACCAAGGGAACTACCAATCCACAAGACTCCGTACCATAACACAGCTAAATGAAAAGGGGGGAAAATTCCCAGGTGTGTTGCTGTCAGACCGTACGCGTCACTTTTAGCAAGGACGCTTGCTGTGTGACCTCCTGGGTCTTTGGGTGATCGTCACTTTCTTTAATGCATGGCTGTCTTTCTGTGTAAGAGTGATAACGAGCATACGGGTAATCCTGACAGGCCTGAGTTTATCCGTCTGCCACTTTTGGCCTCTGCTAGCATAGACAGGAGGCACTGTATTCACACAGACACACACACTCCCTCTCTCCCTCTCTCTCTCTCTCTCTCTCTCTCTCTCTCTCTCTCTCTCTCCCTCGCTGCCTTCAGCTGACTGGCAGCAGCCTTCTTAATGTAGTTTAATGGCTTGACAAAGAAAGCCTGTGAGAAGATCACTGTAGTAGCTGGCTGTGGTCAGACCATGACCTAACTCGCCATGAACTTGGAAGGTCTTGAAATGATAGCCGTTCTGATCGTGATTGTTCTGTTTGTGAAATTATTGGAACAATTTGGGTTTATTGAAGCAGGTATTGAAGGTAAGGCAGTGATTCTTTTCTCACAACTTCATAACTACGCATGGATCTTGTGTTGATGACTTTAAAAAAAAAGAAAAAGTTTGCTTGTTTATTTACCTTGTGGTGTATACGTGCATGTGATTTGTAAACCTGAGGCTCATCAATCATTTATTTCTAGTCCTTCTTCATGTGCCGCACTAGTCTTGGCTTGGAAAGTATGTAAATACTTTGTGGTAAGGGAACGTCATACAGGTGGCACCCATTAACGCTCTCGTAGAATGCTAATGAATAATGCATGATAACTCACAGCCATTAACACAATGGATCCTTTGTTCTCATTGTGTTTATTAAGACAAGAGTGTAAGACGCATCAGGGTTTATTTAAAGAGATATGATGCACATCAGAGCTGCATTCAAACTACAGCAGCACGTGCACGTGCATAAAACGCGTGTTGCGCTTGCGGTGCCATGTAAAGTAAGACGCATGCAAAAAAAAAGGCTTCAAGTTGAAAAAGGTGCATGAGCTTTGTTGCTGTGTTTGTCCTGCATAGGGCAGGACATTGAAATGAGTAGGCTGCCCTAAGCGTGAAGCGTCCAAAAAAAAAAAAAAAAACGTGCACACGTGCAACGTCTGATGTCACGTGACATCGTTTGATTGGAAGTTAAGGGTCACCAAATACCTTACAATCTGACTGTAAAATTTTTGTACAATCAACTTTAGATTTACCAAAACTATGTAATATAGTAGAAAGATGTAGTTAAACTATCCAGTCAATCTGTATTTAATCAGGCAGACCCTTACCCTACATAGGTTGTCGGTAGATCTAAAGTGAATTGTACAATCCAATGGTAACATGTGTGGGCATCTTCACCTATCCCAACCAATCAGATGCCACATTCAGAGACAAGGTTGATTGGGTATTGTTGTGTATTGCTCCTTTCTTTAATAAATAACAGACATAGGTATATGCAAATCCAGTTGTTGTTGTTTTTTTGATAATCTGCAAAGTTTGGGAACCAAAGTGTGGTGACCTGTAGGAACCAAAGTGTAGTGACATGCAGGAACCAACGTATGGTGACCTGTAGGGACCAAAGTATGGTGACCTGTAGGGACCAAAGTGTGGTGACCTGTAGGGACCAAAGTGTGGTGACCTGTAGGGACCAAAGTGTGGTGACCTGTAGGGACCAAAGTGTGGTGACCTGTAGGGACCACAGTGTGGTGACCTGTAGGGACCAAAGTGTGGTGACCTGCAGGGACCAAAGTGTGGTGACCTGCAGGGACCAAAGTGTGGTGACCTGCAGGGACCAAAGTGTGGTGACCTGCAGGGACCAAAGTGTGGTGACCTGCGGGAACCAAAGTGTGGTGACCTGCGGGAACCAAAGTGTGGTGACCTGCGGGAACCAAAGTGTGGTGACCTGCGGGAACCAAAGTGTGGTGACCTGCGGGAACCAAAGTGTGGTGACCTGCGGGAACCAAAGTGTGGTGACCTGCGGGAACCAAAGTGTGGTGACCTGCGGGAACCAAAGTGTGGTGACCTGCGGGGACCAAAGTGTGGTGACCTGCAGGGACCAAAGTGTGGTGACCTGCAGGGACCAAAGTGTGGTGACCTGCAGGGACCAAAGTGTGGTGACCTGCAGGGACCAAAGTGTGGTGACCTGCAGGGACCAAAGTGTGGTGACCTGCAGGGACCAAAGTGTGGTGACCTGCAGGGACCAAAGTGTGGTGACCTGCAGGGACCAAAGTGTGGTGACCTGCAGGGACCAAAGTGTGGTGACATGCAGGAACCAAAGTGTGGTGACCTGTAGGAACCAAAGTGTGGTGACCTGTGGGAACTATCAGTAATTCATAATTTTTCATAATTCCTGAAGCTTTAATGGATGTCTTACTAAACTTGCAATGCGCTGCTTTATTTGGATCTTTCCCCTGTGAAACAAGCCCAGTAAAGAAACAGTTAAAAAAAATCAACGTACATCTTGTATTTATTTCCATTATAATATAGATCATTTTAGCTGATTATTTTGTACGTAATATTTGGAAACGGGTTTACACACAAGATTAGCAATCGCTTATCATACGCACAACTTGCTTTGAGAAGAGATCTGTAATTCTTTGATGTTACCCCAACACACTGCAATCTGATTGACAGAAGTGAGGATGTTTCAATGCCCGGGGCATGATATTCAATCTCTGGTATGTTGAAGCTGTGCCTTCCACCACTTGCCAGTCAAAGTTCAGTGCCATGGCAGGACATGTCACTCCTGCTGGATCATTAATGGGGGAAATTCAACATTACCTGTGGAAGTGTTTAATCACAGGATGAAATCTCGGGTCTTGTACATAGGTGGCCGTTGTGTTTTCACCGCTCAGATAATTGCTTTGGGAATATCCCTCTTTGGATTTCACACTTCAAGTGTCAGAGAATGGAGAGGTGCTTGGGTTTTATTTATCTTATATCACATTTAATTCCTTCCTAACTTCACACATAATAATTGCTTTGGGGGCTTCAGAAAACCATTTTGTTTTCCTGTTACTGAAAAGCTACAAGCCTTTACCGGCTTTTAATTACAGAAGCGTTTCTCTCAATGACTGCATGGTATAAGGAGGATGAATGAGGTGTCACTTACCTTACAGCGATTACTACAGTCACCCAAATTTGAATCACTTCACTTATTGCGTATTTATATAATATATATAGTATGTGTGTGTGTGTGTGTGTGTGTATATATATATATATATATATATATATATATATATATATATATATATATATATATATATATAAATTCTATTACCAAAAGTATTGGGACACCTGCCTTTGCGCACACATGAACTTTAATGGCATCCCAGTCTTATGGCTAGATTCACGTAGAGCGGCGTCATTTTGTGCGGGCGTAGCGTATCTTAGATCCGCTACGCCGCTGTAAATTAGAGAGGCAAGTGCTGTATTCACCAAGCTAAGTTACGGCGGCATAGCGTAAATGGGTCGGCCTGTTTTATTTTGATGTGGGCGTGTTTTATCTAAATTAAGTGTGACCCCCACGTAAATGACGTTTTTTACTAACGGCGCATTCGCCGTCTGTGGACGTATCCCAGTGCGCATGCTCCAAATTACGCCGCTAAGACTCATTGGTTTCGACGTGAACGTAATTTACGTCCAGCCCCATTTATGGACGAGTTATGCAAACGACGTAAAATTTAAAAAATTTGACACGGTCCCGACGTCCATACTTAACATTGGCTGCGCCATCTTGTTGCAGCTTTATCTTTACGCCTGAAAATGCCTTACGTAAATGGCATATGTTTACTGCGATGGCCGGGCGTACGTTCGTGAATAGGCGTATCTCGCTGATTTACATATTCTAGGCGTAAATCGGCGTACACGCTCCTAGCGGTCAGCGTAAATGGGCAGCTAAGATACGACGGCGTAGGAGACTTACGCCGGTCGTATCTTAGCAACATTTAAGCGTATCTCACTTTGAGAATACGCTTAAAGATACGACGGCACAGATTCTGAGTTACGACGGCATATCTACTGATACGCCGTCGTAAGTCTACCTGAATCTGGTCATTAGTCTGTAGGGCTCAAAATTGAGTTGGCCCACCCTTTATATAACAGCTTCAATTCTTCTGGGAAGGCTTCCCACAAGGTTTAGGAGTGTGTCTATGGGAATGTCTGACCATTCTTCCAGAAACGCATTTGTGAGATCAGGCACTGATGTTGGACGATAAAGCCTGGCTCGCAGTCTGCACCCTAATGCCGACTACACACGATCAGAATTTCTGACAAGAAAAGTTTGATGTGAGCTTTTGATCAGAAATTCCGACCGTGTGTAGTCCCCATCTGACTTTTTTTGTCAGAATTTCCGACAGAAAAAATTTGAGAGCTGGGAAAAGTTGTCGCAAATTCCAATCGTCTGTATGCAATTCCGTTGTGCAAAAAAAACATGCATGCTCAGAATCAAGTCGACGCATGCCTGAAAGCATTGAACTTCATTTTTCTTAGCTCGTCGTAGTGCTGTCGTTCGAAATTTTGTGTGACGGTATATATGCAACACAAGATTGAGCCAACATTCCTATGGAAAAAAAATCCATGGTTTTCTTGTCGGAATTTCCGATCGTGTGTACGCGGCATAAGGCTTAATGTACACGGGACGTTTTTACAACCTCTCCTGAACGATTTACCTTGACAGATAGTAACCCACATTTAAAATGTTAGTTTTGCCGCATTTACATGCCGTGTTTAGCTGCGTTTTGTCTTTTTTTTTAAATAGCCATAAAACGTCTGTACACAAAACACGGCTAAACATGGGTAACCGCATTTGGCGCTTGAAATGCCTCTAAACTCAGCTTCTGAACCCAATTTTTAGCGTTTCAAAAAAAAGTCTCTAAACTCCACTGTCTGTAAACGACTATAAACGACCATGTGTTCATGTACTGATAAGATAAGATAGAGAAGAGTTCAGGATCAGCTGAAAACACTGCCCAACTGCTCCTAAATGTCTGTTTACCAGCAGAAGTGTACATAAGGCCTTATTCATCCCAAAGTTGTTCTATCGGGTTGAAGTCAGGACTCTATGCAGGTCAGTTCCTCTACCCCAAACTCGTTCATCCATGTTTTTATGGACCTTGTTTTGTGCACTGGTGTTGTTGGAAAAGGAAGGGGGCATCCCCAAACTGTTCCCATGGCAGTGATCAGCATCTTATAGTGGGGCTGTGCGGCGGACCACCTGACACTGACACTGGGTGGTTACTGGCTAACTGATATCAACAGTGACACTAATACAGTGATCAGTGCTTGGGGCGAGAATGCACAAGTGCCCCTACAGCAAGCGGCTTGCTATGGTGACACTCAGCAAGGAGGAGGGGCCCAGAGTGCTGGCAGGGGACCCAAAAAGAAGAGTATCACTTTAAGTGTGAATCATAATAAGTGTGAATCATTGGCCGGTACCTGCTGTCAAAATCAACCTGCGTCTAATCACAGCGGGAGCCAGCAGGCATGGGTGTGCATATGCAACCTGAATCCAGAAACAGGCAGCGACATACACGTACGCTACTGTGCCTGTAGGAGCCACCCATTTTTATCCTCCCACACAGCTGTTTCTGTTTCAGTTAATAACTGTTGAAGGCCGGGTTCACACCAATCCCAGGACACCCATCCCAGGACAGGCTGTGCCAGAGACAAGGTCAGGGGCGGACTGACAACTCATGGGGCCCCCGGGCAATAGAAAATTATGGGGCCCCTGGTCTTACTGATAGCCACCACGCCAGGAGGCAGTGCAGAGGCGGGGCAGCTAAAATCTCAGGATTTTCACATCAAAAGCATGTCAGTTTCGGACATATCAGGGACAGATGTAAAAAAAAAAAAAACACAGATTTTTACATACTGTCACTGGTTTTACTGAGCCTGGCAACCCTGATGGGACCCCCTAGTGGCATGGGGCCCTCGGGCAGTGCCCGAGTGACTCAATGGTTAGTCCGCCCCTGGACAAGGTCCATATATATGCATAATTTAGGAATTTGACCATAAGGGCGAGGGGGTGATTTAGGGTGTTTTGTCTACAGCTGCAGTAACACATACATTCTATAATGGCATGTTTGGTGGCTGAGAACAAATGTCTATGAGAAACAGTATGCATACTGGACTGGCACTTGACACGTGAGAAGCAAAGCAGGGTTTATAAATATGTAAATGGGAAGGATCATGTAAACATAATATTGAAGCTGATAACATCTGATCATCTCATTTCCCAGTCGGCTGCCATAAATCTTATGACACGGTATGGAATAATACATTGGTACATACTAACAGGGAGCACTGCACTTATTTCACTGAATACATACTGTTCAATGACAACTGCTCCAGTCAAAAACTAAAAAGAAAAATATTTTAATGAGTTTTGATGGCATTTATTTTTTAGTCCTTTTCCAGTATTGTATAAGTTGATACAGTTAGGAGTTTAGGCAGCTCTGGAACAAGGCAGCCAATTTTCAGAAATCAGGGTAAACTTTGAAAAACCTCCCCCATCCATCACCAAGGGGTCTATGTATAACACTGTGCAAATGTCTTAATCACTAACACAGCAACATAAATAATCGCTGTAATGTAATTATCTCCTGTGATCGACAGCTCCATCTAGTGGCCATGATGCAATATTTTTTTTTAGATATCTCAATACACTGCATTGTGGCCACTAGATGGAGCTGACACTCAAAGGAGATATTTATGTTACAAACAATATGGCTCGTTCATGGCACCACTGTGAATGGTTAAGACATCTACACAGTGAAGTTTTTATATATACACCTATAAGAAGCATTACAGACAAAGTACAGCTTAGATTTTTATCACTCATTCCTATTCTGCCTCTTCCTTCTGGTTCATTTTTACTTGATGTCATTCTTACTTGATTGGTAATAAATGGTGAAAAACAAGAAAGGGGGAAGGGACCAAGGTTAGGGGAAAGGACGGGGAGGTACTTTTTGACAAAGATAAAAAGAAGGATTGAATGTTATTACACTTCAGCTGGCTCTCCAAAACTACAAGCACTGGAAGTGCTGCTGCGTATTGTGTGAGATCAGCAGCCTTCGGGGAGACTAGTATAAAGCCCCTTTAGGGGGGGACATAATTTCCCAAGAGGCTGGGGGCACTGAGTGCTACCCAGGGGCGGACTGACTATTTGGAAACTCAGGCAGTGCCCAAGGGCCCCATGCCACTAGGGTAGGGTGACCAGACATCCCCAGTTTCAGGGGACAGTCCCCTGATTGAGGACACTGTCCCTGGACCAAGTCTGTCCCTGGTTTTGTCCCCAGATTGGATTTAATAGGGGGCAGGGGCAATTTCAAAGAAAGTCAGTGCAGAATAAAAAAAAAAAATTTAGAATTGCACACCCCTGATCCGCCATGCCTACTAGCATAGGAGGTTGTATTTTTCCCATTATCTGTGCCCCTTTCTGATGATCATGTGCTGGTCGGAGCGGAGGGAATATTTCTTCAGTTTTGGGCGCATGCCCATTCAGCTTCGCTCACATGTTCTTCTGCCTTGGCTCTAATCCTGGCCAGCCACCTGCCTATCCCTTTGCCTTCCCTGGTGGAGTGATCTTCCTCCACTCCCATCCAGTAGTAGCTGGGGCCCAAAAAGTAAGACTTGGGAGGCTGTGAGGCAGGCGGCGATGGGCAGAGAGTCGCTGATTGTTGCCATTACTAGTAAAGAAAAAGTATGTCCCCGCATTTCATTTTTAAAATCTGGTCACCTTACACTAGGGGGCCCCATCAGGGTTGCCAGCCTCAGTAAAACCAGGGACAGTATGTGAAAATATGTGTTTTAAACAAAATCCCAAGATTATAGCTGCCCCGCCTCTCCAGTACCTTCTTGGTGTGTGTGTATGTGTATTCTGTGTGTATGTATACTGTGAGCCTGTGTGTGTATACTGTATGTGTGTGTATACTGTGTGGCCCTATAATCTATTTCCTGGGGGCCCCATAATCTTCTATTACCCGGGGGCCCCATAATCTCCTATTGCCCGGGGGCCCCATGAGTTGTCAGTCCGCCCCTGGTGCTACCTAATCCTTGCCTAGATGGAAAGATGAAGTGGAAGCGAGTACAATTAAATAAATAAATACAAGTATGGAAAAGGGTGGGGAGAGGAAACAAACAAGGGCAAATAAAGGATCACTAAAGGATTTATTTTTTTAGCTAAATAGCTTCCTTTACCTTAATGCAGTGCTGTTTTCATGTTCTCATTGTTCTTTTTTGGTTTGAAGTTGCTGTAATACTTCTCTGATCTCCACACTTCCTGGTTGTCTGGCTCCTTATGAAAAAACTCATGGCAGATTTTCACTGTGGTCTAAGCTGTGTGTCTAAAACTCCTCAGAACCAATCAGATTCATTTTAAAAACAAAACACTGCCCTGGATTTGTTTGTTTTTGTTCTGTGTGTCTTCTCTACTTCACAGAAACATGAAACCAGTTTAAAAACAAAAGTGAAACTAGAGGCACATAATATGATTGATTTTTATCTATTTTTAATCATTTTTAAAAGGAATCAGTTAACTTTTATGTTTCTATACCCTGTAAACAGTCATTTCAGCAAAACACATTTTTTCCTTTAGTGACCCTTTAATTTTGGGTGTAAAGGTCCAATTTAACATGGTTGTAAACCTCCAAAAATGGACAAAGCATATCCTCATATAGTGTGTACTTGCTCAGAACATAGCACTTTGTGTGGATCCTGTTCACTTTATCTTTCCTCTGCTATCCGCATGGGTCACTTCTGACAGTATATCCAGACACCAAGCAATCCTGAGATAGCCCTGCCCTCTCCCCTCAGCACCCAGCACATGACTGATACCCTCTGATGTTAATGTTTCTCTTTGAAACTGTGTACAGGTGGTGTGTCCTCTCCCCTTACTCAGGTCTCAAATTACACTCATCTCTGTGCTGCACAGTGTGTGATATCAAATCCCCACCCCCTGCTTGTTGAAAGCTGAGAAATAGATCTGATCTGTGTACTTCGGAATGTTGTAGAGAGAAGATATCTGCAGATAAACAGGTACAGCTTATGTATAAGGATTTAATGCATCTCTGTTTATCACCCAAGGCTAGTCATTTCACTGGGTGTACAGTGCCTTAAAAAAGTATACATACCCCTTTGAAATGTTTCACACCTTGTCATGTTACTGAACATATATTTATTTAATTGGGATTTTCTGTGATAGACCAACACAAAGTGGCACATACTGTAATTGTAAAGTGGAAGGAAAATAATAAATGATTTTCAAAATGTGTTACAAATAAATATGTGAAAAGTGTGGTGTGCTTTTGTATTCAGCCCCCCCCCCCCCCCCCCCCCCCCGAGTCAATACTTTGTAGAACCACCTTTCACTGCAATTACAGCTTCAAGTCTTTTTGGTTATGTCTCCACCAGTTTTGCACATCTGGAGAGTGACATTTTTGCCCATTCTGCTTTGTACACGCTCAAGCTCAGTCAGATGGGATGGAGAGTGTCTGTGTCTGTGAATTTTCAAGTCTTGCCACAGATTCTCAATTGGATTTAGGTCTGGACCTGACTTGCCCATTCTAACACATGAATATGCGTTGATCTAAACCATTCCATTGTAGCTCTGGCTGTATGTTTAGGGTTATTGTCCTGCTGGAAGGTGAACCTCCGCCCCAGTCTAAAGTCTTTTGTAGACTCCTAACACGTTTTCTTCTAAGATTGTCCTGTATTTGGCATCCATCTTCCCATCAATGCTGACCAGCTTCCCTGTCCCTGTTGAAGAAAAGCATGCTCATAACATGATTCTGTCACCACCATGTTTCACAGTGGGGATGGTATGTTCAGGGTGATGTGCAGTGTTCGTTTTCCGTCACACATAGCGTTTTGCTTTCAGGCCAAAAAAGTAGGTTTGCAGTTGTGCCGTACTCTTTCCATTTTTGGATGATGGATTGAACAGTCCTCCATGAGATATTCAAAGCTTGGAATATTTTTTTATAACTTAACCCTGCTTTACACTTCTACACAACTTATTCCTGACCTGTCATGGCATTATTAATACGGTCTTTTGTAAAGTGTTACTCTTTATAAATCGATACATTCTTTCCATAGAATCGTAGGTTTTGTAGACAGATTTCCCAGAAGCCTCATACCCCTGCTTCTTTAATTGGCCTGGAGTGGAATGTCTTTCTTTACAGTACTGAAGACCAGGGCACACATACTAAAATCATTCCAATATAAGCTCTTTGTGAATACATGAAAACAATGGTAAACTTTTAAAGTAGGGCTGTTACTGATCAAAATGTTTGTGTTCGATTAATCGTTTTTTATTTTAATCGATTAATCGACTAATTTTGATTAATTACAATGCACATACAGATCCAACTACTTTTAGCTGATCTCCTTGCAGGCTGATTCCCAGTGCAGCTGCCAACCACTGGAAAAATGGATAGCAGGATACAAAAAACACACAAAGGCAGCGCTCGATGGGAATAGCATTAAAACTTTTAAAATCTTCAAGTAGGTAACAAAATAAATATTGCACTGGAGATAAAATCGATGTAGCTACATAAACTGTAAAAATGGTGTGGGTTATACCAAATGGTACCAAAAGCAGTCATAAAAACATGTAGCCAAGTATGATACTGGTATAAAAATTTGTACAACGATACCACTGCTGAATCCAGATGAGGAGAGGTTTACATCAGTCCGTCGGCATGTAGCTGTCCCATGAAGGGAACTATCAACTCCCAGTGGATGGTTGTAGAATCCCAGGTTGATAAAAGGAAGTGATAGAGAGAAGTGATAGAGGGAAGTGTAACAGCCCTTGCGTGTGGCAGATAGTAAGGTCCCTCCGGCATGCACATATAAAGGCACAGCAAAGGAGCCCTTCAGATGGAAACGGCAAGCCCCGCCGGTGTCCGTGGCGTTACTGGATCTCCGACGGAACTCCCTGAAGGCCCAGAAGCCGGCGGAGAGGCGAGTACCAATCAAAATAACTTTAATCGATCAAAAATATTTTGATCGATCAAAAAATTAAAGATTAATCGATTAATTAAAAGTTAATTTACACAGCCCTATTTTAAAGTAATAATAAACCCTTAACTACAGTGCCTTGAAAAAGTATTCACACCCCTTGAAATGTCCCACATTTTATCATGTTACAACCAAAAACGTAAATGTACTTTATTGGGATTTTATGTGATAGACCAACACAAAGTGGCACATAATTGTGAAGCGAAAGGAAACTTATAAATGGTTTTCAACACTTTCATGACTAATGCCGCGTACACATGATCGGAATTTCCTCCAGCAAAAGTCCTAATGTGAGCTTTTCATTGGAAATTCTGACCATGTGTATGCTCCATCAGACTTTTGCTGTTGAAATTACCGCCAGCAAAAGTTTGAGAGCTGGTTCTCAATTTTTCCAACTGAAAAAATTCCTATTGGAAAATCCGTTTGTTTGTATGCAATTCCGACGTGGGGAAAAAACATGCATGTTCGGAAACGATTTGACGCATGCTCGGATGCATTGAACTTCTTTTTCTTGCCTTGTCGTAGTGTTGTACGTCACCACGTTCTTAACTCTCGAAAGTTCAGAGAACTTTTATGTGACTGTGTGTATGCAAGCCAAGCTGGAACGGAATTCCGGCAGAAAAAACATCCAACTTTTTTTCCGACGGAAATTCCGCTCGTGTGTACAGGGCATTAGCCTATTTTTGACATTTGTTGCTTACAAGTTAAAATCCTTATTTTTTGCTAGAAAACTACTTGGAACCCCCAAATATTACACATATATATTTTTTAGAAGAGAATCTAGAGAATAAAATGGCGATTCTTGCAGTATTTTATGTCACACAGTATTTGTGTTGCGGTCTTTCAAACTAAATTTTTTTGGGGGAAAAGACACTTTCATGAATTAAAAAAACCCGAAACTAAACTACATTTTTTTGTATAATTAGATGATCTTACGCCAAGTAAATAGTAAAACATGTCACACCTTGAAATTGCTCACACTCGTGGAATGGCTACAATCTACGATACCTAAAAATCTCCATATAGGCTTAAAAAAAATAACGGTTATCAGGTTAGAGTTACGGGGGGGGGGTCTAGTGCTAGAATTATTGCTCTGACGATCGCGGCGATACCTCACATGTGTGATTTAAACATTGTTTTTCATATGCGAGTGCGACTTGCATATGCGTTTTCTTTGCTACGCAAGCTCACGGGGACAGGGGCGCTTGAATTTGTTTTTATTTTTTATATTGTGTTAAAAAAAATGTTGATCTCTTTTATTGCTGTCCCAAGGAATGTAAATATCCAAAAAGAAGAAGGAGGGCAAGGGGAACCCAAAGGTGAACACTATTTGGAATTTAAGGTCACAGTTAAAGCAAGTCTAAACAATAGAGATATATAGAAATAATTTGAATAGGGAATAGACACATACATGATATACATAAGGACATAGAAATTGTTAAAAACCATACATAGAAGATGCATATTATATGTTAAGAGCCCGAGTGCATCAATGCGTTTCGCCGTTAGGCTTCTTCAGGACGCAGTCCAGGATACACTGATTGCAAGAGCAAAAAAATGGGTCTCACTATCTAAAAGCAACACATATTTTGTAATTAAAATTGAAACGCATACATTTTTTAAAAGCATTGAACTATCCAGCCAGACACCCAGAGACATACAGAGAACAGAACGACATAAATGTGCCTTGCAAATAACTCAAGTCTTGATCGGCAAATAGCTAACAAAGATTTTCTATTGAAATTATTTCTATATATCTCTATTGTTTACTGTGCCGTTAAAGTCCGAATAGGGTTCACCTTTGGGTTCCCCTTTCCCCCCTTCTTCTTTACAATATTATTATTTACGGATGTTGGCAATGTGAGTGCCGTTTTTCTATTATTCCGAATGTAAACATCCCTTGTGACAGTAATAGGTGGTGACAGGGTACTCTTTATGGAGGGATCGGAGGTCTAAAAGACCCCAAATCCCTCCTTTACAGTTCAAAGTATTCATTTCGCCAAAAAACGGTGATTGTAAATACTGTATTTTTTTTTTTTAAACTGGCACCATTGGCAGCCGAGTAAACCGGAAGTGACTTTGTGACGTCACTTCCGTGTTTACATACAGGAGACTGAAACAAAGTGCCGGAAGTGGCCTCCCAGTGCAACAGTTGGCTTGGTAAGACCGGTTGACAAGACCTGTCTTTAGACTTGGTAAGACCTGTCTCTAGGCACCGGAAGTGGCCTCCCAGTGCAACAGTTGGTTTGGTAAGACCGGTTGACAAGACCTGTCTTTAGACTTGGTAAGACCTGTCTCTAGGTGCCGGAAGTGGCCTCCCAGTGCAACGGGTGGCTTGGTAAGACCGGTGGAAGGGGGGATATCCCCTTCCACTCCTCTGGTATAACAGCCGAGTGGCTTTTAGCCGCATCAGTTGTTATCCCTGGAAAGCCGACCGCTCGCTCTAAAAAAATCGGAGGCCGCATATATGCGTACTCTCTGCGACAAGGGGTAAAATATTTTACAAATAAATATCTACAAAATGTGGTGTGCATTTGTATTCAGGCCCCTTTACTCTGATACCCCAAACTGAAATCTAGAAGTTACCAAATTAGTAAATATTTTCTAATTACACACAATAACTGTGTGTAATTTAATCTCAGTATAAATACAACTGTTCACTAAAGCCCTCAGAGGTTTGTTAGAGAACCTTGGTGAACAAAAAGCATCATACAGGCCAAGGAACACACTAGAGAAGTCAAGGATAAAGTTGTGGAGAAAAGCAGGGTTAGGTTATTCCGTGTGACTTTTTTCATCGGAAATTTCGATCGTGTGTACAAGGCCTTAGAGAGGCAATTAATACCCCACATGTTATTTGGCATGTACAGCCCTCAAAATTTCCACTCGCCTACTAGCATTTGGCGAGTGGATTTAAGCTGGGGGTGAGTGATGACAGGGATGCATGACCAATCTCCCTCCAATCTGTGCCTACACTTAGAAGTCCCGATGAGATTGGTGGCCGAAGAGGAAAGGTGCATGCTCGGGAAAAGTAGTCTGGTGAGCCGCGCACAGGCAGAGCAGTACACAGGTGCTCTCCTTACAATCCTCATTAAACCATGGGACCTAACAGTATGACCTCTCTGAGCCTGCCCCCCGACCATTGTAGCTGGAGAGCAGAGAGCAGAAAGTAATGAGTGAGGTGGAGGATTGCGAAAATTACCACTCCGGTGCAGCGCTCACTAAAAGTTGCCCCGACATGAGAGCGGCAGCCTTCCAGTTTGTGCAGTTTTCTTTTCCTTGTGCTCTATGTAAGTGTCCAACACTTCAGCCTGAGCACTGTGAACAGACTGGTTTCAATGTGTGCTGTGCAGTGTCAGTGTGCGCTGTGCTATGGTGTCAATGGCTATGCAGTTGTGTGGATCTCAGCGCTGGATTGTACTCCCTCTCGCTGTGCTGCAGCTCCTCTCCTCATTGCCAGCCTGAATAAAAGGGGAAAGTGGGGACATGCAAGCGTGGAGCCGCACACACAGGCTCCTGATGATGAGATGAATAGGAGAGGGAGAGGATGGATGGGAGTTGCAGAGGAGACAGCAAGAGAATGGGGAAGAGACCCAGTTCTAGTGCCCTGTCCCTCTTGTCTGCCCCCAGTGCCCTGTCTCTCTGGTCTGCCCCCAGTGCCCTGTCCCATTTTGTTAAAGTTGTTGTTGGTAATATTTAATTAACTTGATTCTGCCTAAAACATTTAACAGTGTCATTCTATGAGATAATCTACAAGGGCATGTTTACAGGTGCAATTAGGCGCAGGGCAGTGTATGACGTAGGTGGGGCAACTGGTGGCAAGTAACTCTTGAGGCCTGGCTAGTAGATCAGGACTTGACATTTTGAGCCCTGGGCATGTACATACCTGACAAAAAATCTGACAATAGATCTGTTTAATAATGTGAATTAATAGGAAAAATTGCATATATGAATGAAGGTTTCCTTCATTGAATGGCACATTTTTATTCTTTGCATGGTTGGATCATTTAATGAGATGGTAGTAATTGGACAGCAGTGCCTGTGAATATATACTGTATGCAGCCCTCCTCGGACTAGGCAGAAAACTCCCTGGTAGAATACTGAGGGAATAGTAAAGGGTTTTATTAATGAGGAACACAAATGCCAGCTGGTTGGAGTGGAGTGGAAGCAGCAGGGAACAGAAATACACTGAATTGATCAAAGCTGGCAGAAGTCATCATGACAAGTGGGCCAGGGAAAACCATCACTTCTTCTTTACTCTGACATTCGAATCACTGTACAAGGGGAACTGCAATGCGAAAAATAGATATAAACATCAGGGAATTGCTGCATACTTTTATTCACTCTAGGGTCATTTATTGGAATTTGTGCAATTAGTCATTTCAGGGCTGCGTTAAGGCCTGATTCACACCTATGCATTTTTAGTGCTTTTTTCCATTTTGCAGATTTGCACTACAGTCCAATTAACATGGTTTTCTATGGAGAACGTTCTGTAGTGCAAATCTGCAAAAAGCACAACAAATGCATAGGTGTAAATCCAGCCTAAATGCACAGGCCTTCAGTCTAATGAGAACCTCCAGAGTAAGGCCCCGTACACACGACCGAGCTTCTCGGCAGAATCCAGCGGGAAGCTCGCTGGGATCCATATTCTGCCAAGAAGCTCGATCGTGTGTACGTTTTCGCCGAGAAAACTGTCGAGCAAGGTGTCGAGCCAAAATAGAGAGCAGGTTCTCTATTTCCTCGATGGGCCATCGGTACTAATGGCTCGACGCCTTTTTCGACAGCCTGGTCGACGAACTCGACGGCTGGCCGAGAACCTCGTCGGGCGGGACGATGAGTTTAGGTTCTCGTACGTGTGTATGCGGCCTCAGAGATAGCGGACATCCTTTTGTATATGGTGGGCTGCAAGGCATAGTGGGTGTAATGCAAGATGGATTCATGGGTGCCAGACACTTCTTGAATGCAAAGAGATTTTATTTCTCTTAAAGTGGTTGTAAAGGTTTGTTTTTTATTTTCTAAATAGGTTTCTTTAAGCTAGTGCATTGTTGGTTCACTTACCCTTTCCTTCAATTTCCCTTCTAAATGTTATTTTTTCTTTGTTTTCTTTGTCTGAATTTTTCACTTCCTGTCCCTCCTCAGTAAGCTGTTCTGGCTGACTAAACACCGCTCGGATGATGGTGGCAAGTTTACTGAGGAGAAGCAGGAAGTGAGAAACTCGGACAAAGGAAAAAAAACATTTAGAAGGGAAATCAAAGGAAAGGGTGAGGCCGCGTACACACGTACGAGAACCTCGTCGGGCTAAACTCATCGTTCCGCCCGACGAGGTTCTCGGCCGGCCGTCGAGTTCGTCGACCAGGCTGTCGAAAAAGGCGTCGAGCCATTAGTCCCGATGGCCCATCGAGGAAATAGAAAACCTGCTCTCTATTTTGGCTCGACGCCTTGCTCGACAGTTTTCTCGGCGAAAACGTACACACGATCGAGCTTCTCGGCAGAATATGGATCCCAGCGAGCTTCTCGCTGGATTCTGCCGAGAAGCTCGGACTTGTGTACGGGGCCTAAGTGAACCAACAATGCACTAGCTTAAAGGAACCTATTTAGAAAATAAAAAATGGACCTTTACAACCCCTTTAAACAGAACTTTGGGAAAGGGGGTTAGGGCCAGGACACCCTTGCAATGTAAATTGGAAGACTCAGAGACTTCGACAGGATGAGGGAAAGGCATCCAGAAAGACGCCACATCTGCATGTGTAGGAATGCTGTCTCCTATGGTCAACAGTCTTTAACAGTTTCTAACACAAAGCGTAACAGTTCCTTCGGTTCCACTGCAACCAGTTCTTGTACTGTAGTCCTTCAACCCACTGAACTCCCGGTCTCTCACTAGACTAGTTGATTCGTTGCCACTGAATCCTTTGAGCTTCTCCAATCTTCACAGTAGTATCTCCCTCAAGCGTTACCCCCTCTTCTCTGCTGGGTCCCTAGCTTGACACTCCAGATACTTCTCAAGCTTCACCCCACTGGCCTGCTCATCCCTGGCTTGACACACAAGGCTGCTTTGCAAGCAGAACCTCCACTGGCTGGGTCCCTGGCTAATTGATACCCACTGAAGTTTTGATTATTCACCTTTCCCGATTGGTGGGAATACTAATCCGGTACTTGCTTCAGCTACTCACTGTGGTCCCTGGTAATAAAGTGGTTTGGCCCTTAGTGGCAACAGCTTACCCTCTACGTCCGTCCACGACAGGTTCTCTGGCCAGCAGAACCTTTACATCTGGTTGGACTGCAAGCTGCAATTCCAACCCTGCACTGCTCTCCTGCTTCTGAAAAGGCCCTTAGACAGCCTAGCAGACAAAACTCCGGCCTAGCAGCCCGGCCAATACAACACACATCCACCGATACAGCTGTCCAGGTGGCACAGAACACCTATCACCTGACTCCACTCAAATATATAGGTTCTCCCAGCAGACCAAGGGATTTAAGAAAACCCCTGCCCATTGGCCCGAGACACCCCATATACCCATAATCTGACCTTGCAGAGCCCTTGTCTTGTCTAATGCCACCAAGTACCTAGTGACATAAGAGAAAAGTGCAGCAATCACAGACTTGGGCCCCGTACACACAAGCAAATGAATCTGTTTAAATCGATCTGACAGACCGATTTGATCAGATTTGTCTGCTGACTGTTTTGGTTTGATCGCTGTACACACGATCAAACCAAAATCCCCGCCGGCAGACAGCGCGGTGACGTGGCGATGACGTTGACGCCGCCACGTCACCGCACCAGGAAGTAAAACACTTCCGCGCATGCGTCGAATCCATTCGACGCATGTGCGGGCAGATATGTCTGCTGGTTAGCGTACTAACCAGCAGAAATATTGGTCCGACGGGTTCCCAGCAGACAGATTTTAAAGCAGGCTTTAAAATCTGTCTGCTGGACAAATCCATCTGCTCGCCCGTACAAACGATCGAATCTGTCTGCTGAGACGGTCTGTCAGACCGTTTCCAGCAGATAGATTTGATCGTGTGTACGCGGCCTTAGAGTAAAATCAATTGATCCTCAATAATTAGCCAAGGTAGCTATACCTGGCAGGTAAATTTAGGAGCAACCCTGCATAAACACCAGGGTGCTACATCAATAAACCAAGTGTATGTACAGTACTGTGCAAAAAAATTTTGGAGGTGCAAAGAAATGCTGTAAAGTAAAAATGCTTACAAAAATATATATTTTAATTGTTTATTTTTATCATTTAACAAAATGCAAAGTACAAAGACAGAAGAAAAATCTAAATCAAATTAATATTTGGTGTGACCACCAGAGGCGGATGTTGGTAATTTTTTTTTTTGGGGGGGGGAGAAACAATAATACCCCCCCCCCCCATCGGACAGGTCCGGAGCTCTTACCCCATCTATGGCGGTCAGCACCACTCCCGGGCTTCACCGTCAGCTTCACCTGCTCTCCGCAGTCATCACGGCAATGGTGGTGGCTTCCCCTTCCCCTGCTCTCCAGGGTCTTCAAGAGTGGGAGGAGGATTAGTGTTTCAATAGTGAATATTAATTCACTATTGTAACACCTGGGTGGGCTCTTAGTGCAGTGCTCTGCGCCGCGCGCCCACCCTATTTTGAGGCCTACTAGAGCCTCTGGCTTTAATCAATTCTTCTACGTACACAGTTTTTGAAGGAATTCAGCAGGCAGGTTGTTCCAAACATCTTGGAGAACTAACCTCAGATCTTCTGTCCCTAGAGAATAAAATGGCAGTCGTTGGAATACTTTTTGTTACACTTTATTTGTGCAGCGGTCTTACAAGTGCACTTTTTGTGGAAAAAAAATACACTTTTTTTAATTTAAAAATAAGACAACAGTAAAGTTAGCCCAATTTTGTTCTATATTGTAAAAGATGATGTTACGCCGAGTAAATTGATACCAAACATGCCATGCTTCAAGGTTGCGCCCGTTCGTGGAATGGCGACAAACTTTTACCCTTATAAATCTCCATATGCGACATTTTGTTTTGGGTTTCAGAGGAGGTCAAGGGCTAGAATTATTCCCCCCACTCAGCTCCATAAGACAGAGGAGAGAAGAGTTGCCGGAGCTAGGAGAAGCTGGTTGGGCATCCACACACACAGTCCCTGTGTATCGTGTTACCGGAAAGGGGGGAGGGGTAAAGAGACAGTCAACAGCATAGCTGCTTCTCTCTTTTTTTTTTTTTTACTTTTTATGACTCCCATTTTGCAAAAAAAAAAAAAAAAAGATTGGCCAAATTTCATTTACCTTCCCCTTGTTCCAGCACTGTTCACAACCTCCTGTTTGGTCAGGTGCTGGAGGTCTTCTTTAGGGAAGAACAACACTTTGCCCATTCCTGAAAGTCGAGTGTTCATTTACAAGCCTCCTTGGGGGTGCGCAATGCCGAATTTATAAGTGGAAAAAGGAGAAATTGGCATAGGCTCCTCTGCCAGAGGGGCCCAAAACTTCCTTTATACAAAAATGGTATAAATATAAAGCTAGTTTAAAAAAAATGAACATAGTGTGTACGAGTGAAAAGAGCATTGGATGAAAAGCGGCAGAGTAGAGGTCCTTCCTTACTTATGTATCTAGTGTAGTAATAAAGTGGACTCCTGACCAGTGAGTTTTTTTCTGTTTCCCAAATCCTTCAACCAGGAGTGATTTTCCGTTTCCCGAAACTTTCAGCGTGTTTATCCCTACACGCCACCTCCTGTGCATCTGAGTCAATACTGTCTACTCAGCAAAAAACAAATGTCACTGCCCCTACCTAGGACTGGTCTATACAGTAAGGAGCACTGGAAAGGGCGCGTATACATACAAAAACAACATAGAATATCCAAGCTCAAACTTACCGACCAATCAGCAACCAACCAAATTCACCTGTCTAACAGTATGCGTTAAAAACAGAGGTTTAGATGCACGCATTTGCAAATGCATGTGTAAGCTGCAGGCCCCGTCAAGGCTCTCTGTGTACTGCAGTCCTAGCTATAAAATTGAAAGTCTCCTCAGTGGAAGCACATGCATGCTGATGAATAGATAAAGGGCAGGTGACTGGAGGTAGCCCAGCCCTCCTTAAAGGGGCAGGAGCACACTAAACACCCAGCACATAGAAGCAAAGGTGCTAGTGCATTGCCTGACCACAATGACATCAATACAAAAAAACAAATTGCACTGCCCCTACCTATGACTGGCCCACTCAGCAAATGCCGGGTGAAATCATTAATTTAGGTTCACTTTTATTTGTTATATAATTACATTTCTATGTTAAGGGGCCCCTAAACTTGAAGTACCCCAGGGCCCCCTAAGGTCTAAATTCAGCTCTGGGAATGCTTCATCGCTGGGTTCACAATATTCCAGGAGTGAATGGTGCTCATGTGTCAGTCCTGGAAGAAGCAGAGGACCCTCATGTGGTGTCACCAGATTGGGTTGATATCTGCAGAATTTTTTTTATGTTGTTTTTATTTTTTTATCAAAAGCAGACGAGGCAAAGACAACACGTCTGATTTTGTGTTTATTCCCAGTTTAAATGCGTCAGCCCTTATGAGTTGCTTGTGTTTTCCTGTCTCCTAAATTGTAGAAATAATCAAATGGTCTCCTAAAGATCATGGAGACTCTAAGGTATTTTTGACAATGTGGATGGTTCTTGTGTTTCTGATCGTCTTTTTACAAGCAAATGCTTTTTCAGAGGAGTTTCTTTATGATACTACAGGCTGTTTCATTGAAGCTTTTTTACTATAATCCATTAAGAAATCAATTGTAACTGAATCGTGCAATAGAACAGCTTTGCAAATTGAACACTCTTCCCCACATTTAACACAATTACGCTCTGCCTATCACCTCATGCAGCCTGCCGGTCTAGAACATAAGGAAAATGTATCAGCTCAACACCAGAGGGAAAAGTTATTTTGCGATATCGCGTCCTTGGCAGAATTTTCATGAAAAGAAACCCTCACAGAAAACTAAACAAGATACTGATGTAGCGGGGACAGTTTTTCCCTCTCCAAAGACATATTGATGTTTTACAATGTTATTCTATGGACTGGTGTTGTAAATAGGTGTTTGGCACCATCTAGTGGTGAAAATGTGGAATGGACTGCAACATCTTTTGTTTTTCCAAGAAGCATGGGAGGAGTGATGTGAAGGACTTACCCATGAACACTCGGGGCTGCAAGGCATGCTGGGAAGGTGATAAAAGGTTTGGTGGTGGCCATTTTTAGCTCTCTCTGGTTCCTGGGACATACGCCCTGGAGGAGCTCTCTCTCTCCCTCTTTCGGTGCGATCTACGGAATTCCGGCCTACTTTCTGCAGAAGCAAGCCATCGATCTCAAGAAGGGTGACGGAGGACTTCCGATCGGCTCTGGAGGAGAATCAGACAACCGGATGATTGCTAGAGACCGGACTGAGACCGTGAGGAGTGAAGGCATCCATCCGCCTGGACCTCGTGTGGTGAGAGGGCTCATGCCCAAAGTCTTGTACTGTTTGACACACATCTAGGCTGCCTTGGTAGTGTTGCTGGGACTGATAGTTCCACGCTGTCGCGGTGTGCCATAAAGCCACACGTGCAAAGGCCTCAAGCCTAAACCAACTGTTGGTGCCGGTCATTGGAGTTGTGCTCCCAGGAGAGAGTGTACAGGTACCTCTCACAGTTAGACTACAGTTTCAGTTTATTTCACACCACTCATTAACCAGAGAGCCCTTGGATTACAAATCTTTCTCTTAAATTGCTAGCAGAAGAAAAGAAGATCAGAGACTAGACTGTTCTCATTGCAAGGCCTTGCAGTACTGCTACCATTTACCAGACACTGTCTGAGGTGGGAACATTAAGTCCATTACACGCTGTGATCTTATTCTTGTTAGATGTTGTACGTTGCATAGCGTGTTTACTGATTGTTGTATGGTGTGCTGGAAGTGGGAAGGTGCGCAGTGTTGAGTTGTGGCCTGCGCACTAGTCCCACTTGGAGACGCCAAAGTCCTGCTGATAGGGGAGGACATTGGGGGATTGCTGCCTATAATTTCCTGTAATGTTTGTTGCCCACCAAATGTGTTCTCATGGTTAAGTACAGAATCTATTTCAGTAAAACTAACTGTTGTTTCAGCACAGCCTGTGTATGATTACTTTCCCCTTCAACACCAAAGCTTTATATCTGTATTGCACCACAGCTGTGTCAAGGGGAGTGAGACCAAAAATACTCGGGGGTGTCAAGGCAGAGTACAGGCCCAAATTTACAATCAGCCGCTCCTTCGGGGGTCAGCGCTACACTGATATGAAAAGGAATACAAATCTGGTACATACAATATATAAACCCAGTACAAGATATGCCATGGAGCTTTCCAGGTCAGGTCATTGGGTCAATGATTAACAGCAGACTTAACACTTTCGCTGCCAGAGCTGTTTTTGCATTTTTTGCACACGTTGGAATTTTTTTTTTTAGGCCTTAGGCCCCTTTCAGACGTCCGCCTCCGTTTGTCCGTTTTTACAAGTCCGTAAACGGACTTGTAATGTGCCCCTATGGGATCGCGTCCGTTAGCCGATGATGCATTCACTAACGTCCGCAAAGATCCGCGTCCGTCTGGATCTGTTTTTTCGGATGGAGGAAACCCTATTTTCTTTCTCGTACATCACGGGACACAGAGCGACATATTCATTACTATATGGGTTATATGGAGTACCTTCAGGTGTGGACACTGGCAATCTCAAACAGGAAGTCCCCTCCCTATATAACCCCCTCCCCTAGAGGGAGTCCCTCAGTTTTTTCGCCAGTGTCTTAGGTGTTGGTCACGGAATAGCTTTGCTCCACATCCTTGGGATTAAGGGCGGGCTAACCGGATCTGTCCAAGGAGCCTCAGTGCCAAAGTGGACAGTACCCGGGCCCCAAACCGTGGGGTTTTGCCTATAATGCTCCTCTTTGGAGGGCTGGACCCTGGGCCCAGGACTTGGAGTTTGTAAAGACCATAAGTTCCTGTTTGCCAGGGTGCTATATAGGTCCAGGACAGTGGGTACCTTCATAGGACCCCAGGGCCTGAAGGTCTACTACGCTACCCACGGAGATGGGAGAAGATTGGATCAGTTTGCTGGACAAACATCCTGCAGCATGGAGCAGGTAAGGGGGAGCCTGCGGGACTTGGTTCGACAGCAGGCTCTCCGGGGTAACCTAAAAGGGGGGATAGCCTAAGTATGCTCTGCATGGGCAACCTTGCTCACTATGTCTGAGAGAGACAGGATGACACCTTATTCCCCCCATCACTAGGTTCCCCTGTCTAAGAATGTGTTGCTAGCTAACCTGCTGCTTTCTTCCTAGGACTAGTAAGGATCCCTAGGGGCCTTTTTTGAGAGTCCTACCTGGCCGGGGGTTTGAATCTGCCGCCTGTTTCTGCAGTCCTGGGTCTCCAGCAGCGCGGCTCCTCCATGTTCCTCCTGTTCCGGCATACGCGCGCGCGCACGTCTTATAGACGTTTTTCGCGCCGTTCAGACAGGAGGGCGGGGGGGGGCGTGCCTGCGGCGTCATACAGGGGCGCGCCTTGTGCCGTTATAGATCAGCAGGCATTGTCAGTGCTCAGTCTGAGGCTGATTTCAGAAGGAGAGGACGCAGAGCGGCAGAACAGTGACTCCCGGTGGCGGAAGAGGGGTAGTACATGCTGGACTTTGTTCCAATGCCTTTTTTGTTAAGCCAAGAAATTCCCCTTTTTGCAGCAGGTTGGAGGCTGGCAAACTAAGTTTGGGGTCACTGTATGTTTTAAAAAAGAAAATATATATAATATATATTTAAAAAAAAAAAAAAAAAAAACATACGGGATCCCATCAGTTTTTGGGCATTAGTGATCTATTGTCCCCTAAGCTCTGGTTTTGTACTCCTGGCCACTACAGTCTGTTGTGTGGGCGGAGTCCCACGATTTTGTATTATGGCTTCCAAAGGTTCGGGGTCAAAGGGTACAAAAAAGACCAAAAAACAAAGGGGTTCCCCTTCTGATTCTGATGACATGCCGATACTTTCCCCGCAACTTATTAACATAAAGGGCGCCTTGGATGAGCCATTAGGGGGATCTGGTGCGGAGGCTGGCCCAGATCAGCCCAGCCCTGTGTTTATCACAGAGGAGATGCTAGCCGTATCCCTAGGCGGGCTAGAAGAGAGAATAGCAGCATTGATCGCTAGAGCTATTCCTGGTAAGAAACGGGTTAGATCCCCATCACCAATAGGTGTATCCTCAGATGCTGAGATTCTCTCTCCGGAGGAATTGGAATCACAGGAGGATCAACTAGACCTGAACCAAGAGGGTTCAGGGATTGAGGGATCTGCCTCTGAGGAACCATTTTCAGACTCCCAGACAGAAAGACTGTGTGTACAGTCTTTGACGGACATGGTCCGCTCGGCATTTAGTTTACCATTGCCAGAGCCTCAGGTTCCTCCGGTATCTTCTCTGGGCTCTTTGAAAGCTCCGTTAAGCAACGCAGTTTTTCCGGTCCATCCTCTCTTGGAGGAATTGATCTTTCGGGATTGGGTACGGCCGGACAGGATTTTTCTGCCACCGAAAAGATTTGCGGTCATTTACCCCATGGAGGAAAAGTTCTCCAAGAGGTGGAGGCTCCCAGTAGTGGATGCAGCCATCTCATGTGTGAATAAATCACTAACTTGCCCGGTGGAAAACATACATATGTTTAAAGATCCGGTTGATAAAAGGTTAGAGACACTTTTAAAAGCATCCTTTGCTACGGCAGGAGCAGTGGTACAGCCAGCTGTGGCTGCGATTGGTGTTTGTCAGGCGTTAAAAGACCAGACAAAAGAAATGTTAAAGGACATGCCTACCCAACAAGCAGAAGAGTTTTCTGACATTCCCAGAGCTCTGTGTTTTGCTGTAGATGCTATAAAAGATTCCATCCAGCAGGCCTCTCGTTTATCACTATTTTTGGTGCACATGAGAAGGCTCTTATGGTTGAAGAACTGGGCGGCGGAGCCCCCATGCAAAAAGCTTCTGGCAGGGTTTCCCTTCCATGGAGGACGACTCTTCGGAGAGGATCTGGATAAATATATTCAGACTATTTCAAATGGCAAGAGTACCCTTTTACCGGTCAAAAAGACATTCCGGGGTCCTACATTTAAAAGGCAGCTTTTTCCTGTCTCGGGGCCCTCAAATTCCAGGCAGTATCGACGGCCGCCTGCACGATCCAACGTTAACAGTAGATCGCAGGGACAGGCCCCTGGGGGTAAGAGGCCATGGTATCGCAAGCCGACAAAGACAGCCCCTAAGTCTGCCTTATGAAGGGGCGCCCCCACTCTCGCGGGTGGGGGGAAGGCTTCGTTTCTTCTCAGAAGTTTGGGAAGCCAAGATCCCCGACAAATGGGTCCGGGCATCTGTAACCACAGGCTACAGACTGGAGTTTCTAAGGTATCCTCCGCCTCATTTTCAAGAATCAAGGCTACCAATGGATCCAGCAAGGAAGGCCTCATTGCTGGCAGCTTTGGATCACCTGCTCTGCCAGGACGTAATAATAGAGGTGCCAGCCCAAGAGCAAGGGCTAGGTTTCTATTCCAATCTCTTTGTCATACCAAAGCCCAACGGCGATGTCAGGCCAATCTTGGACCTAAAGAGGTTAAACGGTTACCTAAGGGTTCGTTCCTTCCGGATGGAATCCATCCGGTCAGCAGCCGCCGCGCTTCAGAAGGACGATTTTCTGGCCTCCATAGACATAAAGGATGCTTACCTTCATGTACCAATCTTTCAGTCGCATCAAAGATTTTTACGCTTCGCGGTAGGGCAGCGACACTTCCAATTCAGGGCGCTCCCCTTCGGGCTGGCCACGGCCCCCCGGGTATTCACGAAGATCCTAGCCCCAGTTCTGGCCAATTTAAGGATCCAAGGGGTCACAGTCCTAGCATACTTGGACGACCTTTTAATCATAGATCACTCACGGCCGGGTCTGCAAAAGGCAGTAAACCTCACGGTTCGGTACCTCGAAGAATTCGGCTGGGTCCTAAACCGGGGAAAGTCAGCGTTCCAGCCTACAAAGCAGTTGGAATACCTCGGCATGAGGTTAGACACAGAACAGCAAAGGGTGTTCCTGCCCCTGGTAAAGATCGAGGCTATCAAGGGGTTGGTTCAGTTGGTTCTAAACAAGAAAAAACCAACTATTCGCCTGTGTATGCGAGTACTAGGCAAGCTAGTGGCCACGTTCGAGGCAGTACCATACGCTCAGATCCACACTCGCGTCCTACAGGCAGCCATTCTAGCAGCCTGGGGCAAGAGGGCACATGCCTTAGAGTCCCCTTTGACGCTATCATCAAGGGTCCGACAAAGCCTGGCCTGGTGGTTGAACCCCCAGAATCTTCTAAGGGAAAATCCTTCAGCCCTGTTGTCTGGAAGGTAGTTACCACAGACGCCAGCCTGGCAGGCTGGGGGGCGGTCTGCGAGGGGTTCTCTCGCCAGGGAACTTGGGTGAAAGCAGAGAGGCAGCTCCCCATCAATATCTTGGAGATCAGAGCTGCTCGCCTAGCCCTTCTGGCATGGACCTCCAGATTAAAGGGGTTCCCGGTGAGAATCCAGTCAGACAATGCCACGGCGGTGGCATACATAAACCACCAAGGGGGAACCAGGAGTCGGGCCGCTCAGAGGGAGGTGAGCTTGATTTTTCAGTGGGCAGAGGTTCATGTACCCTGCATTTCAGCGATATTCATTCCCGGAGTGGACAACCTGCAGGCAGACTTCTTAAGTCGCCAGAGTCTGTTGCCAGGGGAGTGGTCTCTGCATCCCCAGGTCTTTCAGACAATCTGCCAGAGGTGGGGAATGCCAGACGTAGATATAATGGCATCCAGGTTCAACAAGAAACTAGACAGGTTCGTGTCTCGAGCGAGGGATCCTATGGCCTGCGGAACCGATGCGTTGGTTTGCCCTTGGCATCAATTCAAACTTCTATATGCATTCCCTCCGCTACAGTTACTCCCTCGCCTGTTGCGCAAGATCAGAGTGGAGCACAAGCCAGTCATTCTAGTAGCTCCGGCTTGGCCCCGGAGGACTTGGTACTCACTAGTCCTGAAGATGGCAGTGGGAGACCCTTGGACTCTTCCTCTACAACCAGACCTACTCTCACAAGGCCCGATCCTCCACCCTACATTACGGCGTCTAAATTTGACGGCCTGGAGGCTGAATCCCTGATTCTCAGGGGTAGAGGTCTGTCTAGGCAGGTAATTCCTACCCTGATTAGGGCTAGAAAGCCGGTCTCCAGGGTGATTTATTACAGGGTGTGGAGGAACTACATAGGCTGGTGTGAATCCAAAAGATGGAATTCCCGCAAATATACTATTGATAGGGTGTTAAGTTTTCTCCAGCTAGGAGTGGATAAAGGCCTGGCACTAAGCACAATCAAGGGACAGATTTCAGCTCTGTCAGTGTGGTTTCAGAGGCCGCTGGCCACCCACTCGCTGGTAAAGACCTTCTTACAGGGGGTCTTGCGTATTAATCCTCCTGTCAAGTCACCAATTTGTCCATGGGACTTAAATCTTGTCCTGTCCACTTTACAGAAACAGCCCTTTGAGCCGTTGGCTGAGATTCCTTTAGTCTTACTGACAAGAAAGTTGGTTTTCTTGGTCGCCATAGTTTCGGCCAGGAGAGTGTCAGAATTAGCAGCCTTATCGTGTAAGGAACCATATCTCGTTCTGCATAAGGACAGGGCAGTTCTCCGGCCCCATCCTTCCTTTCTACCAAAGGTTATATCCAAATTTCACTTGAACCAGGATTTGGTACTTCCATCCTTCTTTCCAAAACCCACATCTAGAAAGGAGGGGTTGCTGCATACCTTGGATATTGTCCGGGCCATGAAGGCCTATCTTAAAGCTACAGAAAAGATCCGGAAAACAGATGTGTTGTTCGTTCTACCAGATGGCCCCAAGAAGGGGCAGGCAGCTGCAAAATCCACCATCTCGAGATGGATTAGACAATTAATCATTCAAGCCTATGGTTTGAAGAGATTGCCTCCTCCTTTGTCGGTAAAGGCCCATTCTACCAGGGCCATGGGCGCCTCCTGGGCAGCACACCATCAGATCTCTATGGCTCAGATATGCAAGGCAGCGACGTGGTCATCAGTCCACACAGTTACAAAGTTTTATCAACTAGACGTGAGAAGGAATGCAGATTCTGCCTTTGGACAGGCAGTACTACAGGCTGCAGTTTGAGATCCTCGGGATCAGAAGCACCCTTGGTTGTAAAAAAAAAAAAAAAAAAAAAAAAAAGAAAACGTTTTTTCTTGACTAAGTTGGAATTATTATTATTATTTGAGTTTACCTCTAAATTGAATCCTTCTTTGGAAGATGTCTCCCTCCCCTCATTAAAGCATTGCTTTCGGACATCCCATATAGTAATGAATATGCCGCTCTGTGTCCCGTGATGTACGAGAAAGAAAAAGGGATTTTTAAATACAGCTTACCTGTAAAATCCTTTTCTTGGAGTACATCACGGGACACAGAGCTCCCACCCCTCTTTTGGGTGACCATTTTGGGAGGCATACTGCTTGCTACAAAACTGAGGGACTCCCTCTAGGGGAGGGGGTTATATAGGGAGGGGACTTCCTGTTTGAGATTGCCAGTGTCCACACCTGAAGGTACTCCATATAACCCATATAGTAATGAATATGCCGCTCTGTGTCCCGTGATGTACTCCAAGAAAAGGATTTTACAGGTAAGCTGTATTTAAAAATCCCTTTTTTCTTCCGTCCGACGGTCCGTATTCATCCGATTCCCCATAGGGGAGAGCGGAGGAGAGAAAGGGCGGTCCCTGCACAGGACGGACCGAAAAACGGTCCGCTCCGTGTGAAAGGACCATAAAGAGTACTTTAACTCCTGCACATATACGTCGGCAGATTGGCACCTGTATGCTCTGTAACCATGGCCGCGGGACCCGCGGACAGGGCCGGTGCAAGGATTTTTGTGAATTCAGGCGAAGGTGCATTTTACCGCCCCCCCCCCCCCGCATTCACACGCGCATGCGCAGCAGTCGTCAATAAATGATCAATAAATAAATGAATCAATAAATGATTCCCTCCACAGATTTCCAGTGAACCGAATCCACTGTATATGCACGTTGTAGAATGAGGGGGTATAGGCAATGATATTGGTGCTAAGTTAATTGGGCATTGGTGCTAAATGGGGGGGGGGCAATGTGCTATTTTCTAACTTGGGGGAGAGTTGGAACATTGGTGCTAAGTGGGGGGAGGGGGGCAATGGTGCTAAGTGGGGGGATGTTTGGGACATGTTTGGGGAGAGAGGGGCTACTTAGGATAAGTGGGGAATATTTGGGATACATGAGAGGAGAGGAGAAACATTTGGGATACGTGGGAGGACAGGTAGGGACATTTGGGATAAGTGGCAGCACAGGAGGGACATTGGGGATAAGTGAAAGGAGAGGAGGGGCATTGTGGATAAGTGGGGGGGAGAGGCATTAGAGATAAGTGGGGGGACATTGGAGGAACATTGAGGACATTAAGTGGGGGAGACGTTGATGCTCTGTATGTACATCCGTTTTCACATACCACAGTTCACTTGGTCAGGCAGCCGCAGATCCATATCCATGGCAGTGATGACTGTCATGTCATTCATAGCCCAGCCCCCCCCCACAGTTAGAATAACTCCCTAGGACACACTTAACCCCTTCCTCACCCCCTAGTGGTTAACCTCTTCCCTGCCTGTGTCATTTACACAGTAATCAGTGTATTTTTATAGCACTGATCGATTTTTTTTAGATTTTTTTGGGGATATTTATTATAGCAATTTCAAAGTTGTCTTTTTTGTTTATAGCGCAGAGGTGATCAAATACCACCAAAAGAAACCTCTATTTGTGGGAAAAAAGGATGTCAATTTTGTTTGGGAGCCACCGCGCAATCGTCAGTTAAAGCGACGCAGTGCCAAAATGCAAAAAATGGCCCGGTCATTGGACAGCCAAATCCTCCGTGGCTGAATCGATTAAACCTCCAAAACATATATAATACATAAATATATTTTGTGAAAGCAGAGACCATGGAGAATAAAATAGTGATGGTTCCAGTTTATTCTGTCACAAAATATGCGCTCCGCATTTCAGTAGAAATTACACAAACGTTAGTTTTAGGTCATACAGGTTATACTGTATATGTTGGTAAAATATACAGTATAAGATGAGGCTGTGCCAAGTAAATAGATACTGAATATTTCAAACCTTAAAATTGGTTCCCTAGATTGTCCATAGGTGATGCTTTAAAAGTCTCTACAGGTCATCAGTTTAGAGTTAATCAGGAATAATGGGTGTAGCGCCCCCCCCCCTTTTTGGTGGGGTGCTACGCTAAAGTTAGTGGGGAATGGGAGAGTTAATTTACTCCCATTCACAAATTGCCTAAGTTTTGGCCACTGCCATTTGGAACTGCCTTGTAGGTCGGTCTGCACGGCAGGGGGGTGTTATTACCCCTGAGTGACAGTCGGTGCTAGAGAGGGTTCTGACGGACCCACCTTCTCCCAGCAGTCAATCAGAGGAGCGTTTTTTTTCTCTGGACGTGCTGACGGGAGGGTATATCTGGGGCAGTCGCCTGCGTGAGTTGTGCTATGCGGGGCCCGAGTTCCAGGTGCGGCATCCACCTTCAGGGTGCGCGCATCCATGGGCCCCACCATCGAGGCCCGCTTGGCCGAGGTTGCGTACCCAGCGGAACCTTATTCTGATGCAGAGAGGGGCCCCAGCAGCTTTCTGGGTCCCAGATCCTAAGCGGGAGCTGACCGGTGGGGGATCGGCTTGGGAGAACCAAGAGGCAGAGTTTGTCTGCGAGGCCTGGACGAACCACCGGGGATCCGGTCACCACGCCACATGACAGGTACACTTTAGCTGTCAATCGGTGACCTTGAAATTGGAATTACAGGGAGGATTCATTGGTTCTAACCTTTGACAAACCTAAGAGAAATTCATCAGGCCTGTGGCAGAGGCCCTGTTTCCTCCCAGTGACTTTGTTTAAAAGTGGCCCCTTCGGCTGCCAGGCTCAAGTAAATCGCCTGTCCGGGGCACATTTTCGTATGTAGGGGCCCTCGATATGTATGTTTGCATGTGCATGTATATTGAGGGAGGCTCAATTATTGGATGTAACTTTTGCACTAAACTATTTTTTATTCCAAAGAGGACCAAAAGTCTCCAATGTGGCATCATTTTTTGTGACAGCCTCTGTTTAATGAAACATCAGGGTCTTTTTACCCCTGATATCTCACATACCCATCAACGAAGCACAGATCATGCTCTATTAGCTTTTTCCTGCCTACAGCCAATCCCAGAAATTACACATTGCTAGGAAGGGGAGATCAGCAGATGGACATTGGCTGGTCTTCTTCTACCTGGTGGTACGCACCATGCCAGTCCTGGGTCCATAGGTGGAAACATGAAACCCGAGAAGTTTGTTTAGAACCCCTCCCCGTATGCTATTTGACGGTGCCAGTGAAAAGGGTACAATGTAACTGGACCACATTTAATTTTGTAGAAAAAACGCCATGTGTTTTTTACAGGCAATACTGTTATACTTTTTTTTCATTCTTTGTTACATCTAAAGGCCCATACACACAATCTGACTTTTTGACACCGGTCCGACGGACGTGTTTTATCGGACAATCCGACTGTCTGTATGCTCCATCGGACAATTGTTTTCGGTTTTTCAACAGACAAATGTTCTCTGTGAATGCTCTCAAACTTTCCAGCAAACAATGTCCGTTGGAGGATAATCCGATCATGTGTACACAAGTCCATCGGACTAAATTCCAAAGTACAAACACGCATGCTCAGAACCAATGCTAAACATCAGACAACAATAGCAGAAGTTGCCCAAAGGGTGGCGGTAAAGAGCTAAAAAAACACATGATTTGGTGAAGGTTGGCTGAAAAAGTCCTGCCGTGTGTATGCAGAACAAGTTCAGACAACGCCCTTCAGAAAGAAATCCACGGAAAAGTCAGATGGAAGTCCAATCGTGTGTATGAGGCTTTAGGCTACCTTCACACACAAAGGGTGGTTGCATTCTGTTCATTTTCCGAAGTGTTTTAGGCTTGAGCATTTTGGAAAGTTAGATATTAGGAGAAGGAGATGGCTGTTACTGCAAAATCGCACGGTACATTGGAGTCTTAAAGGTCCAAAAATCTCTGATTATGCCCCAAAGAATCTCCTGTACTTTTTCTAAATGTTGAGTGACAGCAGTTCGCTCGACTGTGAACAGGCACATTAGAATAACATAGAAATGAGGGTGTCAAGTATAGAAGTACTTCTGGAAATGTGTTTCAAATCCCTCAGGTATAAATAAGGGCTTAGTGCTGCTAATTGCCTGAAGCCTCTTGGCAGCAACTTCCTGTAATACCTGCACTCCTGGTATTGCTGTGTGGCATTTCTCAGGGTGGGTTTCCTAATGATGGCAAAGGACAGTATTGTCACCCCTTAGGCCTAGTACACACGATCGGACATATCCGATGAAAACGGTCCGCGGACCATTTCCATCGGATATGTCCGATCGGGAGTTTGATCCGATGGCGTGTACACACCATCGGATCAAATTCCCCGCCGCCGGACGGCGCGGTGACGCGGCGGTGACGTTGACGCCGCCACGTCACCGCACCAGGAAGTTAAACACTTCCGCGCATGCGCCGAATCCATTCGGCGGCGGCGCGGCGGCGGTGGGGCACGACATGTCTGCTGGTAAGTGTACTAACCAGCAGACATGTCGGGCGGACAGATTCCACCGGATGGATTTCAAAGCATGCTTTGAAATCTGTCGGGTGGAGAAATCTGTCCGCTAGCCCATACACACGAGCGGAGATGTCTGCTGAAACGGTCCATCGGACCGTTTTCAGCGGACATATCCCCTCGTGTGTACGAGGCCTTACAGTATGTTTCTGAACACTGAGTAATGAGAAATGTGTACATATAAGAATTAGCATGTTAGAGTAACTTAGCTTTAAACTGGAAAAAAATATCTGCCAGCAGGTATAGCTTTTTAGCATAACACAGCACAGTGGCTTAGTTGTTAGCACTTCTGGCTTGCAGCACTGGGGTCATTGGTTTGAAATTTAACCCAGTCACTACCTGCATGGAGTTTGTATGCTCCCTCTATGCTTGTGTGGGTTTCCACCAAGCATTCTGGTTTCCTCCTTCTCTCCAAAGACATGCTAGTAGGTAATTGGCTCCTGTCTAAATTGTTCAGAGCAAGTGTAGTAAGCCTATTGAGGGTTGGGACTGATATGATTAGACAATATGTAATGTTTTGCATAAATTGCCTGCATTATAAAAATACCTGCAATAAATACATAGAGGAAACTATAAAATTGTGGCCATACACGCTTTGATAAGTGATCAATCCCTTCTCATGGGATCTATAGTCGACAACCCATTTGGTTGACATCTTAAACATTAAGAAGTGGATTTCAATCGATAGTTAAGATACAAACATCATTTATTAAGCAAATTATTATCTGTGCTGCCAATCGATGCAAAAGGATCAATAATTTTCCGGCCTGGCCGATTTACTAAGTTTGGTAGAATCTGATCTACATGGTGTTAAATCAATTTGCAGGGTAGTAATGGCTGTTCGATTGTTTGCAGATTTGATAATTTTGATCTAATCATACATTGATTGGATAATAAAATCAAAGCATGCATGGCTACCATAAGGGCTCTTTCACACGGAGCGGTCCGTTTTTCGGTCCGCTCTGTGTGTCCGTCGGCTCAGCGGGGGGGGTCTCCGCTGAGCTGTCGGGCGGACAGGGCGGTCCCCGCACACTATGCAGGGACCGCCCTGTCTCTCCTCCGCTATCCCCTATGGGGAATCGGATGGAAACGGACCGTCCGTCCGTTTGCATCCGATCCGTTTGGCCGGACGGAAGAAAAATAGGACATTCTTCCGTCCGAAAAAACGGATGCAGATCTGGCGGACGTTAGCGGATGCATCATCCGCTAACGGATCCGCTCCCATAGGGGCCCATTACAAGTCTGTTAATGGACTTGTAATTAGCGGACCGTTTGTCCGCTAGTGTGAAAGGGCCCGAAGTCATATACTTGTCTGGCAGCACATTTTTGTTATATGCATACTGACTGTGCCACATGCACAGTGCAATTTTTGTCCCCACCCATTACTGGGATCTGTGGGATGATAAGAATTTAGTAGGGTGCTGAGATAATCATACCAGCTTGGATGTGCAATTGGCTACCAATTGCCAAACCAAGAACACCCCAGACCCGGAAAAAGATGGTGATGGAGGAAGCAGCAGCAGGGAGCTTCAGACCTCACATGACCATGGGAGAGCACACCCAGGGGTAAGTGTGCTTTAATGTGCAAGTATGCAAAGCATATGAAACAATATGGCAGATTCTACCTGGCATTGTGTAGGTGAGAGGTGTACTTATAATAAATTCCTAATGCCAGTATTTTCAGTCTTGTACAGACATGGTTTGAAGAAAACTATTTAGCGCTGGAAAAAAAACAATAATAAAATACAAAATATGCTAGCCAGCACTAAGGGTAGATTTAAATAAAATTCCCAAAACTGCATAAATAGTGAAACAGTGCGGCGCAAACAAAACAATATGAATATAAAATATAAATGAATTGTGAAATAACACAAGTCCATGAGTGATCATAGGAAATAAACGTAAAAATACAAAAGTCCATCAGTGATTGTGTAAAAGAGAAATCCAGATGAGTTCCATCAAACCGGTGCAGATTCCAATCAAGTGACCAAAGAAAGATCCTCCACCAACAGAAACAGATGGCCTCTCACCTGAATCATTCGACCCTCAAGGGATCACAAAGCGTAGTATGCAATCAAGAATCCTGATCCCAACATTCAGCAAATCATTAGACAGCTCCAGCTGTCATAAATAGGCTCAGAAGAAAATCAGCAAATGTGGACATGAAACAAAAAAAAGGAAGCGATCTAATGCTCTCAGTAGCAACAAAGGCGTGTTTATTAAAAGCAAATAAAAACACTCACACTCACATGGTATGGCACTCAGAACCGAGTGCTGGTGATCAAACAAATAACGTTCACAAGCGCATGCAGCATTAAATGAAAGCGGTAATCGCGGGGTAACGTCAGCACATAACTCCTCTCCCTCATACGTTACATCCCATGAAGTCCCAACCCATGGGATGTAACGTATGAGCGAGAGGAGTTATGTGCTGACGTCACCCCGCGATCACCGCTTTCATTTCATGCTGCATACGCTTGTGAGCGTTATTTGTTTGATCACCAGCACTCGGTTCTGAGTGCCATACCATGTGAGTGTTTTTATTTGCTTTTAATAAACACGACTTTGTTGCTACTGAGAGCATTAGATCGCTTCCATTTTTGTTTCATGTCCACATTTGCTGATTTTCTTCTGAGCCTATCTATGACAGCTGGAGCTGTCTAATGATTTGCTGAATGTTGGGATCAGGATTCTTGATTGCATACTACGCTTTGTGATCCCTTGAGGGTCGAATGATTCAGGTGAGAGGCCATCTGTTTCTGTTGGTGGAGGATCTTTCTTTGGTCACTTGATTGGAATCTGCACCGGTTTAATGGAATTCATCTGGATTTCTCTTTTACACAATCACTGATGGACTTTTGTATTTTTACTTTTATTTCCTATGATCACTCATGGACTTTTGTTATTTCACAATTCATTTATATTTCATATTCATATTGTTTTGTTTGCGCCGCACTGTTTCACTATTTGCAAAGAGTCAATATTTGCAGTGTTGACCCTTCTTTTTTAAGACCTGTACAATTTGCCCTGGCATGCTGTCAATCAACTTCTGGGTCACATCATGGCTGATAGCAGCCCATTCTTGCTAAATCAATGCTTGGAGTTTGTCAGAATTTGTGGGGGGGGGGGGGGGGGTTCCACCCTCTTGACCACAATGGGATTAGGGGAAAAATAAATGTTCCTGGACTGCCGCACTCTGATAGGCGATTTATTGAAACAAAATGAACAAAGGATAAAATCCAAAGCTGTATAACATCCAAAAATTCATGCAACACTGCAATCAATGGTAGAAAGTGGACATAGGGGACAAAAAAGCTAACATGTTTCACATTATGGATAGATGCCTATCCATGATGTGATCCATAGATCAGCGCAGAGTCTGCACCTGTCAGTACTACAGGGCGGGAGCACAGCATAGGTCACAGGGCTTGGAGCGGTACTCTTTTCCACAATGGGATTAAGGTCTTAGGAGTTTTCTGGCCACAGACTCAAATTTTTGAAGTTTTGTTCCCTTAGCCACTTAGGGCCAGATTCATGAAGAGTTAGGCTGGCGGATCCAGTGATCCGCCAGCCTAACTGTCACTTTAAGCCGGCGTTTCTGTTCTCTATAACCAGAAAACAAGAAACGGCGGGTTGGAGTTCCGATGCGATCGGCGTAATTGAATTTCGCCATCGCATCGTTACTTCAACTTAAAAATGGCGCCGGGGGCGTTCCCGCCGATGTACGCTCAAAAAATATGTTAATGAGCGGGAATCGGCAATTCACGATCTTTTTCGGGCGCGACGCAGTGACTTTACGACGTTTCCGGAAGCGATACGCGGCGTATAGATAAAGCAGCCCCCTAGTGGAGTATCCTATGTTAAATATAGGCGTCGTCATCGCGTCGGAGAAAAAACAAATCGCGTCGTTTGCGTAAAACATTCATGAATGGGGACGTGACGTCATTGACGTTCACTGACAGAACTTGGAGCATGCGCACTGGGATGCATTGACACTCGACGCATGCGCAGTACGTTCCCCGCGGGATCGCGCATAGTTAGAATACTACACGCCCCGTACCCGCCCAATTTGAATTCCGCTGGCTCATTTGCGATGCGCTGCCGCAACTTTAGGAGCAAGTGCTTCATGAATAACAGCACTTGCTCCTAAAATTTCGGCAGAGTAACGCAAATGAGAAGCGTTACTCCAGAGCAAAGATGCTCTGATCTACCTGAATGTCATCAAGTTAGCCTTATGACAAGATGCTCCATCATGCTGGAAAAGGCATTGTTCTTCACCAAACTGTTCTTGGATGGTTGGGAGAAGTTGCTCTTGAAGGATGTTTTTATACCATTCTTTATTCATGGCTGTGTTCTTAGGCAAAACTGTGAGTGTGCCCACTGCCTTGACTGAGAAGCAACCCCACACATGAATGGTCTTAGTATGCTTTACTGCTGACACAGGACTGACGGCAGCGCTCACCTTTTCTTCTCTGGATAAGGTTTTTTCCGGATGCCCCAAACAATCGGAAAGGGGATTCATCAGAGAAAATGGTTTTACCCCAGTCCTCAACAGTCGAATCCCTGTACCTTTTGCAGATTATCAGTCTGTCACTGATGTCTTTTCTGGAGAGCAGTGGTTTCTTTGCTGCCCTTCTTGACACCAGGCCATCATCCAAAATTCTTAACCTCACTGTGCGTTCTGAAGCACTCACATCTGCCCGCTGCCATTCCTCAGTAAGCTCTGCACTGGTGGTGCCCTGATCCCACAGCTGAATCAACTGTAGGAGAAGGTCCTGGCGCTTGCTGGACTTTCTTGGGCACCCCAAAGCCATCTTCACAACAATTGAACCTCTCTTCTTGAAGTTCTTGATGATCTGATAAATGCAATGCATTGCAATTTATCTGATCACTCTTCATACCATTCTGGAGTATACAGTATGCAAATTGCCATAATAAAAACTGAGGCAGCAGACTTTGTGAAAATTAATATTTGTGTCATTATCAAAACTTTTGGCCAGGGCTGTAGGCTTTATACTTTGCTTATATTATATTTAAAATAACATTGAGGCCAGTGTTCCAAATGTGGGACCTCCAGTGAGTAAAATGAAATATGTATGGAAATGATGACTGTGTGTTAATAAGTTCTGACAATATTTCGGCATGTACTAACTATATTAAAAAGTGACTATTTTTAGCAAATGTCAGAGATAAGATGAAATTAAAACCCACCGCCTTTGCTTGAAGGGAAATAATAATGAGCTGACTTTTTCCAATAAACAATTTGATCACAATGTAGATAAAGAAAGTTCTGGAATCAAGTTATCTGACTGGATGATCAGAATACCTACTCATATACAACCAAAATCAATGTAAACCCTAACTAATTGATATTTTTTCATCCCTGTGGAATGAACAAAAATAATTTTTTATATAAAATTTGTTTTCATATTTTTTTTATAATGTGTTTAATTTCAGTATGGCCAGTATCCTGCGGCTTCTTTGCAGGCTCTTCCTGTCTACATGCAGGTTCGTGTTTTTTCTCAAGGTAGGTTTCCTGATGGTGACAGCAGTGGACCATGCCTGCATATTATGTGTTGATATGGCCAACTTCTTATCACCATTGGAAGCCAGTGTGACAGGGTGACAGTGCAGGTGCACAATTGGAAGACATGGATAGAACTTTGAGACCCTAGTGCCTTAACAAATGACAGGAACATCAGATATTATTTTCATGAAAGCTGCAGAATTACCTATTTTTAGTGATTGGGTTTACATCTTCATTTCTTTTTTACATTGTGTTAGACCCACCATTATTATAATAACTTAGGGCTGGAATTTAAAATGTGTGAACCAAACATATACTTGCTGACATTACTGGCCCTGGACTTCATTGCATCTACTACTTATTCCCTCTTCCTCTTTATCTTTCAGCAATCAGGGTTGTGTTCTGACTTGTCTGGAAGTAGGATTCACAGTGGTTGTAGACCCCCCCCCCCCCCCCACTCCTTGACCCACGTCTTTTGGCCTCCTTTAGTGCCTCTATTATTAAAAGTCTAAAGTTCCCATCTGCTTAAACAAGAAGACATGTTGGGCCTAAACAAAATTGAAACCACCCCAATAACTAACCCAATTAGTAACCCAATTAGTCTATCTAGTTACGTTAAATAAGATATTTCAGTTGCACAATATTTGCAGATATATGTGGAAGCGTTACATGTGTAGTGAATCTGCAGAGTTGATTGTCTAGATTTTCCTGATATAGAATTTCCTATAGATCCACATAAAATGGGGCTCTTCTGTACCCCAAGAAGTAGCTGTTGGAAACACTGTCAAAATGTAGCTGCTATGCTGCTGGACTGTGCCCCCAACTGGGTTGGTGGGGATTTGGGGTTCCCTGAGAGACTGGGAATCTGAGGACTCTTAACTACCATGGATAAACTTATAACCTTTTAAGGATTTTTGCCAGACATGGAATTTATTGACTTTGTGCTACCACTTGTAGATTATTTGCCAATAATGGACACCAAGGACTCTCTGCTATGATTCAGTTATGATTACCCTATGGACACTAAAACATCTTGTATGGGAATTTGTGTTAGAAGCTGCCTGATAATAATTGTTCCTTTATGTTGCCTTTCTTCTGTAAAGTTACTGTCAACTGGTTAATGCCTGGTCTGAAGTCTCTTACAGTAAGTGGTGAATTGCATGGCATATCTAACAGAACAAGGTTTGTTACATGGGGACTGTGGATTAGAGTACACTGAAGTCCAGCATGTAGATTGCTGTCTAGTGTAGGCTGTATTGTCATTGCAAGGGACAACCATATATGTGTTATTACCTTAAGCAGCCAACAAGCCATCGAATAGAAGATTGGAGTAGGGAGACGGTTGCTCTGGTAGTGAAGGAGTATTGTGCTTGTCCCCTCCACTAGCATCTGGTTCCTCACATTCTGCAAATTGCACCGGCGGCACAGAGTACTTAGCCTGGGAGTCATGGGAGAGATGTAGAGGGGGGCCTGAGAAAGAGCGAGAGTAAGCACGTAGTTACAGAGTGCAGTTCATTTCCTGGATCCACTGGTACCTGTAGACATGTCACTGGAAGTGCTGGGTTGGCGCCTGGCAGTGCAGGCGCTGTAGCACAGGTTCCTAAATGCTGTGCATCTTGAAGTTGCTGTTCTCCAACTGTGGCATTGTTTGTAGTGTTTAGTTTAACAGTCGGTCAGTTAGCTATTGGTTGATAGAGGATTAACTGTGTTCATTGTGGCCTGCTTCGAAGTCTGGAGTTATGCCCTAATGCTGTTTTTCACTTGAAAGCAAACTTCTGCCTAGAACCTAAGCAATTAGTGAGTATAGTTCTAGCGTCCCCCACTAGGGTGGCTAAGCATTGCCCACAGCACCTACCTCTAGTTAGTCTGATTACATTTAGTTTTTGGCTCCACTGTAGTGAGTAGAGCAGCAATTGATTGTTTTGGTCTGTTTAGGGTTTCCTGAGCTGAACATTTCTCCCATCTGCCTCTGAAAAAAAGTTTCCATAGCATGATAGCAACGACAGAAACTAGGTACTAGTCACACAGAAAAAAAAAAAAAATAAAAAAAATTCACAAGTTTAAAGTTACAATTATAATTAGATAAAGAACAAGCTTTTCTCTTTTTTTTGTACTCAATGGGAAAAGGTTAACGAGCTGGTCTGGACCAGGAATTCACAAAATATGTGCCATGTTCCTTGGAGGTGGAATTTTCATAAATATTTTTTAATCACCTTGCCCAGCAGATTCACCCACCAGTGAACTCTTAAAGGGGTCTAAGAGAACTTTTACTAGTTCAATAATATTCTGCTGTCCACCATTTTTTCGTGAGCATTATGCCCTCCATTGCTGGTATTGATAGAGTGTGGCACACGCATGAAGCCTTATATTTCCTTAAAATTACCTATGATTGGACCTAAACTTTGCCTAAATACAAAAAGTCCCAATTAGGGATGAGCCAAACACCCCCCCCCCCCCGGGGTCGGTTCGCAGCAGAACATGTGAACAGGCAAAATATTTGTTGCAACACAGCGAACACTGTTAAAGTCTATGGGACACGAATGAGAAAAAATCGTAAAAAGTGTTTGGGGACCTGGGTCCTGCCCCAGGGGACATGTATCAATGCAAAAAAAGTTTTAAAAAATTTAGTTTTTTTCAGGAGCAGTGATTTTAATAATGCTAAAAGTGAAACAATAAAAGTGAAATATTCCTTTACATTTCATACTTGGGGGGTGTCTATAGTATGCCTGCAAAGTAGTGCATGTTTACCATGTTTAGAACAGTCTCTGCAGAAAATTACATATCTAAAGGAAAAAGGTAATTTAAAACTACTCGCGGCTGTAATGAATTGTCGGGTCCCAGCAATACAGATAAAAGTCATTGAAAAAAACGGCATGGGTTCTCCCCCAGTCCATTACCAGGCCCTTTGTGTCTGGTATGAATATTAAAGGATACCACAAACCAAAATTAAAAAAAGAAAAAGCGTGGGGGTCCCCCCAAATTCCATACCAGGCCCTTCAGGTCTGGTATGGATATTATGGGAAAACCTGCGCCAATTTTTTTTAGAAAAATACGTAGGGGTCCCCCTCAAAATCCATACCATACGCTTCAGTTCTGGTAAGGGTTTTAAGAGGAACCCCGTGCCAAAATTGAAAAAAATGGCGTGGGGTTCCCCCCAGAAACCCATAAAAAAAAACACAGGAGATGTAAATCCATTCTCAAGCTGAGGATACAAAGGAAAAAAAAAACGCTGATACAAAACCCCTCCATGGGAGACGCCCGCTGAATGACGCTTTACCGCCGTGACAGCTCACTGAGGCAAGGGGAAACACTGAGAGGATACCCAGTGACATGGAACCCATGACATTTTTTTTCAATTACTTTTATCAGTATTTATCAGACCTGACAAATCATTATAGCCCCGAGTAGTTTTAAAGGACTTTTTTTCCATTAGAAATTTAATTTTGTGCAGGGACTGTTCTAAACAAGGGAAACATGTGTTACTTTGCAGGCATACTATAGACACCCCCCTAGGTATGAAATTTAAAGGGATATTTCACTTTTATTGTTTTACTTTAAGCATTATTAAAATCACTGCTACCAAAAAAATGCAGTTTTTAAACCATTTTTTTGCATTGATACATGTCCCCTGGGGCAGGACCCAGGTCCCCAAACACTTTTTATGACAATAACTTGCATATTGACCTTTACAATTAGCACTTTTGATTTCTCCCATAGACTTTTAAATTTGCCACAAACACCCCAAATTGTTCCCTATTCGGCGAACAGGCGAACATCGGGCTCATCCCTAGTCCTAATGTAGCGCTCACCCCCGAAGGAGCCGCTGATTAGTTTTGGACCGGCATGTTAGGTTACCAGTGATTCTTGTCTAGGGATAATATTAGTGAAGGTGGTTAAAGAGCAAGTGTCCAGACGTCAACTTGAGTTTTCAATGGTTTATTCCAAAGCCCAACACGGCCAACATCAACATGACACACAATAGAGAAAAGGTTGATGAGCAAGGAGAGAACTGTAGTATCAGGCCTTGGATATCAAAGAGAGAGCAAGCCTGCTCTCAGCACAGTCAAGTTAAAACGTCGCCACTCTCGCCAGAGTGGGTAAAGTGCCCCCAGACAGGCGATTCACTTAAGCCTGGCAGCTGAAGGGCCACTTTTAAACAAAGTCACTGGGAGGAAATAGAGCCTTTGCCACAGGCCTGATGAATTTCTCTTAGATTTGTCAAAGGTTAGAACCAGTGCATCATCATTAATATATCGGGGTGTGCAGCTAACTCTCTCCACCGAATAGGTTTGTCCCTTTTCTCAGAACCAGTGCATCCTCCCAGTAATTCTAATTTCAAGGTCACCAATTGACAGCTAAAGTGTACCTGTCATGTGGCGTGGTGACCAGGTCCCCGGTGGTTCGTCTAGGCCTCACTAACAACCTTTGCCTCTGGGTTCTCCCGAGCCGATCCCCCACCGTTCAGCTCCCGCTTAGGATCTGGGACCCAGCAAGCCGCTGGGGCCCCTCTCTGCATCAGAATAAGGTTCCGCTAGGTAAGCAACCTCGGCCAGGCGGGCAAAAGCACAACTCTCACAGGCCACTACCCCAGATATACCCTCCCGCCAGCATGTCCAGAGAAAGAAACGCTCCTCTGATTGGCTGCTGGGAGAAGGTGGATCTGTCAGAACCCCCTCTAGCGCCGACCTACCCCCTGACATGCAGACCGACCTACAAGGCATATTCCAAATTTAGGCAATTTGTGAATGGGAGTAGCTTAACTCTCCCATTCCCCACTAACTTTAGCGTAGCACCCTACCATAAGGGGGGGGGGGGGCGCTACACTAATATGACCAGTTACACAGTTAACTACAAGGCCATGTGGAATGCATTCCTAATAACTACAGGGCTATTAGTATTTGGGATGTGAGCCTGCACTCTTGGACAGAGCGTGGGCGCTCTAGTATGAAAGTGAGCTGATAGACCCTTTTACCAGTTCACTTTGAAAATCTGGCTGGAGGGAGCAAGTCCTGAAGTATACCATCATCACTAGTCACCACTTCATTTTTAACCCTTTACTTTAACTGTATACTTACTTCCCTTTTACACCCTGGTAAAGATCCTCTCTTCCTGGATGCTTTCCAGTGTAGTTCTTGAGGAATATCCAGTACTCTGTTCTTTTTTCTTTTTCTGGACAGGCCAAGTAGATGGCTTCTGACTTCAGTGTGCCAGTAAAATTATATTTAAAGAGTGACCATGAAATGTGTAATTTTACGATCTCTGCTCTTCTTTCAAAAACTATTAGGCGGATTTCATTTAATAAAATGGCTATGCTTTTCAATCTGTCGGAAAATGTAAAGTATAAAGTCCCCAGCCATACAATTCAAAACAGATTAAATCTGAACTGAAAGCGTTTATAGCACTCATCATAGGCTGTTTTATATCCTGAAACAATGTTAATCCACATTAATTTGACTTTTATATATAAGCTTAAAGCATTATTTTTTGCTTTTTATTCACACTACCAAGCTTGCTATTACAGTCAATTTGGCAACAAATTAAGCAATTTGTCATCTGTCAGGTTGTGGCGTTGGTGACCAAACACTCATGGAATTAACCATCTGTTAATAGACATCTCACAGTTCTGATCTGCCAGGGTTTCACAAGTATTTTCACTTCCGTTTTGACACATTCGACAGCAGCAATACTAATAACATATGGTATAGTCTACAGGGCAAAACATATCTTCATGCTACGTCTTTGAACATGTTTATCAGTTACATATTTATGAAGCGTAATTAGCAAATATAACCACTTCATTCAACACTTAGCTATAGTCCAAAAATGTATACATTTCTAGTAATAATTTAAAATCTTGGCAATTAAATTATTAACCTTTTATGTAAATATTGTCATCTCCTTTTTTCTTGTTCCCCTGTGTTTACACAAGCTTTGGAGCATCCATTCAATTCAACGAAACCTGTACAATTTAGCTTGTTTGCACTTGTATCGTAGGATACACTGACCCCCCCCCCCCCACCTGGCAGTCTAAAGCTGGCCATACATTAGTACAATTTTTTTTTTTTTAAGTAGAACTTTAGTCAGGAAATATCTACATAACTTCAGGCTGGCCCCTATTGCAGGTATAGCTATGTAAAATATAACAAATAAGTGTCTATACTGTATAAAATCCAGAAATACACTGTTTCACCCTGCTCTGCACATGCTCTGTTGCTAATTCTTTTTAGGCATTTTAAGGGACAGCTGAGTTTGTAGAGGTTGATCTGCTGACAGCCTTTAGACCCGGTTCACACTGGGGCGACGCGACAGACGGCTCAGCCGCCTGACGAGTCGCCTCCCATTGAATGCAATAGGAGCGTTCTAATAGGAGCGACGCAAGTCGCTCTGACTTAGAAAATGCTCCCTGTACGACTTTGGGGGCGACTTGGGGCGACCTCCATTGACTTCTATACAGAAGTAGTTTTGCAGGTCGCCTCTGAAGTCGTCCTCAGGACGACTTGCAGAGCCTCCCCCGGAGTTGGATCGCCCAAGTGTGAACCGACTCTAAAGCGAAATTAAACCCTCCTATTCTTTACAGCCAAGGAAGTTGCTTCTGTTTGATCTAAAACTGCCATGGTGCTGCACATGTGATCAGTTATGACACCAGCCATTTGATGGTTTGGCAGTTTGGTTGAAGAAACAAGCAAATATGACAGTTAACAATCCTGTTTTTTGAAACCATTAAATTGATGGGTTTAGTACTGCTTTATGATTTACAGCTGTTCAGGAACTCTGGGCTTCAGCAAAATGGCAGCCTCAAGCAAGAAGAAACAGGAGCAATGCTGAAAGCAATTTACAGCACACACTAATTTTGGCAGCATACGTATTAGGGTGGAATGTATGTTTCTTGCTAAAGAACATTATGTTTTATAAAGTTGTAATGGGTAAAGTTCCGCTTTAAGAAAATAAATTTTTTAGATTGTATAATTTTCTAAAGGTTAATGTGGTCAAATTGACGATCGTGTTCGACTGTAGTGACAATGAAAATCGTGGGAAGATGACATTTTTCTAACCATAATTGTGGTTTTCGTTTGGGAAAAATGTTACCTATTGTAATGGGCATGTATGCTTTCCAAAATTCAACATAGATTTGAAAACTCAATTTTCCAGGGTTTTCATATGAAATTTGTGAAAATCCATAATGGTACCATACAAACGTTCAACTGAAATTCTACTGGTGTATGGACAACTTTATTCACATCTGTTCTTGGAATGCGAAATATCACACACAAAGATGCAAGGCCACTTGTCAATCTTATATGGTCAACGTGTGTTGTGCATTCTTCATTCAGTTCTTTGAAGAGCTCATGCTTTGCCAGAGCAAGGAGTACAAACTCTCTATAGCAGCCTTTCTCAGCCTTTTTACCCAAGAGGAATCATTGAAATAATTTTCAGGTCTCAGGGAACCCCTACTGAAATTAATTCATCAGGCGTCAGTAGACATAATGTCTCTTTACATTGGTGGCCAGTGGGAAGAATGCCCCCCTTACAGTGGTGGTCAGAATACTATCCTTACACACAGCTAAAAAGATCATTGGTGTCATACCAATGGCTCTGCTAATTGGTATTGGACTTGGAAGTATCAGGCCCCTTCAGCTGGGAGGTCAATCAGCCACAGCTCAAAGAAGCGATAGAAACCTCCGGAGGATGATTCCTAGGGTTCTGTAGAGCCCTGGTTTAGAATTGCTGTTCTATAGGATTGAATAACGAGTCCTTTGGTCTTCAAACGTAGAGACCCTTCATACCCTAGCATCCCTATGTGTTAGCACATGTTATATCCGTCTTTAACTTCAATAAACTTTATATTTTTTTGTACAACTATACTTTTTGGTTTTTATAACGTCCCAGCAAACATTTGGGGTAGACATGTGCAGGACGAAAACATTTGTTTGGTTTTGATTCATTATTTAAATAAATTGGCTTTGTTAAATCTTCTATTAATTTTGTATTCGAAATTCAAATGAAATATAATCCAACCAAATTATTTTTTTTACTGCATTCTAATTAGATTCATTTTCATTTAAATGTAGCTGTTGCATTAGGCTATTAATACTGACTTCTAATTTAAAAATTAGAACAGAATAGAATAAAATAGAAAAAGAATAAAACCATCGTCCAAAATTCTAATTTCAAATCAAATCGATTCAAATTTGAATTAAAAAGATTAGAATAGAAAAGAATAGACTAGAAAATAATAGAATAGAAAAACAATAGAATAGAAAGAATGTAATATATATATATATATATATATATATATATATATATATATATATATCTTCTGGAATTCTAATTTTCTAATAGAATTAATTTGAATTAGAATAGAAAAGATTAGAATAGAAAAGAATAGAATAAAAATCAAGAAATTAGAAAATCAATAGAATAGAATAGAAAACAAATGGAATAGAATAAAATAGAAAGAATAACGGTTATACTCTTTCTATTTTATTATATTTATATATTATTTTTTATTCTTTTATATTATTTTCTATTCTAATGTTTTCTATTTCATTATATTTATATTCTATTCTTTACTATTCTTTGACTTTTATTCTATTGCTTTATTATTTTATATTCTATTCTTTTTTTTGAAAATCGATTTTTAACTTTTTCGAACTCAATACGAAATTGTTTTAGAATTCAAATTTTGGTTCGTTATTTTGGATTTGTTACTATGATTCGGTAATTTAGAAAAATCCAAAACTAAATGAACCGCACATGTCTAATTCGGGAGTTATTACCTTCTTCAATAAGTTAAGAGATGTTGCATGTTTTTTTTTTTTACTATACAGTGTTGGAAGAGAGGGTGCTGCTACATAAGTGCACATTGCATTTTCATGCAAGGTTTGCTTTACATACAATGGCTTTGTATTGAAACCACTTTATTTCCTTGGCTGGATCCCAATCTGCCCAGCAATGGAAGCAGCAGCTGGAGAGGGATTCTGATGTTGTTTACCAAGAAGCTGTGACAGGTGGGGAGATGATAATCCCCTTTACTAAATAAAAAGTTGTAACACAAATGAATTGTCATTCTAAGATGTATATGAGGATACGCCAAGATGAAATAGAAAATGAACAACTGCTATACATCATCTTTTGAAATAATCTGGAGTTACTGGGCAATTGATAAAGATATTACATTCATTTTACATTGTAATTTATGCTTGTATTGTGATTAATTTTCTGTACCACTTGCTTGGATGGCACACATCTCTCAGCATTATTTTCAGTATAACTATATTTGTGTACCGTAGAGTGGAAAAATTGAAATCATATTTATGATTAAAAAATAATGAAGATAAATTCTTTTCTCAAATAATCTTTCCTCCTCCTAGCTCTTTTCTGTTATGTTTGTAATACCTTGAGGCTAGCTATGAATAGGATGTGTAATTCAATTTTAGGTGGAGAGGGATGAAAGCAGATTTTTTAACCACTTTAAGACCTTTTCTGGCACTTTTTGTTGAAATCAGTATTTTTTGCTATAAAATTACTTATAACCCCCAAACATTATACATTTTTCCTTAGCAGAGACCCTGGGGAATAAGACAGTGATGTTTGCAATTTTTTATTTGACGTGATATTTGCACAGTGGATTTGCAATTGCATTTTTTTTGGGGGGGGGGGGGGGGATTTACTTTAAGCACTTAATACCCGAACCATGCAGGTTAAATGGGTTGTAAAGGTAAATGTTTTTGCACCTTAAAAACATTGAAAAAAACATCTGATGGTACCCACACCCCCTGAACCCCATTTTACTTACCTCACCCCTCGAAAGTCCCGTGCGCGTCCCCGTGATCCTCTTTGGTTCCCAGCCTGGCCATTGATTGGCTAGGCTGGACGGATTGATAGCAGCGCAGCCATTGGCTGGCACTGCTGTCAATCACATCTGATGACACGTCTAAGCCCGTCGCTTTATCACAGGAGCGCGCCCGCAAAAGCTTTCCATCATGCGAGCTCGCTCGCATGAAGGTGGAAAGCTCCTGCGAGGAGAAGCCAAGACAGGCACCAAGGGACCCCAGAAGACAGGGTTCGGGGACACGCTGTGCAAAACGAGCTGCACAGTGGAGGTAAGTATAACACGTTTGCCTTATGAGTTTATGTGAAATCTCCATTAATAGCTGTAACATATTGTAATTAGGAACATATTTAATTTAGCTTGCATCAATGGAAGGAGTGCAAAAGGGCATCACAGAAGAGCTTGTTAACAGCAGACACTTGGGTGCCTAGCCTTGTGTATACAAACAATAGAGATTCAAACCTCATTGTTTTACACATACTCACTTCAAAGGATCCCATGCTGGGATATGCAATGAAGGGAGGCCAACCCGCAGCCAATACTTAACTTACTGGGAAAATTCAATTAAATCTCCTGCCCAGAATAGTCACCAGGATTTGATGACTTATGTAGTAAGCCCTCCAATCAAGATTCAAGCTATGCCAACCAATAGGGGCATCAGCATGCAGGGATATACCTCGGAGGAGATGGGAGGGGAAAGTTCTTGATGGAAAGGCACCCATCCGAATGGAGCTAAAGGGTAATTATGGGAAAACTGTAACTGAATATGTCTTTAGATTAATGTTTTAAGGAATATACCCTGTATTCCTCCATGTAATTATTTTACTTTAACCTAATATATTCTGTGTATTAAATAGATTACCAACTATACTCCAATAATGTTATTATGTTAACACTTTCACTCCTGGTCAAAAGAACTCTCATTTAACCCACATCATATCTTTGAGATATTACATCTTAAATATTATTCACAGTTAATATATATATATATATATATATATATATATATATATATATATATATATATATATATATATAGCATAGTACATCTGTGCAATTGCTGATTATTAGTGTGAGTTAAAGGGTCACTAAAGGATTTTTTTTTTTTTTTAGCTAAATAGCTTCCTTTACCTTACTGCAGTACTGGTTTTATGTCCTCATTGTTCGTTTTCGCTTTGATGTTGCTGTAATCCTGCTCTGATCTACACACTTCCTGCTTGTCTGTTTCCTTATAACCACAGTACTGGGAGCTTTCTCACAGTGGTCTAAGCTGTCATTACTGTGTGTCTAAAACTTCCCAGAAGATTCATTTTAAAAACAAAACACTGCCCTGGATTTGTTTGTTTTTGTTCTGTGTATCTCTCTCTTCTTCACAGAAACATGAAGCCAGTTTAAAAGTGAAACTAACCTGCAGGCACATTATATGATTGATTTTTATCTATTTTTAATCATTTTTAAAAGGAATCCGTTAACTTTTATGTCTCTATACCCTGTAATCAGTCATTTCAGGATTTTTTTTTTCCTTTAGTAACCCTTTAAGCCATTAATCCTACCTACAAAGATGACTCCAGCTTAATAGCCTGGGAAAAAGGAAGCCCTGACCTGATGTTGGAGATGGTATATAGAGGGCCTTTGGCTACTGGTGCTCTCACTGTCTGCAATGCTGCTGGGACAAGCAGGATGCCAATGAATGTCTCCTGCATGGGGACACATCGGCCAGGCAGGAAATGGTGTCACTGAAGCCTCCCCAACCGAGAAGCAGAAACCCAACTGGGATGCCAGAAGGACATCTCTTACCGATGTATGGGTGGAAGGCAGGGTAGTGTACAGAGCCGGATGTGACATAGCGGGGCCCCACCAGGAGAGAGGCGAGCTCAGAGAAGGCCATGGTGGTTGGATGGAGCCTGGTGGAATGCACGATGTGTTTACTCTTCACCTGTTCTTTATCAAGCCATCTTGGTTACCCGCTCTAAGGGTCATTCCCAGCAGCTATGACATTTTTTCCTAAGTACAGTAACCTTTTGGGTCACATTGGCACCTGATCAAAGCTGTTCTATTATTCCCCCGTGCCCTCCTCCATGAATTTTCCATCAAAATAATTCAACCATCAATCCCTCCCCTCATGCCAGGGTTCAAGATGTAATCCTAGACTCTGACCTGTCCTTTCAGCCCCAAATCCAATCGTTGTCAAAAGATTATAGACTTTACTTCCATAACATCACTAAAGCTTGCCCTTTTTAACTTATAAAAACCACCAAGCTACTCGCTGACTATTGCAACTCCCTTCTCATTGGCCTATCTCTCCATGCGCTATTTACTCTTCAGTCTATTATGAATGCTGCTGCCAGACTAATGCACCTTACCAATCGCTCAGTGTCTGCCACCCCTCTCCGCCATTCCCTACACAAATTAAATTCAAGATACTAAATCTAACATATAAAGCAATTTACATCTCTGCCTCCATCTAAATCACCAATTTGTCTCCAAATATCACCCAAACTGTCCTCTATGTTCCTCTCAAGACCTCCTGCTCTTAAGCTCCCTTGACTCCTCCTTCTTTGCAAGTCTTCAGGATTTCTCTAGCGCCTCTCCCATCCTCTGGAACTCTCTACCTCAATCTGTCTGGCTATAGCTATGTCATTTATTCTCAGAGATCAGTAAATGAAAAAAATTACAAGTTCTGTCATTAACTGCGGCAGACGAACTTGTAGGTATTGATGGAATGGATGGAAGTGCAGTGATTACCTCACCATTAGTCCATTGACACTTCCTCCAGCTTCTCATCTGAAAGCCTGTACCTCAATATGGACAAAGAACTCGAGGAAGAGTCTGCAAGAACCTGTCATAGCACTCATGAACTTACTAATCAATGTTGCAATGCTTTTCAGGCTCATTTGCAAAAAATTAAAAATAAATACACATTTTTTTCTGCACGCATTTATTATTATTATTATTTTGTTCTTTGCTAAAATAGACCAAGCCTTTGACAACATTGTCCAGTTATTTTTTTTAATATAAATGTATTGTTACTAAATTGAACTGGAACTTTCACCTTAGTCAAGCTCTGGAATGTCAGCATAAAGAATTCTGTTCCTGCCAGGAGCTCCTCGTTATTTTGCTTCCCGCTGTTGCTTTGCTTTGACTTTCGTTAAAATCCCAAACTCAGAAAAGAAAATTCTATTTTTTTTTTCGAAATTTAAAAACTTTTTGGCTAATGGGAGACTAAAGACTTTGGGCCAGATTCAGATACACTTAATATTGCGCTGCGTAATTGAAATACTCTACGCTGCCGTATTTTACCAGGCTTTACACCGAATTCTGGTCGATTTTTGCCCGTACGCTACGGCGGCGTAGTCTATTTCTCGCCGCGTAATCGAAATACGCGATTAGGGGGCGTGAAGCATTTAAATTAAGCGCGTCCCCGCGGCGATCGAACTGCGCATGCTCCGTTCAGAAATTTCCCGCCGTGCATTGCGCGAAATCACGTCGTTACGTCATTCGTTGTTTGAGTAGCGTCGTTTATGAACATTCCTATTTCCGGACGACTTACGTAAAAAATTATAAAAGACGTCGGAAAACGTAGAAATTCGATGCGGGAACGACGGCCATACTTAACATGGGCTGTCTAATGTTAGAGCAGCAAAAAGCTGGTATAGTGTTACGCAAAGGTGCCGTAAGAGATTGTGAATGAAGATCGTAATTTCGGGGATCGCCGGCAAAAGCTCATTTGCATACCCCGACGCGGAAAACAACGGGAAGTCCACCCAGTGGCCGCAATTTTATTCCAATGTAGATCCGAAGGCGTACGAACGCGTAATCCAGTCGAATTGAAGCCTGCAGCCGTCTATTCATGGTTTGAGGTTTCCGACTAGCTAAAAAATGCGCGTAATTTGAAATTACTCCAGTCTAACACCAGTTAGACAGGAGTTACGGCTCTCTGAATCTAGCGCTTTGTCAATAAGGTAATGTAGACAAATAATCCTAATAATAATCCTAATATTTATAAAAATTGTAAGCAAAATGCCATAGTGATATGTGTATGCCTTCGTGCTATGTGGAGCAATTACAGTGCAAATAAACTCTATAAATAAATCTATATAAATCTATAAAACAGTTGCTGCAAAACCTAAGAGTGTTTACATAACACAAAATAACAATCAAGTGAAAATAAGTGATCTTGCGCTACTGAAGATAATAATGTAGTATCCAAATCAAATAACCAAATAAATACACGTGCCTTAAATAAGATATAGCTGTGAAATCTATATAGAAATCTGTATATTAAAGTCTTCATCTGAAGGCAGTAGCCGTAACGCGTAGGGATTGACGGACACCTGGAGTGACGTGAGGATCCGGCTTATGCTGTTTGTTTTTTAAGCTGTTTTTTATAATTTTGATGTAAGGAGATTACTTTTTTAATAAATGACCCTTTTCTGATATTACTACACTATGGGAGTCTCTCTTTCTCCACTTTTGTTTCCTGAGTTGGTATAGCTATATGTTTGGCTCTGTGAGGACCCGGATGTCTGCCAACCCAGCACACCTGGCAAGATTGTTGGAGATACCTGAGGGTATTTGATGCAGTTATTTTGTGGCAGTGAGGTGAGAGGCCTGTGAGGCTGTTTTTTCCCACGGAGTGGCACCCACACGAATATTGTGAACACTGGACTACTCACGGACTGTTGTTTACCTACACCTATTCACTTTGGCACTTTATGCACTTTTGGACTTTAATATACAGATTTCTATATAGATTTCACAGCTATATCTTATTTAAGGCACGTGTATTTATTTGGTTATTTGATTTGGATACTACATTATTATCTTCAGTAGCGCAAGATCACTTATTTTCACTAAAATGCCATCGTGACCACCCAGAAATGAGCTATTACATGACTGGCTAAATAATTGCTTGCTGAGAATATAAATACATAAATATATTTTCTGTAAAATACCTTTACTGACTTTGGCGTAGGTTCATTTAAAGTTAAAGGAGTTGTAAAGGAACATTTTTCTTTTGCTGAAATGACTGTTTACAGCAGGGGTGGCCAACCAGTGGCCCAGGGGCCACATGTGGCCCGCGGAGCCCTCTGATGTGGCCCACGACCTCCTGCTCTGGAATGGTGGGTTGGCAAGTCCAGACAGATCGCAGGTTGTGACCCACCATACTACAGCATCAGTGTTGTGAATAAAGCTGGTGGACAGTGGTAGAGGAAGAAAGTGGCTGCGGAGCAGAGCCCCATAAACCGATGCTTCCACTACAGCGTCGGCTTTTGCCTCAGGTGGAGTCTATGGCAAAGTTCAGCTAATCCGCAGAATAGACACAGGTGCACTACGCTGCACCCGCGGTGTGGGTAAACCACAGCACGTCAGTGTGAAAGCAGTTTTCGGCCCTTTTCACATGATCAGCCCAACCAAATGGGACCCTCAATTCACCTCCATAAATCGACAGATGTCTGTTTGTGCCTGCCTACCTCCAACCTCCAAAACAGAAGGGAATTTTTCCCCTTTCATCTGGGCGAATCGGAGGGCCTATAGAGTAGCCGTGACCTGTCATCCGCACGCTCTGCTCATTGTGGCCCTCGACTGGTTACCAAGTTTCTTGAGTGGCCCTCACTCTTCCAAAGGTTGGGCACCCCTGGTTTACAGGGTATAGAGACATAGGGCCAGATTCAGGTAGAGTTACTCTGGAGTATCAGTGATACTCCAGCCTAACTCTCACTTTGAGAAGGCGTTTCTGTTTTCAGTAAGCAGAAAACAAGAAACGCCAGGTTGGAGTTCCTATACGAGCGGCGTAATTGTATTTCGCCGTTGTATCGGAACTGCAATTTTAAAAATGGCGCTTGGGGCATTCCCGTTGATTAACGCCGAGAATATGTTAATCAGCGAGAATCGGCAATTCACGATCGTATTCGGGCCCGACGCAGTGACTTTCCGACGTTTCCGTAAGAGATACGCGGCGTAAAGAAAAACCAGCCCCCTAGTGGAGTATCCTATGTTAAGTATGGCCGTCGTCATCGCGTCGAATTTAAAAAATTTTGAGTCGTTTGCGTAAAACGTCCGTGAATGGGGATTGACGTCATTGACGTTCACTGACAGAATTTGGAGCATGCGCACTGACAGTCGACGCATGCGCAGTACGTTCGCCGCGGGATCGCGCCTAGTTTAAATAATACACGCCCCCTACCCGCCCAATTTGAATTCCCGCCGGCTCATTTTCGCTACGCCGCCGCAACTTTAGGAGCAAGTGCTTTGTGAATACAGTACTTGCTCCTAAAGTTTCGGCGGAGTAACGTAAATGAGAAAAGTTACTCCAAAATAAAGATTCGCCCATCTACCTGAATCTGGCCCATAATAGTTAACTGATTCCTTTTAGAAATGATTAAAAATGTTCTTGTGTTAAAAATAGATAAAAATCAATCATATAATGTGACTGCACTTTCAGTTTCGTTTTTGCTGTTGTTTCCTGTCTCTCTGATGTACAGAGCCAGAGAGCCAATAGAGGGCAGTGATGGTTTGTAAAACCAAACTGGATTGGTGCTGAGGGGTTTTACACACACCTCCTTGATTAGTGACTACAGTAAGAAATCTCCCAGTACTGTGGTTATCAGGAAACAGACAACCAGGAAGTGTGGAGATCAGAGAGGAATTACAGCAACATCAAAGCAAAAACGAACAATGAGGACATGAAAACAGCACTGCATTAAGGGAAAAGAAAGCTATTTAGCTAAGATTTTTTTTTCCTTTAGTGACCCTTTAATGAGGTAAGTATAAAAGTAATGAACTAACATATACAGCATATATCTGGCAACATAAACTTTCAGTAAATAACTTTAAAGCTGAACTCCAGTATTAGCTAAATTGTGTAAATCCATTCACCATGTGTATTCTTACTTAACCACATCAATACTAAGCACTTTCACCCCCTTCCTTCCAATTTTCAATGACAATTGTGCGGTCATGCAACGCTGTACCCAAATTCAATTTTTATAATTTTTTTCACTCAAATAGAGCATTGGATATAAATGTTTATAAATCTATGATTGGTCAGATTATTATACACTTTTGCACAAATATGTTTTGCGTTTCCTATATGCACTTACACTATATTACCAAAAGTATTGGGACGCCTGCCTTTACACAAACTTTAATGGCATCCCAGTCTTAGTCGGTAGGGTTCAATATTTAGTTGGCCCACCCTTTGCAGCTATAACAGCTTCAACTCTTCTGGGAAGGCTGTTCACAAGGTTTAGGAGTGTGTCTATGGGAATGTTTGACCATTCTTCTAGAAGCACATTTGTGAGGGCAGGCACTGATGTTACACAAGAAGGCCTGGCTTGTGAGTCTCCGCTCAAATGAATCCCAAAGGTGTTCCATTGGGTTGAGGTCAGTGAAGTTCCTCCACCCCAAACTTGCTCATCCATGTCGTTATGGACCTTGCTTTGTCCACTGGTCCTAATCATTTGGTGGAGGGGGGATTATGGTGTGGGGTTGTTTTTCAGGGCTTGGGCTTGGCCTCTTGGTTCCAGTGAAGGGAACTCTTAAGGCGTCAGCATACCAAGACATTTTGGACAATTTTATGATTTCAACTTTGTGGGAACATGTTCCTGTTCCAACATGACTGTGCACCAGTGCAAAAACAAGGTCCATTAAAGTCATGGATCAGCGAGTTTAGGGTGGAGGTACTTGACTGGCCTGCACAGAATCCTGACCTCAACCTGATAGAACACTTTTGGGATGAATTAGAGCGGAGACTGTGAGCAGTGGTGTACCAACGAGGGGGCGGTCCGCCCCAGGTGCCACACATTGAGGGGGGGTGCAGTAACATCTTTTTTTTTTTTTGTCGTATGGAACAGGCGATGTGCAGGGAGGGAGGCAGAGGCAGACAATTCTGCATGGTGTGGTTAACTTATTAGCTGGTCATGCAAACTGCACTTTCACTTGTGTGGAAAAAAAATCCTTGCACCAGCCCTGCAGTCAGTTTTTATGCATGTCTTGACTTGTTAAATAGGGGGGTGCCAGATTTAGCATCCGCTCCGGGTGCCAAATGTTTTAGGTACGCTCCTGACTGCGAGTCAGGCCTTCTCATCTAACATCAGTGCCCAACCTCACAAAGGCGCTTCTGGAAGAATGGTCAAACATTCCCATAGACGTACGCCTAAACCTTGTGGACAGCCTTCCCAGAAGAGTTGAAGCTGTTATAGCTGGAAAGGGTGGGCCAACTCCATATTGAACCCTATGGACCAACACTGTGATGCCATTAAAGTTCATGTAAAGGCAGGCGTCACAATAGTTTTGGAAATGTAGTGTATGGTACTGTCCATAGAACATGAGAACAAGGCCAACATTCAGGTGGCATGAATATTTATATTTTGGCCATACTCATGTACCTAGATGGCCATGTATTAGGTAATTGTAATCTGGTGTTTGCCAAGTCTAGCCTAGCCACATATAACATAACTTTTTTTCTTTTTATTAAACAAACAGCTGATAAAGGACAGTTCAAAATAGACAGAAGTATAAAGCAAAGCTCATCTTCCATTTATACAACGGGGCTAATGCCATTTAAGACGTATTTGTCTGAATGTATCATGTTTAAGTAAACCTTTGATTTTATTTCACATTTAGCCTCTGACACTTACCAGTTACATTTATCTTAATGTGAAACGGGGGGAGGGGGTCTGACATTTCATCTATTCTGTTGCACTCTACCTAGTAGCAGAAACAAGACTAAATGCCACTTATCCATTTAGGCAATATTTTATTTGTTACATGCCTTAAATGCCATCAATGAGTGCCTTCACTTTAACCTTGACAAATTGTTCTCAAAAATGCTTGAAGAATTATTGCTACGTTGTTACTAGACTTTCAGTTGTGGCGCACTAATGCCTTCACTGTCAGAGGAGCAGCAATAAACTTAAATAAAGAAAATAAAAAAATGATTTATTATGATACTATGACCCTCAGGATTCAGGTAGAATCACGATTTTGTAAAAATGTCAGTTGTGCTGTAGAATGTTGTATTTCTGTATTGCAAACTACCAGTGGTCCTTTCAAAGCAGGACAGTTTCCAGTAGTAAATATTGAAAAAAAATTAAAGTACAGTTCTATTCCTTGAGAAAAAAAAAAAATTCCAGTCCAAAAGTTTCTCCATGGCATGAATCCATATGCTTCCTGCAGCTGGGTCTGGACCAACATTTGTCTCTCAGCTTTTTCATGGGCTAAGTTTCTGCCCTGTTTATCTTGTTTTAGAGCCCATTTACCTTTTCTCCCTTGATTTAGACTAGTGGTCTCCAAACTGCGGCCCCGGGGCCAGATGCGGCCCTTTGCTTGCTTTTATCTGGCCCTTCCGACTAGGGTTGTCCCGATGCCTCTTTTTTAGGACCGAGTACAAGTACGGATACTTTTTTTCAAGTAGTCGCCGATACCGAATACCGATACTTTTTTTAAATGTGTCCCTAAATGCAGCCATGTCCCCCACATATTGCATTCATGTATGTCCCCCACATATTGCAGCCATGTCATGTCCCCCACATATGCAGTCATGCATGTCCCCCCACATATGCAGTCATGTATGTCCCCCACATATGCAGTCATGCATGTCCCCCACATATGCAGTTATGTATGTCCCCCACATATGCAGCCATGTATGTCCCCCACATATGCAGCCATGTATGTCCCCCACATATGCAGTCATGTATGTCCCCCATATGCAGTCATGTATGTCCCCCACATATTGCAGCCATGTATGTCCCCCATATTGCAGCCATGTATGTCCCCCATATTGCAGCCATGTATGTCCCTCACATATGCAGTCATGTATGTCCCCCCACATATGCAGTCATGTATGTCCCCCACATATGCAGTCATGCATGTCCCCCACATATGCAGCCATGTATGTCCCCCACATATGCAGCCATGTATGTCCCCCACATATGCAGCCATGTATGTCCCCCACATATGCAGTCATGTATGTCCCCCATATGCAGTCATGTATGTCCCCCATATGCAGCCATGTATGTCCCCCATATGCAGTCATGTATGTCCCCCACATATTGCAGCCATGTATGTCCCCCATATTGCAGCCATGTATGTCCCCCATATTGCAGCGATGCGTCCCTCATACCTTTTAGATATGCTGATGCCGCCTCTGCCGCATACCGCCGTATCCCCTGCACAATCGCGTAGCGCATTACAAGCTTTCATTCGAAAAACTTGTAAATGGCCGTGCTCCGTGTATTAAAACTCCCCTTCTCCGTATTGAAGGGATCCGTCCAATCCCACGCAAGGGGGAGTGTCTATACACGGATTTGTGCATAGACACTCCCCCTTGCTCGGGATTGGAGGGATCCCTCCAATCCGGAGAAGGGGAGTGTCAATACACGGCCATTTACAAGTATTCAGAATGAATGCTTGTAATGTGTGCTATGCGATTGTGCAGGGGGATACGGCGGTATGCGGCAGCGGCGGCGTCAGCATATCTAAAAAGGTATGAGGGACGCATTGCTGCAATATGGGGGGGAAGTATTCTATTTCAGTATCGGGGGTATTTGCGGGAGTACAAGTACTCCCGCAAATACTCGGCATCGGTCCCGATACCGATACTAGTATCGGTATCGGGACAACCCTACTTCCGACACTATTTCTTCAACTGATACAAACACTGGGGCATAATTCCTCTCACTGACTCCAACGATGGGGCACGATTCCTCTCAATTATACCAATGATGGGGCAAAATTCCTTGCAATGACACCAAGGATGGAGCACAATTCCTCCCCAAGACACCAACAATGGGGCTCAATTTCTCCCAATGACACCAATGATGGGGGGGGACAACTCCTCACAATGACACCAACAGTGGGGCCCAATGACACCAATGATGAGGCACAGTTACTCCCATTGAAACAATGTTGGGACCTTTTCACTAACCACTGTCCGGCCCTCGTAAAGTCTGAGGCCGCGTACACATGATCAGACCGGTCCGATGAGAATGGTCCGACGGACCGTTTTCATCGGGTCACCGCTGAAGTGGCCTGATGGTCTGATGTGCGTACACACCATCAGTCGAAAATCCGATCGGGTCAGAACACGGTGACGTAGAACACAACGACGTGCTGAAAAAACGAAGTTCAATGCTTCCAAGCATACGTTGACTTGATTCTGAGCATGTGCAGGTTTTTGGTCCGATGCTTTTGCGTACTAACCATCTTTTTGGTCCGATGGTCAGGCGTCCATCGGACCGATTTTAAAGCAAGTTTTAAAATTTTGGTCCCATGGGCCGTACACATGATTGATTTGGTCCGATGAAACTGGCCTTAAGGCCAGTTTCATCGGACCAGTCTGATCGTGTCTGATCATGTGTACGCGACCTGAAGGACAGTAAAAGCACAGATTCTCCTGCAGGGACCTTGGACACACAGTTCTCTAAAAACTGATTTGTCTTTGAAATCTGCCCTTTCTTCCAAAAAATAAAGTAGCTTCCTGAAAAGAATTTCAAAGACATCACAAACTCTTGTGAAAAAATGAAATATGTTTGACGTAGCACTTATGTACATCTTATTTAGTGAGGGTCTAGGAAAACAGTTTTTGCATGTAGCCAGCCGGTACATGCAGTCTATGTTAATATATATGCTAATTAATCTGACAAAACCCGTACAAGGCAATGAGTAAAATCTTCCAGGCTCAGCGTATTACTGTGTACAGCTGTCAGACATATCACAGGCTCAAGCACGCTTTTTCATATTTAGGGAAATGTAATAGACACTATTTAAATCTCACATTTAAGAGATAGCAGATGGTACACTTCTTGTAAATAGGATGTTGTTTCAATTAAGTATGTTAATTAAGAACAGTTTTCATATGCTTTGAGTGTTCTATTTCAGTCCTGGCAAACAGTAATAGAAAGCTAATAGTTGGTGTTATTTTTGTAGCAGCAGAGCGGACCGTTTATAGATGTAGATCAAAGACTTTGACAGTTAAAGAGCATACGTCTGCTCCAAGCCAAGTTGTGGCGGAAACTGATAAACAGTTGTAACTGTGATGTCACCGCTTTTCAGAGAATTCTCTGGATAAATATTGGTCGGTGCTGCCAACTCATCACAAATCAGGAACAGGCATGCCGCCGGAGGAGGTGGGGCCTGACATGCATTTGTTTGATTAACGTGTCAAATACCCACTAGTCATTAAGCAGTGAAGCAAGGTTAAATACCCACAGACAGCACAGATAAAAATCACGCTGGCAATTAACAATTCTATATTTCTGTCCTGGTACATTATCTTTTATTACTGACATACAGGTGGTTCTCAAAAAATTAGCATATTGTGATAAAGTTCATTATTTTCTGTAAAGTACTGATAAACATTAGACTTTCATATATTTTAGATTCATTACACTCAACTGAAGTAGTTCAAGCCTTTTCTTGTTTTAATATTGATGATTTTGGCATCCAGCTCATGAAAACCCAAAATTCCTATCTCAAAAAATTAGCATATTTCATCCGACCAATAAAAGAAAAGTGTTTTTAATTTAAAAAAAGTCAACCTTCAAATAATTCTGTTTAGTTATGCACTCAATACTTGGTCGGGAATCCTTTTGCAGAAATGACTGCTTCAATTCGGCGTGGCATGGAGGCAATCAGCCTGTGGCACTGCTGATGTGTTATGGAGGCCCAGGATGCTTCGGTAGCGGCCTTAAGCTCATCCAGAGTGTTGGGTCTTGCGTCTCTCAACTTTCTCTTCCCAATATCCCGCAGATTCTCTATGGGGTTCAGGTGAGGAGAGTTGGCAGGCCAATTGAGCACAGTTATACCATGGTCAGTAAACCATTTACCAGTGGTTTTGGCACTGTCAGCAGGTGCCAGGTCATGCTGAAAAATGAAATCTTCATCTCCATAAAGCTTTTCAGCAGATAGAAGCATGAAGTGCTCCAAAATCTCCTGATAGCTAGCTGCATTCACCCTGCCCTTAATAAAACACAGTGGACCAACACCAGCAGCTGACATGGCACCCCAGACCATCACTGACTGTGGGTACTTGACACTGGACTTCAGGCATGTTGGCATTTCCCTCTCCCCAGTCTTCCTCCAGACTCTGGCACCTTGATTACTGAATGACATGCAAAATTTGCTTTCATCCGAAAAAAGTACTTTGGACCACTGAGCAACAGTCCAGTGTTGCTTCTCTGTAGCCCAGGTCAGGCGCTTCTGCCGCGGTTTCTGGTTCAAAAGTGGCTTGACCTGGGGAATGCGGCACCTGTAGCCCATTTTCTGCACACGCCTGTACACGGTGGCTCTGGATGTTTCTACTCCAGACTCAGTCCACTGCTTCCGCAGGTCTCCCAAGGTCTGGAATCGGTCCTTCTCCACAATCTTCCTCAGGGTCCGGTGACCTCTTCTCGTTGTGCAGCATTTTCGGCCACACGTTTTCCTTCCCACAGACTTCCCACTGAGGTGCCTTGATACAGCACTTTGGGAACAGCCTATTCGTTCAGAAATTTCTTTCTGTGTCTTACCCTCTTGCTTGAGGGTGTCAATGATGGCCTTCTGGACAGCAGTCAGGTCGGCAGTCTTACCCATGATTGCGGTTTGGAGTAATGAACCAGGCTGGGAGATTTTAAAAGCCTCAGGAATCTTTTGCAGGTGTTTAGAGTTAATTAGTTGATTCAGATGATTAGGTTAAGAGCTTGTTTAGAGAACCTTTTCATGATATGCTAATTTTTTGAGATAGGAATTTTGGGTTTTCATGAGCTGTATGCCAAAATCATCAATATTAAAACAAGAAAAGGCTTGAACTACTTCAGTTGTGTGTAATGAATCTAAAATATATGAAAGTCTAATGTTTATCAGTACATTACAGAAAATAATGAACTTTATCACAATATGCTAATTTTTTGAGAACCACCTGTATGTACAGAATCTGTACCTGAATTATTCTAAAGGAGACACTGACTGAATTCAATTAGCCCTAGAACATGCCACAGTGGTCAGAAAACACCAAAACAAAATTGTTTCCCCTTTTCCTTTCTTTTTTCGGTCTTACCTGACAGTTTTTGTAACTTTTATATTTCAGATTTGCCAGATTAAAATGAAATAAAAATAAAAAAAACTATGACTGAACATAGCAATTAAAGAATTTTTGGAATTCAAGGGTCTGGGGTCATGAACTAAGAACAACTTTGCCAATGCTAAAGTGTTTCTAAACCCAGGACCCTGCATTTACTACATCTGGGCTCCCACAGTACACAGAACATGGAAATGCAATAGTTTTAGTAAATATAAACTGCTAAATACCTTTTCTCATCAGCAGTATGTAGCGGTCTTGTGACTTCTATCAGTATCTGGTTAAAGCTTGTAGGAGGAGTTTTTATCTGCCATGATTGTCCTATGAGGCTGCAGGACCCATGACCCTCTGTCTGGACAGTGCTGATTTATTTTTTAAAGGTATTTTTATTGTTTACATATAAACAGACTAATATACAAATACGTATATAGCATTAAGGGCCCTTTGCCACATACGGATCCTGTGAGGATCCGTTCCTTTCTTATCCGTTTGCTCAGTGGGGATCTCTCCGTTGATCCCCGATGAGTCGGCAGATGACAGGGCGGTCCCTGCACACAGGTAATGAAGTACAGTTACATGGTATCCAGTCAGTAAGTACATATCAATAGAGGAGTTTCAATGTTACCTTCTAAATTCCAGTATAACAACTAGAAGTCAATTAATATTTTCACAAAACTCAAGTAGCAGGTGGTATAGTGCAATCTGAACTAACCCATGGATTCCAGATCTTATGAAACTTTTTTGGGCATTCTCTGGCCTCATATGTCAATTTATATAGAGGTATAGCTTCATTATTGTGAGCCAAAAGGCTATAGTAGGTGAGGATTTGGATTTCCAATGCAAAGTTTGGACAGTGCTGATTGGCCCTATGCTGATCACACGCACCCTCCAAAGAAAAACAAAAAACTCTCTAGCATCACATATCAAACTGAGCATGTGCAGCTTGTCCCCTACCCTCTGTGCTATCAGGAGATGGTTTGGGGATTTTAGTAGAAGGGGGGATCAGAGAAGACAAGTTTTAAACAGCCTTTTTACACAATGCAGAGAATTAACCCCTTAGGTTTCACAGTGGGTATAACAAGTGTGCTTTACTGCATATACAGACTGATTTTACTGTTGTGGGCTTAGTAACACCTTATTGAAAGATGCCTATGAATTAAAGGGAACTTTTGCTTGGCCCATGTAGAGTAAACAACAGAATCACTTTAATGCCTAACCTAACAACCCTTCGATGTACCTTCTGTGCACTTCTGGTTATAGAGAGAATGTGACTCTCTCTCCTTTCTCCTGTAATGGAGCACTGTGTGCCTGAGCAATCAATCGCCAGACCCCATCGCTGCTGCTTGCAGAAGGGAGAGAGTCCTTAGCCCATTGTTAGCCGTAACCAAATTCAGGGCCGTCTCTACCATAGGGCAAACAGGGGCAGCTGCCCAGGGCCCTGTCACTGTTGGGGGCCCAAAGCAAACCCCTTTAAAAAAAAAAAAAAGTTTTTTTTTTTTTTTTTAGTGGTCCGGAGGTCCCCAGGGCCCAAGATGGCAACCCCCCTTTTTTTATTTATTTTTAAATACAAAAATATATTTATTTTATATATTTTTATTTTTATTAAAGGGACAATTTTTTTTAGAGGTCTGGAGGTCCCCAGGGGCCCGTAGTTCCCCAGGGCCCCAGATGACAACCCCCCTTTTTTTTATAAAAAACTTGTTTTATAAAAAAAAAACTAATAATGTTATTATTATTAAAGGACACAGAGTTCCCCAGGACCCTGGATGGCAACCCCCCTTTTTTTGATAATTTTTTTTTATATTTTATTTCTTTTTATTTAATAAATATAAATATATATATATATATATATATATATATATATATATATATATATATATATATATATATATATATATATATATATATATATATATATATATATATATATATATATTATATATATATATATATATATATATATATATATATATATAAAATTAAAGGGCTCAGAGGTCCCCTGGATGGCAACCCCACTTTTTTTTTTATAAATGTTTATTTTTAATATTTTTTTTTATTTTATTTTTTATCAAAGGGTCCAGAGGTCCCGGATGGCAACCCCCCTTTTTTTGTAATTTATTTTTATAAAAAAAAAAATATTAAAGGGCTCAGAGGTCCCCAGATGGCAACCCCCTTTTAAAAAAAAAAAAATAATATATTTTTTATTTCTTTTTTTCTTTTTATTAAAGGGCCCAGAGGTCCCCAGGCCCCCGGATGGCTATATTTTTCTTTATTAAATCTTTTATTGTAAAGGACCTCCCGCTTCTAAATTTGCAGCAGCCCCCCCCCGCTTCTCAATTTAAGGGGGCAGCACCCCCCCGTTCTCTGCTCCCATGCCTGAAGCTGTGTAAGGGGCCCCATGATTCCTGATGGTGGCCCTGCCACCCGTTAAGCCCCTGTGCTGCCCACAAATCAGGCTGAAAATCATCAGCGGCACGCAGCCAGGTGACAGTACTGCTTCCCTTCCCAGTGTTTTAAAATGTACAGCACCCCTGGCTTCCCTTTAGACATGCACTTCTCCCTTCCTGCCACTGGGTGCTGCTTGTATATAAAAGTGAATTAGAATGTGATTTTATAACATCCCCAGTTTGCTCTTCCCGAGGCTGACTTCTTCATGTCCTGCTCCTCAAGGTATGTCACTGTTTGCTATATTGTAAATACAAGTTTTCTGTAGAGTGTGCCCAAAGTCTTTATAATATTTGATGATTCACTGCAGGTCTGGTCAGTGTTTTAAAAAGTTCCTGTATTTTACACATGGCATGGCATGGGGTCACAGCACCGTCTGTCCATTCTGCTTTAGCACCATGGGACCCCATGCCATGCCATGTGTAAAATAGAGGAACTCTTTAAGTCACAGACCAGACCTGCAGTCCAGGCTGAGTGAGGCCTCAGAGCACATGGCATTTCTGTCTGTATTTAACTGCTTGATGGGCTTATTTTGGGCCTGACTGGTTCACATGTATGTGTTTTGGCGGCCCACATTTGAATGGGCCGCAATGCCTGCATTTCCTGCAAAGAAAAGCGCATGCCTCATGTAATAGGCTGCACACACGGCACACCTATGCCCATCAAGCACTGAAATACAGCACTGTCTGTCCATTCTGCTGTCTGCTGTGACTTATCTGCAGTTCCCGCACTGTCAAACTTCCTGCATTTTTAGACGTTTAGGTCACATACATGTGAACCAGCCAGGCCCAAAATAAGCTGGAGGGGGGGCCCAAAAAAAATGTTTTCCCAGGGCCCAAACCATATTAAAGACCAAATTGACTTACACCAGGCGTATACTCTTCACTCAAGTGGACAATCAGAGTAATTGACGGCAAAAGAGGAGTATAATAATGATGGGTAGAGAATTCATTTAACTGGATGATCTTGTTTGAAGGCCCATTGTCATCTATTTTAATGTGTTGTCTGTTCCATTTATTTACAGTGGGCCTCCAACACTCACCTGCTAAAAACCATAATTACGGTAGCTATTTTTTCCAGTGCATCACTACACAACCTATATATTTTTTTAAACACATCTTCAGTATTCCAAGAGGCAAATGGATTTGTTTTGGCCATGTGTTTTGAAAATAAATGTAAACCCAAAAAGAATAGTCAGCACTTAGATCAGAGTGGTCGGAAGTCATGTGACTGGGTGGAAAAGATTGGAGATAAGGTATTTAGAGGCATCGTTTTACAAAATGTAGGATGGCTGCATAAAACAGAAGGGCTGGCAGTAAGTTTTTTTTTTTTACTGTACATCTACTTTAATTGATGGATAGAAGCTAATTTTATGAATAAATTACTACTCTATATATTTCTGTGGCTCCGGATGGTGAGCATTCCACCTAAGCTTCATATATATTGGTGATGCTGGTGGCCCCCTATGCGAGTAGAGGATTACAATGTGGATGGATTTTCATACTGTGATGCTCTGTCAGTGCTAAAATGCTGCCTTTTCTGATACAGCTTAAAGGTCCCTTTCACAACTGCGGACCATATGTCCGTTTTTCATCCATCCGTTTTCGGATAAAAAACGGACATACATGTATCCCTATGGGATTGCGGATGTCAGCGGATCCAATCTCATCGGTGTCCTCTATGCTCCGATTCTGCAGATAGAGGACAATCCTATTTTTCAACAGAAAGACCCCCGCTGAGCAAGCGGGTGTTAAAGGTACGGATCCTCACAAGATCCATATGTGGGAAAGGGCCCTAATAGCCAATGAATGTGCAAAGGTGGTGGTTTGGAGCAACACATGGTATATTTGGAGTGTTGGATGAATACTAAGAAGCTTTCATTTTTTTTACTGGTTTTGAGTTACAGAGGAGAGTTAGGGCTAGAATTGTTGCTCTCGCTCTAATGTTTGTGGTGTCACCTCACATGTGTGGTTTGAACACCATTTTCATATGTGGGCGGGACATACGTATGCGTTCGCTTTTGCGTACGAGCACAAGGGGACAAGGGCACTTTAAATAAAAATACAAAAATGTATTGTTAATTTTATTTGAATTTATTTATTTTGACACTTTAAAAAAAAAAAAAATTGATCGCTTTTATTCCTTTTACAAGGAATGTAAACATCCCTTGTAATAGGAATATGACATGACAGGTCCTCTTTACAGTGAGATATGGGGGCAAAAAGAAAAAAAAACAATCTTGGCTTCCCAGCCGAGGCGGTGCCATTTTTTTGAATGCAGAGGCCGGGCATGACGTCATAACTTAGCGCCCAGCCTCTGACGATCATAGAGACTCCGGCGACCATCTAGTCCACCAGAAATCTCTATGGTGAAGAACCGAGGCTGGCAGATTCGGTCACTGACTCACCGATCGCACAGGTGAGTCGGTAGAAGCACTGGAGGACGCGGGAGGGGGGGTGAGTCCCCTTTCACCGCCCGTTAGAACGATCAGGCGGTGGAACAGCGGCTATGATCATTCCTATGGCGTGCAGAATCGCCGGCAGAAACCGGCAATATCTGATTGATACCTGTAGCTGCAGGCATCATTCAGATATCACTGCACAAAGCCCATGCCATTAATTTACAGCGTGAGGTTGTTAACTGGTTAAAGTCACTTTTTTGTTGGTTATTTTTGTCATAAGTGTAGCGTCTATGTACTTTATAGTACTGGTGCTAGTTAAATTTAAGGGTAGATCAGAGTGTAGTTAAACTCTGATCCAGATTGTAAAATGCAAAACAGGGTCTCTGCCCCAGCTTGGCTGTGATGCGGGCTTATTCTGTTGTACTGGGGTGTTCTTCCAGCCCCGGTGCCACAGGTGGCAGCAGTGGATTCAAGGTTTGGGTGCTCTTTCCCAGCAGCGAATCAGGAGGGTTTGTCCTCGCTGTGCATGCTGGGGAGGGGTATTTATGGGGCAGACGCCATTTGGTCTGGGTTCTTCTTCGTTGAGTGTGGCACCTACCTTTAGGGTGGCCACATTACGACCACCCCCAGCGCTATGGTCTACCTGGCTGGGGCGTGCGTGCCACGCGGTGTTCCTGGTTCCGGGACCATGCTGGCCCGAAGCATCTGAACAGCAACAGGGACCCAGTGAGTGACTGGGTTCCCACTTCTGAAGATTCCAAGCTGTACTGCTGTTTGGTGGGGAGTCAGTCTGAGGAGCGCCATTGAGAGGCTGTCGGTCCAAAAAGGGCCTAGACAAACCACCGTGGATCAAGGTAGCCGGACACTGAGGGATTGATCACCTGTCAGTCGGTACCGGGTTGACAAGTTGAAGGAGATCCAGACGTAACTCATTTAAGGAGGCATATCTCCAAGAACTCCATCCAGAGGGGGCCTGTGGCAGAGGTACCTTTCTAAGGCTCCTTTCACATTGAGGAGTTTTTCAGGCGGTACAGCACTAAAAATAGCACTGTTATACCACCTGAAAAACTCCTTCACTGCATCCTCAATGTGAAACCCAGAGGGCTTTCACACTGAGGCGATGCGCTGACGGGAGATAAAAAAAATCTCCTGTCAGCAGCATCTTTGGAGCGGTGAGAGGAGCAGCATGTATACCGCTCCTTCACCACTCCTTCCCATTGAAAACAATGGGAAACCGTGGCAATACCGCCCGCAATGCGCCTCTATAGAGGCGCATTGCGGGCGATATTAACCCTTTCACGGCCGCTAGCGGAGGTTAATACCACACCGCTAGCAGCCGCAACTCGCAGCAAATCCGACAGTATAGCGCCGCTATTTTTAGCGGCGCTGAACCGCCAGCACGCCTCCAGCCCCAATGTGAAAGGGGCCTAAGGCTCACTGAGAGGGGTCTGTGGCAGAGACTTTCTCCCAAGTTCAAGTTCACCAAGGAGGGTCTGTGGCAGAGACTTCATCATGCAATTGTTCAAATGATACTCCTACTGCCAGGTCAGTGAGAGAGGCCTGTCCGGGTACGCTAAACTCACGCCGCGGGAGTGGCACAGAGAAGTGTTACGTTTGGGAGCAGGACTGTTTCCTATCATTACGCCTGAATCTGCTATTCTCCCTTCTTCTTCAGCTTTACTTTCCTCACCACAAGTTTACTGTTTTTACCCGGCTGGGTAATAAAGAGCACAGCAAAGAGCACCTGTCATGGACATTCCTTTACTTATACTACATGCAATACGCATCATTCACCCCTAGGAATTTATGGAGGAGCCACGAGGTAACACGCCGCCCAAAAATCCAGCAGCTCCACTGGGGTAATGCTACATATACAAAGGTATATTATTTTCACATTGGTTTTTGATTATGATTGTTATATATTGTTATTGATCACTTAGACACTGCACTTTTGTTTTCACTTTGAAAATAAAAGGCAAGAAATCCAAACGCATTGCAAAGTGCATTAAATAGCTCATGATTTTGGGACTTGGTATGCGATACTACATGCTAAAGATCTTATAGTGGTATAAAAAAACAACACCCATGTCTGAAAACGTGAAAACAGGCCAAATGATTGCCTTTTTAATTATGATTTTAATTATTTCTTGCGCTTTCGATTCGCTAGTGTCATAGGAAAATGAAGATTATTTTTAGCTGGGTGTTATGCAAATAACATATTTATATTCTGAGGAGCCAGGCTGGAATTCATCTCGTAGCCCCAGACCTTCAGGTGACAGCTGTACATGCCCTTGGATTCAGCATTTTTTGTATATTAAAAATCATTAACCAAAGAAGATGAATTTCCTTCTCTTGGATGCTCTGTGCCTCACTCAAGCATCTATAAAAAGGTGACAAGGTTAACTAAGATTCTGCCTTGTTCCTGAAATTCATCAAACAGATGTTCATTTATCAAAGTCTTGATAAGAGTACAGTTCTAATACACGCATCTGTTGTCAATCTCATGCTAAATATAGACAAGCTGCCGTCACATCTCATAGACTGTTAGATCTGCATCGTCTTTGTTCTAATTTGATCTATAATTTTACACTATATTTTGGCTTGCAAGAAAACAGACAGGAGGTACTGAGAAAAATTAACATGCAAATGTCCCTTCATTAGTGGCAACAGCTGAGAAACACCACTGAGGCTAATAGGATTACAAGCCATGCTATGCAGGAGACGAAGCAAAGAGAATTTTGTACCTTTTTTTTTTTTTACGTAGAAGTGGCTTAAGCTTAACTCCATAAAAACTTTTTTTATCATTTGGATAGCAGTGGAAAGTATGGAAGAGCCCTGGGGCCATCATTAAAAAAAAAAAAAAAAAAATACACAATTCTGAGTTTCAAAGTCAGAATTCTGACTTTGAAACTCAGAATTCTGAGATTTAGCCCAGGTTCACACTGGGTACTCTTTAGTTCAATTTGAGATGCGATTTCACATGTGAAATCGCATCTCAAATCGGCGGCATTTGCCGGCAATTGTCGGCAATTACACCGTCCTAATCGGTGCGACGCCGCATCTGCGGCGGTGCACCGATTTCAAAAAGTAGTTCCTGTACTACTTTTTGCGATTTCAGGCTGCGATTTACATTGACATCTGTGCAGAAACCCTCGGCCGAAATCGGGACTGCCAGCGGGAGTGAAATAGTGCGAGTTCAGCTGAACTCGCACGGCTTCAATCCCGCAGCCCAGTGTGAACCAGGGCTTAATCTCATAATTCTGAGATTTAATCTCAGAATTCTGACTTTGAAACTCAGAATTCTGACTTTGAAACTCAGAATTTTGTATTTTTTTTTTTTTTTATGATGGCCCCAGGGCTCTTCCATAGGAAAGAGCAAAAACTTGTCAGGTTTTTCTTGCTGTCTGTGTCCTCATCAGCAAGATGTCCCTGCATTTTCTGTTTCCAGAGACCAGATCAGGTGGAATGTTCCAAAAATTAGGGAAAATCCCTCCTGGTACAAATGACACTGGTGGTACAAGAGCCCTCACTGGAAGATATCCTCTCTAGTCCTGTTCTAATGACAGGTTTGGGCAAATAATGAGGTTACATCTCCCCAGGGGGACACAGAAAGTCCTAAAATCTGAGGGTCTAACCCTATCTACACTCTGCCCAAAGTACAAAGCTTTGGCTGGAGTTTTATTTTAACTGTTTTGCCTCTCTTACCTGTCCACCCCATATAAGCCAAAGCTATTTTTACAATGCTGCTATGGACCTAACACATATTTGCGGTGGCAAAAGGGTAGGCTTTCATGCCGACATCCTGCACATATGGGTTGCTGGATGGCCGATGTTTATATGCTGAGAGTGTTCACTGTGCACTTCCAGCATTAAAGGGGTTGTAAAGGTTTGTTTTTTATTTTCTAAACAGGTTCCTTTAAGCTAGTACTTTTTTGGTTCACTTACCTTTTCCTTCAATTTCCCTTCTAAATGTTTTTTTTTTCTTTGTCTGAATTTCTCACTTCCTGTTCCTCCTCAGTACGCTGTTAAGTAAGCTATTCTGACTGACTTTCCACCGCTCGGATGATGGTGGAAAGCTTACTGAGGAGAAACAGAAAGTGAGAAATTCAGACCAAGTAAAAAAACATTTAGAAGGGAAATGGAAGGAAAATGAACCTATTTAGAAAATAAAAAATGAACCGTAGCATTACTGTAGGGTCTGTAGGGATGTTACGTTACGCTAAAGTTAGTGGGGAATGGGAGACGCAGCTCCTATTCACAATTTGTCAAATTGTGGCTGCTGTCATTCCCAGAACTGTCCTGTAGGTTGGATTGCATTCGAGGGGTGTGTTCCCACCCCTGGGCGGCAGCTGGCACTAGAGGGGTTCTGGCGGTAGACATGTGCATTTTGTTTCGTTCCGAATCGAAATTCGGAACAAATTTTCCATTATTCGGACATTCGGATGCATACGAATTACCAAATTGTATTATTAACGAATTTAGCCGAATTCGAAATAACGTTTTCGAATTGAAAAACCGCGGCCGAAATTCGAATCGAATTCAAAAACAAATTCTATTCGTATCGAATTCGAAAACTAATTCTATTCAACTGGAATTCGAAAACAAATCCTATTCTAATCGAATTCGAAAACAATTCAAATCGAAAACAAATTTGAATGAAAATTGAAAGCAAATTTGAATCAAAATCTATAAAAAATATAAATCGATTTCTAAAACAGAATACAATAAAATAGAATATAAAATAATAAAACAATAGAATGAAAATCAAAGAATAGTAAAGAACAGAATAGAATTTAATAGAATGTAATCAAACACAATAATACAAATACATACAATCAAATTTGGTTGAAATCATTTCCAATCCGGTGAAAATAATTTCAAATCCGGTTGAAATAATTTCAAATCCGGTTGAAATATTAACGATAGCGGATGAAATATTATTGAATTCTGTTGAAATATTTTCGAATCCGATCAAAGTATGATCGAATTCGAATCCGGTAGAAATATTATAGAATCCGGTAGAAATGTTTTTGAATTCGACTGGGTGTTTTCGAATTCGGTTGAAAACGATCGAATTCCGAAAATAAATTTAACGAATCTAACTTAATGTAATGAATTAAATAATGAATTAAAACAAAACTAAACAATTTTTTTCCTTTTGTACATGTCTATCTGGCGGACTTATTTTCCTCACCAGCCAACCAGAGGGGTTGGCGCCCTCGCTAAGGCATGCTGAGGGAGGCTATATCTGGGACAGCCGCCTAGGCCTGGGGACCGTTTTCCTTTCTGCGGGGTCCGAGTTCCAGGGTGTGCGCATTCATGGACCCCGCAGCCGTGGCCTACCTGGCCGAAGTTGCGCACCATGCGGGTCTGCACTCTAATACGAAGAAGGATCCCAGTAGCTGCTGGGTCCCAAACCTTTTCTGAAAGGATCCCAGGCTGGGAGCTGTACGGTGGGGGATCGGCTTGTGGAGAACCCAGAGGCAGGTGATCCAATAGGGCTTGAATGGACCGTCGGGGATCCAGTGACTCTAACTAAGTCTATTGGGAGGACTCGCTCATTTCAATTTCACGTTCACTCAAGTACTATGCCTGTGGCAGAGGCCTGGTCCTCCCAACATTTGCAAGTGACGTTCCGGCTGTCGACAGGCCTGTGTCAAGGGTCGGTCCGGGACACTTTACCCATTCCGATTGGAGTGGTGACGAACTGAGTTCATCATTGCTGAGAGCAAGACTGCTCCCTTCTTCATATCCAAGGCCTGATACTCAAGCTCTCTCTCTCTGCTCATCAACCTTTCCTGTCCTGTACAATGTTGATGAAGGCCATGTTGGGCCTTGGAATAAAGCATTGAAGAAAACCCAACTAAAGACTGGACATTCGCTCTCTTCCTCAACTCACAAGTATCACCTCTAGACACCTGCCAGGTAACACAACACACCGATCCCGCTTATACTCAGCAGCTCCTGAATGGGGTAGCGCTACAGAACCTTTACAACCCCTTTAAGACTTAGCTGCTAAAGGCAGCTGTCAATCCATATTAAAGATCGGTAGTCGACTTTCGATCTGTGATGGTGACCACATGATTGACATTCCTTCTTAGCCCCTTAGCATTTAGAAGTGCTTAAAGGGGTGCCAGTACAGGCAGGGAGGTGTTAATATCTGCCCAGCATTTAGCATTAACACACATTGCTAGAATAATTAACCTTTAAACTATAATCTTTATTTCTAAAATAAAAAACTGCAATAACACTATAGTTTTCCTAGAAAAATGCCGTTGAGCTTTGTACAGAATGCTGATTGTTATTCTTACACAAATTATATTTATATTAGTAAGCTCGCCATCTGCAGGCCACAAGTGGGTACAGCAGACAAACTTTACACCTCCACATCATACTTTTCTATATAACCCATGTAGTCCAATCATCATGTCAATGAAAGCCACATGTCAATACTGAGTGTTGAAATTTCTCCCACAAAGCAAAGTGCTGTGATAATTGCATTGCAGAGCATTATCTATATTAGCCTCCAACACCAGAGCCCATTATGACGTATTATTGTATTGTATTATTGTATTAAAAATCACACACACGTTTAAAAAAAGGTGATGCTTCCCGTAATAATAAAAACAAAATCATAATGCACAAGGAACAGATGGAACAACTGCAATCTAATTCTATTATATTCTATATACTATAGTGTAGAGCTGCATATCCCACATGTACTTCAGAAAGATAATTCATTTTGTGATTATTGCAAGACTTTTAATAATTGTTTGTGGAAACTCATATGGTATTAATCCCTGGCTGAGCAGAAATAAGTACTCATGCATACTTAATTTTATAATTAATTTTCTGCATTAGCCAAAATGTAGGCACATTTCTGAAAATGGCAGAAAGAATTGTGTGATTTTTCAAATTAATTTGTATCATGTACATTGTGTGGTGGCATATGAAAGTATATGCCAAAACGAAAAAGGATCACACTGTGTAAAGTAGCAATCAGAAGTCAAAACAATAGCATATAGCATGCGCGTTAGTGACGTTACTCGACTCTGGGCAGACACCAAGACGGAGTTCCCGGCCCCAGAAGGAAGAGGGGTGAAGAATGGACGCTTTCTGTACAGGCGACAGCAGTGACATTGCAGGCTTTGGTTTCAGGTAAGTGACACATAATGGGCTAGTATGTGATGCATACTAGCTCATTATGCTTTACCTTTGCAGGGAAATAAAGAGGAAGTAAAACCCATCCAGGTTTAATTCCTCTTTAACCACTTTGGCTCTCACACCTGTTTACCCCCTATGGACCAGACCACGTTTTCACATTTCTGCTATGTGTCTGTTCATGAGTCTATAACTTTGTAATTACTTATGATAAAGAATTGATACATCTATTGTTTTTTATGGGACACACGGGGCTCTTGTGACCCTAAAATCCTCTTAAGGCCAGTTTCATCGGTCCAAAACGGAGCGTGTGTACGGCCCATCGAACCGTCGTCTGTCAGACCAAAGTTTTAAAAATTGCTTTAAAATCGGACCGATGGTTGCCTGATCATCGGACCAAACCGATGGTTAGTACGCAAAAGAATCGGACCAAAAACCCGCACATGCTCAGAATTGAGTCGACGCATGCATGGAAGCATTGAACTTCGCTTTTTCAAGCACGTCGTTGTGTTTTACGTCACCACGTTCTGACCCGATCGGATTTTGGACTGATGGTGTGTACGCACATCAGACCATCAGGCCACTTCAGCGGTGAACCGATGAAAACGGTCCGTCGGACCATTCTCATCGGGCTGGACCGATCGTGTGTACGTGGCCTAAGAATTGTTTTACGTTAGATCAGTAGTATTCTAAAGACAAGTAGTGTTGAGCGGAATACGCCATATTCGATTTCGCGATATTGCGCGAATATATAGAAGAATATTCGCGAATATTCGCTAATATCGAATATTCGTGATATTTTATTCAAAAAAAAATTTGCGAAATTTCGCTAATGCGAAAATGATTGCGAAATTCTCATAAACGGAGATCATTTCCTGTATTACTAAACTAATATGCACTAAACACTAACTCTACACTAACTCTACTTAAAAGAAAGGAGAATAAGGGGGCAAAAGAAGGGCGGAGAAGATAATCGCGCAATATTCCGTTTGCCGAATATTCAAGTTATTCTGATTGGCTCTGATGCAAAAGAAGGGCGCATCAGAGCCAATCAGAATAACTCGAATATTCGGCAAAAGGAATATTGCGCGATTATCTTCTCCGCCCTTCTTTTGCATCAGAGCCAATCAGAATAACTCGAATATTCGGCAAAAGGAATATTGCGCAATATTCCTTTTGCCGAATATTCAAGTTATTCTGATTGGCTCTGATGCAAAAGAAGGGCCGAGTAGCTGATGCGATAAAAGAATCGCATCAGCTACTCGGCCCAGGGTCTCTCTCTAATCATACCAGCAATGCTTTTAGACGTCTATGGAGATCACTAGGATGTGATCTGTTTTAAAAATAAATTAGAAAAAATATGAATATTCGCCATAGCGAATATTCGCCGCAATATTCGAGTTATTCGCGAATACTCGAATATGCAATATTCGTAGCGAATATTCGCAATGCGAATATTCGTGAGCAACACTAAAGACAAGTACCATTACTTATTTGTTGTCGGACAATTTGAGAGCATGACCATCCAACATTTGTTGTTGGAAATTCCGACAACAATTGTCTTATGGAGCATACAGACGGTCGGATTATCTGACAAAACACGTCCATCACACAATTGTTGTCGGGATATCCGATCGTGTGTACAGGCCTTTAGAGTTGTCAGTTCCATTCTTGTCATGGGGACTATACTTCTGCAAAGGTTTTGCCCACTTAATCTTACCATTGCAGGGTGAGTGAGTGAGTGAATAACTTGTATAGCACTACAAATGCAAACTAAATCACCTCATGGCACTTTGTATCCATTGATCCTACAGAAGAGGTGGGTCTTACTTTTTTTTTTTTTTAAGCCCCAATGATTTTTTTCCTTACAGATGTCAGTTGGTAGAGCATTCCATAGCCGTGGTCCTTAGCAGGGGCGGACTGACCATTCGGGCACTCGGGCAGTGCCTAAGGGCGCCATGCCACTAGGGGGCCCCATCAGGGTTGCCAGCCTCAGTAAAACCAGGGACAGCATGTAAAAATCTTTTTTTTTTTAAATCCTAAGATTATAGCTGTTCCGCCTCTCCAGTAGCTTTTCAGTATGTGTATTCTGTGTGTGTGTATACTGTGTGGCCCTATAATCTATTGCCTGGGGGCCCCATAATCTCCTATTGCCCGGGGGCACCATGAGTTGTCAGTCCGCCCCTGGTCCTTAGACTGCGAATCTTCGTTCTCCTTTAGGCTTGTAGCAGGACTTGGAGGAGGTTTCGGTTAGTTGATTGAAGGTGGTCGTGCTCTCCCTATTGCAGTTTTAAAGATAATTTTCATCCAAAACTGATATGTTCGCTTGATCTTGTTAGCTTTTTGATTTCTTATAACACATGGAACCTCCAATAGCAAGATTTCCGTGCTTTAGTTTGCATTTCTTATGCCTCTACAAGGCTATAAAGATAGCTCATGATTAATGCCGCGTACACACGATCACTTTTTGTGATGTAAAAAAAACGTTCTTTTATCTCACAAAACAAAACAACGTTTTTCAAACTTCATTTTAAAAAAACGACGTTGCCTACACACCATCGTTTTCTGAAAATGCTCTTGCAAAGCGCGGTTACGTACACCACGTTCGATGGCACTCTGTTCCATTGAAGCTCCCATCTCATAACTTGCTTCTGAGCATGCGCGGGTTTAAAAACGTTGTTTTAAACGTCGTTTTGCCCACACACGATCATTTTTTGTAAAACAAAAGACGACATTCTGAAAAACGACATAAAAAATTTAAGCATGTTCGAATTTTTTTTGGGTCGTTTTTCAGAAGACATAAAACGACGTTTTGCCCACACACGATCATTTTAAATGACGTTTTTTAAAACGTTGTTTTATTTCATCACAAAAAAAAGACCGTGTGTACGCGGCATTAGGCTCCATTCACACTAATGCTTTTTTTGATGCATTTTGCAGAAATGCAGGGACATTTTTTAACATGGGTTCCTATGGAATATGTTCACATCAATGCTTTTTTGTCCCTCTGCGTTTTTGGAAAGGGGCGGGGACTTTTTTTTCCTGCAAAGTCCCCTTTCACACTTATACGACTTGTCCCACGATTTTGGACTGCAAAATCGTATGACAAGTCATTCTCTATTATTTTCAATGACTACCATTCATACTGGCACGACTTTAAGTTGTGCCTACTTCAAAGTAGTCCTTGCACTATACTTTGGTCCGATTTTGATGCCACTTACACAGGCATTCATTGAAACCGCGAATCGCGGTAAAATCGCGGCCGCGAAATTGCAGTAAAATCGTGCGACTTTGAAGTCGTATAAGTGTGAAAGGTGTCAAAAAGCAGTGTTTTGCATGTGATAGAATCCAATGGACCTGCATCAAAAATGGAAGTACTGTGTTTTTACCGTGATTTTACCGCGATTTTGCAACGATTAGCGTTTTTTTTTTTAACCTGTTTATAGCCGGTTGTTAAAGGAAATGTAAAAAAATTAGGGCTGTTACTGATCAAAATTTTTGTGTTCGATTAATAGTTTTTCTTTTTAATCGATTAATCGACTAATTTTGATTAATTATAACGTACATACAGATCCAACTACTTTTAGCTGATCTCCTCCCTGAAGGCTGATTCCCAGTGCAGCTGCCAGCCACTGGAAAAATGGATAGCAGGATACAAAAAACACACAAAGGCAGCGCTCGATGGGAATAGCATTAAAACTTTTATAGTCTTCAAGTAGGTAACAAAATAAATATTGCACTGGAGATAAAATCGATGTAGCTACATAAACTGTAAAAATGGTGCGAGTAATACCAAACGGTAGCAAAAGCAGTCATAAAAACATGTAGCCAAGTATAATACTGGTATAAAAATGTGTACAACGATACCACTGCTGAATCCAGATGAGAAGAGGTTAACATCAGTCCGTCGGCATGTCCCATGAAGGGAACTATCACAACTCCCAGTGGATGGTTGTAGAATCCCAGGTTGATAGAGGGAAGTGTAACAGCCCTTGCGTGTGGCAGATAGTAAGGTCCCGCCAGCATGCAGAGATATGAAGGCACAGCAAAGGAGCCCTTCAGATGGACACAGCAAGCCCCAGCGGTGTCCGTGACGTTACCGGATCTTCAACGGAACTTCCTGAAGGCCCAGAAGCCAGCGGAGAGGTGAGTACCAATCAAAATAATTGTAATCGATCAAAAAGATTTTGATCGATCAAAAAAATTCAAGATTAATCGATTAATTAAAAGTTAATTTGCACAGCCCTAAAAAAAATAAAAATTGATGGCAAAAAAATAAAATAAAAAAAATGCAAAATGCAAATCGCTGTAAAATCGTGGTAAAAACGCACGTCAAAAAACGCAGCAATCACCGCAAAAAGCACTGCAAAAACGCTCAAAAGCAACATGCATAGGTGTGAATCGAGCTTTAGGCCCCTTTCACATGGGGCAGTGGAGGTGTGCTGGCGGTATAGCGCCGATAAAAATAGTGGCGCTATACCACCGGAATTGCCGCGATTTGTGGTCGCTAGCGGTGCGGTATTAACCCCCGCTAGCGGCCATGAAAAGGGTTAATACCGCCCGCAATGCGCCTCTATAGTGGCGCATTGCGGGCGGTATTGCCGCGGTCTCCCATTGTTTTCAATGGGAAGGAGCGGTATACATGCCGCTCCTCTCACCGCTCCAAAGATGCTGCTGACAGGAGATTTGTTTATCTCTTGCCAGCGCATCGCCTCAGTGTGAATGCCCTCGGGCTTTCACATTGAGGTTGCTGGGGCAGGAGTTTTTCAGGCGGTATAGCAGCGCTATTTTTAGCGCTGTACCGCCTAAAAAACTCCTCAATGTGAAAGGGGTCTTAGAGGATGCCTAGGTATAGTCTCTAAAAGAAAAAACAAGTGCGGCGCTAAAAAGGTATGACAAAGTGATAATCAGTCAATTTGCATGAATCACACCCAAAAGGGTGGGACTATATAGTGATAAATGAACAAGTTACAGTACATAAATCAGGAAACAAAAATAAAATAATGCCAAGGATATTATACTCTTGATGTGCACATATAAAAGTGATGAAGAGCATAGAGGAAGTCTTTCTAAAAAACAGTGTATAAACACCAGCAAAATAAATCTTCTTAGAAAGCAAGACGGTCCTGCATCATTGAGAATTCAAATGTGGGATGGGAAACAATCCGCCTCCAAAAGCATGCAATGTAGCCAACATGGTGAATGAAGAGAATGGATACTCTTACCGCATGAGATGGACACCTATGCCAGCGGCACCGTGTCAGATGGGCATGTGAGAGCTGCTCAGATGGACAGCTCAATCGGAAATGGTGGGGAAGAAACGATAGGTCCTTCCCAGGAATCCAGGAATCGCAGGTGATGTATCCTTCCCAGGAATCACAGGTGATGGATGGCTCCAAGCTGTTTAACTGGAACAATTCGCATGTATGACCATAGAAAGGAAAAAAAAACTCCACATAGTGTAGTTTGTTCCAAAAAAAAAAGAAGGGGAGCCTTTATTAGGCTAATAAAATACAAGGATTAAAAACAAAGAGAAATACCAGTACTATGGAAAGATCTGGCACACGTGATCACATGAATAAAAAAGCGTGGTAGTTGGGGACGAACGCATGCTGTCATGTGACACCACAATGACGCACCTGCACCAGGTGCATCATTGTGGTGTCACATGACCGCATGCGTTAGGCCGCACTTCCACAGGGGGACGATCACCTTTCCAGGTGGGTGATGTCTACCCTTTGTGGAATGACAAGCGGATTTGCGTCATCTCGGTGTCACGTGATGGCGCACGCTTGACCACCGGGTAGTAGTATGGCCAATAGCCTTTCAGGGAAGGACGTCCATCCTCCGTGGGCTGTCCCCTGGAAGTGAATAGCGTTTACCACGTCTCCTTGTTGTGTTATGCATGGGCGGAGATGCATATACACCTCGTGATGCCTGTCGGACCAATGGCATTATGTGATCTTTTGACCGTGGGGTGGGACATATGTGATCTATGTCATTCCTTGCAGACACCAGTGGGCGGAGGCAACAAGATTTTACCATAATTGCTTTTTTCAAACAAATTGATTGCAGCTGTTCAGTAAGGCCTGGAGCAAAGACAGAAGCTGCAATAAGCGGAGGGCCGGCCATGACAGGGTTAACTAAAACCCTGGTCTGGTCGGTAGGAGTGGTCAAGGATGCAGCAGAGCGAGGGGAGGGGAGGTTATAAATTCCCTCCCCTCGCTTCCCGGGCTAACACACGTGGGGAGAAGTTTCCCACCCACCCTCCCTTTGTTGGGAATTTTGGGTAGGGGGCACTTGGTTTGCTGGTATGGTAACTGTAAGTTATATGTTGTTAGGTGTTTTTTGGGTGCTTTCCTTGTTTTTTCTCTCCCACACAGGTGCGAAGTTAAGATGTCATGGCGGCGGCGGGTGTTGGACTTTGTAGGAGAAGAAATTACCCCTAAAGTGGATGCCATTACCCAGAGGTGAATGAATGAATGAAAACTTGTATAGCGCGGCACATGCGAACTGAATCGCCTCTGGGCGCTTGTTGTTCCTGTCTCCTTTGATATCAAAAGAGAAAAGTCTTGACCTTTTTCCTAAATGCTAGGTGGTTCTCCTCCAACCGGATGTTGGTTGGTAAAGCGTTCCATAGTCTGGGACCCTGGATCGCGAATCTTCTTTCTCTTTTGGACTTGAAGTTGGCTTTCGGAACCTGGAGCAGGTTCTGATTCGTGGATCGCAAAACGCGATTGGGATTATGCGCTTTTATTATTTCGCATAAATAAAGGGGGGCATTCCCATGGACACATCTATGCGTAAGACAGAGAGCTTTAAAAGCAATTCTGTCTTTAACTGGCAGCCAATGAAGGGCTCTCAGTGAAGGTGAGATGGATTCCCAGGGTTTTTTCCCAGTCACAAGTCTGGCGGCCGTATTCTGAACGACTTGCAGACGAGCGATTTGGTACTTGGGGAGGCCGAGGTAAAGGGCGTTTGCATAATCCAGCCTGGAGTTTACAATAGCTCCCACCACGACCGCTAAATCTTCTTTGGGGATGAACGGAGTGAGTCTGCGTAGTAGGCGCAGCAGATGGTGAGATCCGCTGACTACTGACCCTATTTGAGCGTCCATTGTCATAAAGGAGTCAAAAATGACCCCTAGGCTTTTGACTTTGGCGCTAGGGGTGATGATTCTGCCCAAAATAGGCGGGGGGGTCCACGCTGTTGAAAGTTGATTCCTGCGCTTGGCGTGAAACAGGAGAAGTTCTGTTTTTGCTCCATTGAGTTTAAGGTAACTCTTTGTCATCCAGTCCTCTATCAAAGAGAGACATGTCTCTAGATTGAGGTGGTGATCCTGTCTGTTGCAGATACGGAAATACAGTTGCGTATCATCTGCATATGAGTGGTAGAGCAGTTTTTGGCTGCTGATAATCTCAAAAAGAGGACGAAGATAAATGTTAAACAGCACTGGTGACAGAGGCGATCCTTGAGGGACTCCGCATGTTACTGTGCGTTTTTTAGACGTAAAAGGTCCTAACTTCACTGTTTGCGATCGGTTTTCCAAAAAAGAGGAGAACCAAGATAAATCGCTTTCTGCGACTCTGGCTACTTCAGCAAGCCGAGTCAGTAACAGATTGTGGTCTACAGTGTCGAAAGCTGCACTTAGGTCCAACAGAACCAGGAGACAAGATTCTCCTTCGTCTGCGGCCTTGAGAACATCGTCCCATACTTTCAGCAATGCTGTTTCCGTCCCATGTCCGGGACGGAAGCCTGATTGCAATGGGTCAAGTAGCTTGTAGGTATCTAGATGCAGTTGCAGCTGTTTTACCACTACTTTTTCCATTATCTTAGAGAGTACGTTGAGGCTTGTTATGGGGCGGCGGTGGAGTGGGTCCTTGGGGTCCAGGGAGGGTTTCTTCAGGATGGGTTGGATTATACCCTCTTTCAACTGTGAGGGCACTATGCCCTCCAAGAAAGACTGGTTGATAAGCTGCGTGATGGGAGGAGCCAGGATGTAGGTGGTATGGGTTCTGAAGGGGCTGTTAGTCTAGTTTACCGAGTGTAGCTGGGAGGTTGTTAATGGGGGCACTGCGGTCAGTGGTCGTCTCTGAGCCAGCTTGTCGGCTTGAGGCCTATGACCAGAGGTGAGGTACCGCAGTGCTCAAAAAGGTTTTACAATGGTTACAAGTTGTGTTAATGTGCCTGCAAAGTCCAGCACTAGAAGGTTAAAGGAAAATGTGGTTGTATCTCAGGTATACATATTTTTTATGTGTTAAAAATTGTATATAATATTTAAAAGGTTATTTAAAATAAATGGAGGCTGCTACGGCCAGTTTTTTACTGGTGGTTTAAAAGTGGTGGTCTCAGTTATTTATTAAAGATAGAGGTTGGGTAAAAATGTGGTTCTTAGCAGATAAGGGTTATGTTAAGTTATACCATAGTCATGAGACACAGTGAATTGTCATTCTAGTATATATATGGCGTGGAGTGGGTCAAAGAGCTATGCCCCAGTTGAAGAGCTCTTAGCTTGAAACATGTCGGGTACATAGTTCTTTTTACATACCCAACTACCACGCTTTTTTATTCATGTGATCACGTGTGCCAGATCTTTCCATAGTACTGGTATCTCTCTTTGTTTTTAATCCTTGTATTTTATTAGCCTAATAAAGGCTCCCATTTTTTATTTTTTTTTGGAACGAACTACACTATGTGGAGTTTTTTTTTTCCTTTCTATGGTCATACATGCGAATTGTTCCAGTTAAACAGCTTGGAGCCATCCATCACCTGCGATTCCTGGGAAGGACCTATCGTTTCTTCCCCACCATTTCCGATTGAGCTGTCCATCTGAAGAGCTCTCGCATGCCCATCTGACACGGTGCCGCTGGCATAGGTGTCCATCTCATGCGGTGAGAGGTAATGCCGCGTACATACGATCATTTTTTGTGATGAAAAAAACGACGTTTTCTGTGAAGTAAATAAAAGACGTTTTTGAAACGTCACTTTTCAAAGACGATGTTGCATACACACCATCGTTTTTTCACAAAAAGCGAGGTTACGTTCACCACTCTTTTCCATTGAAGGTCGCTTCATAACTAGCTTCTGGGCATGCGCGGGTTGAAAAACGTCGTTTTAAACAACGTTTTTGCTACACACGGTGACTTTTTGTGAAACAAAAAACGACGTTTTGAAAAACGACACAAAAAATTTAAACATGTTGGAATTTTTTTTTGGTCGTTTTTTTTAAGACAAAAAACAACGTTTTGCCCACACACGATCAATTTAAATGACATTTTAAAAAAAACAACGTTTTTTTTCATCGCAAAGTATCCATTCTCTTCATTCACCATGTTGGCTACATTGCATGCTTTTGGAGGCGGATTGTTTGGCGTAATCCCATCCCACATTTGAATTCTCAATGATGCAGGACCGTCTTGCTTTCTAAGAAGATTCATTTTGCTGGTGTTTATACACTGTTTTTTGGAAAGACTTCCTCTATGCTCTTCATCACTTTTATATGTGCACATCAAGAGTATAATATCCTTAGAATTATTTTATTTTTGTTTCCTGATTTATGTACTGTAACTTGTTCATTTATCACTATATAGTCCCACCCATTTGGGTGTGATTCATGCAAATTGACTGATTATCGCTTTGTTATACCTTTTTAGCGCCGCACTTGTTTTTTCTTTTATTGTTCACTCACAGGTTGTTTCACTGTTAGTGCGGGCAGCTAGAAATATTTATACTAGCAGCCCAACTTTTTTCCGTCTTACTAGGTATAGTCTCTAGCATTCACAGAGATTTAAAAGAGATAGTGGGTGTTTAAGACAACCAGAGTCCAAGGTTTTAATATAAATTAAGTTAAGTTTAAATAATCCTGGTTGCATTTACTGCACTATACTGTAACCTACAAGATGCTAGAAGGTAATTACATGATAATTAACTGCAGCTTGTGGTAATGAGATTAAGTCAGATGTGTATTCTTCCGCTCACACTCACATTTATTTAGCGTCTATCAGAACTTGTCTTCTTCTATGGTAGATTGATCCTTTGTCTCAGTCGCTGCGCAGAAAATACATTTTCATTTTTAGCCAGCAGAGAGCAGCAGCGATATATCTGTAATTATACTTGACCATAAATCTTTGCCTGCCATACATACTATGTTCCTGATAGCTAATACTATTCTCTGTAATAATGTATTAACTGCTGCCATGGTCATTTATTTATTTAAATGTCTCCAAAGTTTCTCTGCCATTTCATTTCAGGCGCCACATAAATGTTTATACTGTAAACCTGCTGAGGTTTATAGACAATTATTGGTTTATAAGGGGCATATCAGGTTATTGATATCTATTTCTCAGAACATTTTTTTTCTTACCTTATTGGTGAGCCCTTAATAATATCCCCTACATTTTTTTAAATTAATATTGCAGCAGGGAGATGGAGGCAGCACCATCCTATCAATTTACAAATGGCAACAATTTATTTGTATTTTGTGGCTACATTTAAAAGGAGACATGTACAGTAGGAGAAACAGTGTGTAGTAGATTTTGAGAGGAGTCAAAAGCTTCACTATAGTTCAGGAAACATTAACCCCTTGCCACTATCCCCTATCCCCTTTAAAAAAAAAAAAGACCCCTTTCATGCTAAAACAGTGCTAATGCGACGGTCGTTTTTGCCGTGCTTTAGCAGCATCTTAGCGGTGCTTTTGCAGCGCTTTTTGGTCGCTAGCGGGGCGGATTTTACCTTAAAAAAAGGTAAAAAGTCATGTTTTGCAGTGCTTTCAAAGCGCTCTTAAAGGAGTTGTAAATAAAAAATAAATGTTTTGCTGAAATGACTGTTTACAGGGTATAGAGACATAGGGCCAGATTCAGCAACACTTGCGCTGGAGTAATTCGATATGCGCCGCGTAACTGTGAAGATGCGCCGTCGTTTCTATGTGCCCGTACCCACCAAACTAGATGCGCCCAATAACGGGCCATTTGCGACCGGCGGAACGTTCCAACGCCAGAGTATCGTCAGCGCTTAATTTCGTTTGGCGCATCAGTCGCGCCTATTGATTTCCCCTGCAAATATGCAAATGAGGGATTTTTCCCAATTCACGAACGGATTAGCACCATACGCTGGCTACATGCGCCGCGCGTATCTCGTCCGTCCGGCGCAAAGTTATTTCTACAAAAGGCTGCTTTATCTTTACTCCAGACGGTCACAGGTCAGCAGGAGAGCAGCTACAGCAGCGTTACCGACGAATAAGAGCTAGCTGAGCACCCCCACTTGCAGGACAACACCTCTGTCCATGCTTGTCTGTCAAATTTTACAGCCATGGAGGAAGACATCATAGGTCTCCATAGCCGAGATGACGGCTGACAGCTCCTGGGCATTAAAGTTCAGCTTTCTCCTGTGTGTTTGCGGGGAACGGGAGCAGCCATCTCAGAACAAAAGTAACTTCACTGCGGGAAGGGGGAACAGGATATACTTTAGTGCCGGAATGGCGCTTCTACGGGCGCATTTAAACGCCCAACGGAAGGCATTGTGCTGACGTTTCCCGTGAAGTGGTGCCGACGGAAGTTGTGAGCATGCGCACAAAGGGGGCGAGTGGAGCCTCACTCACTGCGCATGCTCCGTGATTGATGCGCTGAACGTAAGCCTCTGCGCTGGGCTCCGCCCATCATTTACATATGATCACACCCACTTCCCCTTGCGTCGGGTTACGCCAGCGCATTATCGTTACTCTGGCGCAAGTTTACGCGCAACTGCTATGTGAATAACAGTATTTGCGCTGAAAGGGTCGTCAGAGTAACGTAAATGAGAAGCGTTACTCTGGAGCAAAGATGCTCTCATCTACCTGAATCTGGCCCATAATAGTTAACTGATTCCTTTTAAAAACAATTAAAAATAGATAAAAATCAATCGTATAATGTACCTGTAGATTCTAGTTTCGTTTTTGCATCTTGTTTCCTGCCTCTCTGCCTTACAGAGCATACAGAGCCATAGAGCAGTGATGGTTTGGAAAACAAAAAACTAGAAACTAGACACACAGTAATCACACCGCCTTGATTAGTGACCACAGAGAAAAAGCTCCCATCACTGTGGTCATCAGGAAACAGACAACCAGGAAGTGTGGAGATCAGAGAATAATTACAGCAACTTGAGAGCAAAAACGAACAATGAGGACATGAAAACAGCACTGCCTTAACGTAAATGAAGCTATTAAGATAAAAACAAAAAAAAAAATCCTTTACAAACCCTTTAACCACTTGCTTACTGGGCACATATACCCCCCTCCTGCCCAGGTGCTTTAACTGACAATTGCGCGGTCGTGCGACGTGGCTCCCAAACAAAATTGACGTCCTTTTTTCGGCACGAGTAGAGCTTTCTTTTGGTGGTATTTGATTGTCTGTGCGTTTTTTATTTTTTGCGCCATAAACAAAAAAGAGCGACAATTTTGAAAAAAAATACAATATTTTTTACTTGTTGCTAATAATAAATATCCCAATTTAAAAAATCTTGGTAAAAAAAAAAAATCGCAATAAGCGACTGGTTTGTGCAAAAGTTATAGCGCCTACAAAATAGGGGACATAATTATTGTTTTTTATTTGTTTTTACTAGAAATTTTTATTGGGACTGCGACGTTATGGCGGACATATCGGACACTTTTGACACATTTTTGGCACCATTCACATTTATACTGCGATCACTGCTATAAATATGCACTAATTACTATATAAATGTGACTGGCATTGAAGGGGTTAACACTAGGGGGTGAGGAAGGGGTTAAATGTGTATCCTAGGTGTGTTCTAACTGTGGGGGGAGGGGGGGGGTGACTGGGGGAGGTGACCGATATGTGTTCCTATGTACAAGGGACACAGATCGATCTCCTCTCCAGAGACAGGACGCTGTCTCTGTGTAAAACGGCAATAAGAGATGATCTCATATGTTTATGAGATCATCTCTCATTGGCCGCATAGATCGCATCGCAAACGGCCACTCTGATTGGCCGTTCGCGGCGATCTGTGATTGGCTGTGTCCAAGGGACACGGCCAACACAATTTCCCCGCGGCGTGCTCTGGAGCTCGCTCGGGGAACGTGCTAGTGACAGGCCGTCAATTGACGGCTTGTTGGATATTTAGATCGGCGCTGAAGCCGTCATTCGGCTATAGCGCGGATCTCAACTAGTTAAGATGCTTTGGAAGCTGTGCCCATTCATTGCAATAGGCAGGGGTATTTTGGGAGTGCTATTTATAGTTCTCCCAACCCGCCTCGAAAATGCTGCTTGCAGGACTTTTTATAACGTCCAGCAAGCGCACCGCACCAGTGTGAAAGTACACACTACAAAGAATGGGAGGCAGTTTTCAGGTGTTTAGGCTATTTCTAGAGCTAAAACATCTATAAACTGCCTCAGTGTGAAAGGGGTCTAAAGGGTTCTGAACAATAGCAGGTGGATGCAGAGTTCCTGACCCTGTAACCAATATGCAGTGGATGCAGTGGTCACATGAATGGGAGCCCCTCCCTCCTGCTCCCGATTGTAAACCAGGAGCTTGGTCAGTGTTCTGGGAGAGCGCAGTGAGTGCAGTCTTTGCACAGAACAGCGAGGTACAGCGAGGTATAGCGAGGTACAATGGATGTACAAGTATGGCATGTGGGTGTTAAAGCAGAGTTCCACCCAAAAGTGGAACTTCCGCTTAAACCACTCCTTGCCCCCTTACATGCCACATAGTTTATTTTTAAATCATACATTGGGCCAGTGTGGTTACATATAATAATCGATAAATCCCATTAGGAGGGCCCCTAGGGATGATGAAATTAAGGCATCTGTGGTACATACAGGACCACTGTCCTGTTTAGGGTGCTGCTGGAGCATCTTCCCCTCTGGTAGGCTGAATAAAGACAGGTGAATTCAGTAACACCTTTGTGCCACTTTTGGTGGTATAGCCGTTTAAAAAAGACTGCAGCGGCTTTGGTAGCTTTACTGAAACATGCGGCAGATTATTTCATAAAGAGGCAGTATGGCTACACCAAATTTAAAAAGATCTATTTATAGTTTGTTAATAATGAAACTAGAAGTAATTAAGACCAGCTCTAAGTTAGTGTACAGAGACAGGCAGAGTGCCTGTCTCTGTACGCTGTGTAGCAGAGTGCCATGTTTGCCACTGCTAACCCCTGTGCACCTGTCACTGTTTGTCAGGGACACTGTCAGCTTCAGAGCATCCTAGCAACCAGTGACACTGACAGTGAGTGGAGCATAATGGGCAAGGTGAGACACTAGTTCTTCATCAGGTCCTCTCTTTGCTTGTGACCGACAGTAGGAAGTGGGCAGATTCTATAGCCATTGCCATGCTGTATATTGACTATATATTTGTCCACTGCCCGCTGTCCATCACCATGGAGTTTGTATGTTCTCCCTGTGCTAGCATGGGTCTCACTGGGTATCACCAAGGTCTGGTTTGTAAGTTATATTCTACCACAGGTTCTATATGCAGAGTCTCTTCTGAAGAAAGAATGTACTTGAAGTGTGAATATCCTTGATCTTCAGCAACTATGGTGGGCCCCAGAGATGTCACAAGGCAATGACAGGTCAAAGACACTTAAGGTAAAAGGTGTTATACTTTTTCATTAATGACCCTCCAATAGGTCAGGTGTATTGGTGTCTGCATGCAGTGTCCTTAAAACCAGTTTCAAAGATAAGGTGGGCTTGTGCCCGCTCACTAATCCAGCTGATACATGGGTTCTTAGACATGTGCATTCGTTTTCATTAGAATGCATTTTCGTCCGAAAATCAGTTTTTTTCATTATCATATTAACAAACGATAACGAAAGTGCAAGAAACGAAAATCGAAAGATCTGACATAAAAAAATGCTTTATTTTCATTTTCGTTGCGGTAAAAATTCGATATAGAGAGATTCGACATTATAGGGAAAAGATTTGACATCATAGAGAAAATATTCGACACTATAGAAATAATAGATTTGACATTTCAGAGAATAGATTTTGATTTGAGTCGTAAAGATTCGACGTTCCGTCGAATATACTTTGACCATTCACTAGTAACCAAAAAGATTTGACGTTCCATCCAATTTTTTTTTTTTGCCCATTCGATAGAAACCAAGTATTATTGGATTTTTGGACGAAAGCTATTCCCCAACGAAAAACTAAATAAATCAAAACAATTTTCGGGAGTAACTAAATCAATTTATTTTCCAAACGAAAACAAAAAAACGAAATGAAATATTCCAGTCTGCACATGTCTATGAGTTCTGTGAGGCAAGAAATCCCTGCTCAGGCTCTTGAATGTCCACAACCAGTTGTGAGGCCCCCGACTGGCCACCTGTGGACTCAGGGACTCGTCAATGGGACTGCATAGGTGTGCAGGGGATGTGGGCATGATCTGCAATGCAGCCAATGCGGTGACAGCCACACTGCACCCAGAAATGCAGCCCTAAGGGCAGGAGGTCCCAGCTCTGCATAGGCCAGGGTGCCCACCAACAGCACCCGGAGTAACAGCTTCCTTCTCTTGCAGCTGCGAAGCCTATGTTCCAAGAGAGCAAACCCACCCAGAAAAGTCCAATGTACAGTATCTGATTTCCCAGATATTCTTTGATCTTTCAGCCTTTTGGCACTTGTATTTTCAAACAATAGATAGTCTATGGCAGGGTTTTTCTACTCCAGTCCTCAAGGTGCCCCAACAGGTCATGTTTTCAGGCTTCCCATTATTTTGCACAGGTGATTTGATCAGTTTCACTGCCTTGTAATTACCACAGCTGTTTCATCCTGAAACATGACCTATTGGGGCGTCTTGAGGACTGGAGTTGAGAAACACTGGTCTCTGGTAACTCCAGGTGTCCAGACTACATGCCCCACAATCCTCTGCTATCAGGGAATGACGTTTCCTCTGCATTCAGGGAATTATGTGATTATCTCCTGGTTGAGCACTAGGGGGAACGTGTTACATGTATAGCATTAGAAGAACTGTTTCTGAGTGAAGATAGTATCAAGCCAGCGCTTGGCTACATAAGGAAAATGGAACAGGAGGACCTGTGACATGCAGAGGTGGGTGGAAAAAATCAAAACTCCCAGGTGGACAGGGGTAAGACTGGGGACTATGGCAGGAAGAACTTACTTTCAGAGTATGCTGATTTTTTTTTTTTGGGTGGACTGACCTTTGAAGACTTCAACCTTTTTTTGTAAAGAATTAATTATGTTGGGGATTAAACCCCTGATGTATTTCCACAGTAGCAATGATGGTGAACATTTTTAGAAGGATCACATACGTGTATATACATACAATACACAATTATCTGTTTATTATTGAAAGGTGACTTGGAAAACATAATTTTGTATATGGCAATGATAATAAATATGTTATTAATGATCCTATACCGTACATACAATAATCAGTTTATTCTTGGAAAGATGATTTGGTTACAAGGGTCAAATAAGGAGAACATTACTTTAAATATGAGCATTAATAATAAACATTGTGAGCCATGAACGCTAAAAATAATTTGCGTTAATTTCATATTAATACCCTATTGTTTTACACTTCATGGGTCATTTGTATTGAAAAATGTATACCATTACCGACAGCTTGATACCATTGATTCTGTTTGTATACATTACATTCTTCCTGTTGTATGATTAGCTCAAAGGACATAAGATATAATGTGCTGTGTAAGCAAATAAACAATATCTTAAAGGGGTTGTAAAGGTAAATGTTTTTTCACCTTAATGCATCCTATGCATTAACCACTTAGCAACCAGCCGCCGTCAAATAACGGCAGCAAGGTGGTTGCTTAACTCTAGGATCACGTTATATAACGTGATCCCAGAATCGCGCTCCCGCGCGCCCCCTGGGGCGCGCACCCGGGAATGTCCGTGACACGGATCGCGGTAAATGGCCGCTAATAGCGGCCATTTACCACGTGATCGCTCCGTCCAATGACGGAGCGATCACATGTAAACAAACCGGCGTCATTTGATGACGCCGGTTCCTCCCTCCTCCCTCCTCTCTCTGTACCGATCGGTACAGTGTGAGAAGAGAGAGCGGATGGCAGCAGCACTGTGGGATGGATCTGTGACTATTGCAGTCACAGATCCATCCATCCCTGCTCAGCCATCCCTGCATTAACCCCTTCCTTCCCTGTGCAATACCCCCTGCGCCATACTCTGCAATACCCCCTGCGCCATACTCTGCAATACCCCCTGCGCCATACTCTGCAATACCCCCTGCGTCATACTCTGCAATACCCCCTGCGTCATACTCTGCAATACCCCCTGCGTCATACTCTGCAATACCCCCTGCGTCATACTCTGCAATACCCCCTGCGCCATACTCTGCAGTACCCCTGCACAATACTCTGCAGTACCCCTGCACAATACTCTGCAGTACCCCTGCGCAATACTCTGCAGTACCCCCTGCGCAATACCCCTGCACAATACTCTGCAATACCCCCACACAATACTCTGCAATACCCCCGGCGCAATACTCTCCGTGCAATACTCTCCGTGCAATACTCCCTGCGCAATACACCCTGCGCAATACTCCCTGCGCAATACTCCCTGCGCAATACTCCCTGCGCAATACTCTGCGGTCGTTTTTTTTTTCAGGCTTCCCAGCCTAGAGGTGTGATGTGGGGTCTTATTGACCCCATATCTCACTGTAAAGAGGACCTGTCATGCTATATTCCTATTACAAGGGATGTTTACATTCCTTGTAATAGGAATAAAAGTAATCAAAACATTTATTTTTGGGGAAAAACATGTCAAACTAAAATAAATAAAGTAAAATGAACAATAAAAAATAAAATAAAAATGACAGCACCCCTGTCCCCGTGTACTCGTATACAGACGCGACCGCACATGCAAGTCCCGCCCACATATGAAAACGGTGTTCAAACCACACATGTGAGGTATCACTGCGAATGTTAGAGCGAGAGCAATAATTTTGGCCCTAGACCTCTTCTCCAACTAAAAACATGTAACCACTAAAAACAGTTAAAGCGTCGCCTATGGAGATTTTTAGGTAGCGACGTTTGGTGCCATTCCACAAGCGTGTGCAATTTTGAAGGGTTACATGTTGGGTATCTATTTACTCGGCTTAACTTCATCTTTCATATTATGCAAAAACATTGGGCTAACTTTACTGTTTTTTTTTTTTTTAATTACAAAACGGTTTTATTTCCAAAAAAAGCGTTAGAAAAATTGCTGTGCAAATACCATGCGCGATAAAAAGTTGCAACGACCGCCATTGTATTCTTTAGGGTCTTTGCTAAAAAAGCATATATATAATGTTTTGGGGTTCTATGTAATTTTCTAGCAAATAAATGATGATTTAGGAGAGAAATGTCAGAATTGATCTGGGTGTTCCAGAATGCCTGATGGTGCTCCCTGCATGTTGGGCCTCTGTATGTGGCCACGCTGTGTAAAAGTCTCACACATGTGGTATCCCCATACTCGGGAGGAATAGCAGAATGTGTTTTGGGGTGTAATTTGTGGTATGCATAGGCTGTGTGTGAGAAATAACCCGCTAATATGAACACTTTGTGGAAAAAAAATAAAAATAAAAAAAATCTTGATTTTGCAAAGAATTGTGGGAAAAAATGACAACTTCAAAAAACTCACAATGCCTCTTTCTAAATACCTTGGAATGTCTTCTTTCCAAAAAGGGGTCATTTGGGGGGTATTTGTACTTTTCTGGCATGTTAGGGTCTCAAGAAATGAGAGAGACTGTCAGTACATCAGATGTGATCAAATTGATACATTTTCAGTAATTGGTACCATAGCTTGTAGACCCTATAACTTTCACCCAGACTAAATAATATCCACATTTTTTTTGTTTTGTTACCAAAGATATGTAGCAGTATACATTTTAGGCCAAATTTATGAAGAAAAATTACTTTTTTGCAAAATGTTATAATATAAATGAAGAAAAATTCATTTTTTTTTACAAAATTTTCATTCTTTTTTCATTTATAGCGAAAAAAATAAAAACCGCAGAGGTGATCAAATACCACCAAAAGAAAGCTCTATTTGTGGGGAAAAAAGGACAAAATTTAATTTGGTTACATGTTTGGTTACATGTGTTGTATGACTGAGTTATTGTCATTCAAACTGTGAGCGCACCGAAAGCTGAAAATTGGTCTGGTTATTAACCTCTTCAGGTCCGCGCTATTGACATAATACGTCAGCAGCGCGGACCTGAGGCGCCAGGGTCACGTCTTCGGACGTGATTTACCTGTAATTCCCCTTGCGCGCCACAGGGTGGCGCGCGGCGGGGAAAAACAGTCCCGACGCATCACCGAGGATCCGATGCATGTACCCGGCGGCCGCGATGTCCGTCAGGTACACGCGATCGTCGGTGAGAGAGCAGGGACGTGGAGCTCTGAGTGTAAACACAGAGCTTCACGTCCTGTCAGTGAGAGGCGACTGATGCTGTTTCTCTTGTACATAGGGAGACAGCATCGGTCACCTCCCCCAGTCACCCCCCTCCCCCCACACAGTTAGAACACACCCAGGCAATACATTTAACCCCTTCCTCACCCCCTAGTGTTAACCCCTTCAATGCCAGTCACATTTATACAGTAATTAGTGCATTTTTATAGCACTGGTCGCTGTATAAATGTGAATGGCGCCAAAAATTTGTCAAAAGTGTCCGATGGGTCCGTCGCAATATCGCAGTCCCAATAAAAATCGCAGATCGCCGCCATTACTAGTAAAAAAAAAATATAAAAAAAAAAATCATAATTATGTCCCCTATTTTGTAGGTGCTATAACTTTTGCGCAAAGCAGTCACTTATTGTGATTTTTTTTTTTTATATACAAAAATACGTAGAAGAATACGTATCGACCTTAACTGAGAAAAAAAAATATAAAAAAAAAAAAAAAAAAATGGGATATTTATTATAGCAACAAGTAAAAAATATATATATATTTTTAAATTGTCGCTCTTTTTTTCATTATAACGCAAAAAATAAAAACCGCACGGGCAATCAAATACCACCAAAAGAAAGCTCTATTTGTGGGGAAAAAAAAGACGCCAATGTTGTTTGGGTGCCACGTCGCACGACCGCGCAATTGTCAGTTAAAATGACGCAGTGCCGGAAGCTGAAATTTCGCCTGGGCACGAAGGGGGTTTATGTGCCCAGTAAGCAAGTGGTTAAGGGGGTTTAAGTGCCCAGTGGTCAAGTGGTTAAGGTGAAAAAACATCCGACGGTACCGCCCCCCCGGGGGCCCCCGTTTCACTAACCTCACCCCTTGAAAGTCCTGGGCTCGTCCCTGTGATCCCCTTCGGTTCCCAGCCTGGCCGTTAATGGGCTAGGCTGGATGGTATGATAGCAGCGCAGCCATTGGCTGGCACTGCTGTCAATCACATCCGATGACGTGGCGTGTCGGGGGTGGGGCCGAGTGATACAGTCGGCGGCTATGCCCGATACAACTTTTATAGGAGAATTTGCTTCCTCTCTGTGTATCACCTGAAGTCAGTCACTTCACTGGGTATATATAACCGATTTTAGCCACTTTAACCACTTAAGGCCCTGACCATTTTACAGGTAAATGACCTGGCCCCTTTTTGCGATTCGGCACTGCGTCGCTTTAACTGACAATTGCACGGTCGTGCAACGTGGCTCCCAAACAAAATTGGCGTCCTTTTTTCACACAAATAGAGCTTTCTTTTGGTGGTATTTGATCACCTCTGGCGTTTTTATTCTTTGCACTATAAACAATGCAGTATTTTTTACTTTTTGCTATGAAAAAATCCCCAAAAAATAAATTAAAACATTTTTTTCCCTCAGTTTAGGCCGATACGTATTCTTCTACATATTTTTGGTAAAAAAAAAAAACGCAATAAGCGTTAATTGCTTGGTTTGCGCAAAAGTTATAGCGTTTACAAAATAGGGGATAGTTTTATGGCATTTTCTATTAATAATTATTATTTTTACTAGTAATGGCGGTGATCTGTGATTTTTTTCGTGACTGTGACATTATGGCGGACACATCGGACACTTTTGACACATTTTTGGGACCATTGTCATCTTCACTGGCAGTGAAGGGGTTAACCAGGATGGGGCGCTGTAGGTGTTAAGTGTGCCCTAAGGGAGTGTTCTTACTGTGGGGGGCGTGGCTGTGCATGTGACATCACTGATCATCGTTCCCTAACACAGGGAACAGACGATCAGTGACAGCCACACTAGGAAGCACGGGGAGAGGTTTGTTTACACTTACCTCTCCCCGTTCCTTCTCTCCGTGACCCGATCTGGTCGTGAGCTCACCGCCGAAGGCGCGCTGCATGACCCACGGCTGGGCTCTGAAAGGTTTGTGTTCTTTTGGGATAGCGCAATTATTATTCACATTTATACAAGCATTTACCAATAGAAGAATTAGCGTGTGCCATGTGTGCGGTAAAGCGAGTGTCATAATTGCAGCACACAATCAAGCTCACTAGGACTCTGCTTATTCTGTGCCCTTTTAGCCGATATGCACTAATGGCAGCAGGGTGCTTGCTACAGATGAAAAACCTTGTTGTATGTTATCAAAAAATATTTAACAACATTTCTATAATCTAAAACCTGGAAAAATTATATAAATCTAATAATTCAGCAGTCTGCAAAAAAACAAGCTAGATGAACGTGTTATTGGAATTTTCATCCCTAAGGATAGAATTTGCAAACATCCTATAATGATATATTTTCTTTCACTGAAACGTATATTAGGAGTTTTGGGTCTAAGTTAAATAGGTTGTTGGTATTCTACTAAGTGATTTAACCTTTTGTTGGCAAAAACATTTTATCTGAAAACTAGCAAATATGTGTCCTTGCTTGAACAGGAAATTCAGAAAGAAGACAGGTTATAAACGATATTAATATAAATATAAACAGTGCAGCGCTAAACATCAAAATACACAATCTTTAATAATAGTGTGAAAATAAAATAGCAGAAAATTTAAATACAATAAAAGAACTGCTATATACTGTATTTATTGGCGTATAACCCTCACTTTTTTACCCTGAAAATAGATAGAGGGTAAACTGTGCCTGTGTGTTATACGCAGGGGGCTGTGGAAAGTTTTTTCCTGAAACTCCCCTCTTAAAGTTAGGGTGCGTGTTATACGCCCATAAATACGGTAGTTCATATAAGTAAGTCCATCAACTTTGTGATTCCAAGTAATGATGATCTATAACCCAATGAATGAAAAAGCAGGATCACTGCTCTGAAAAAACTTCTGCCACCAAATGAGATATAAGGAGGCTTACCAGAATGTCCTATTCAGTTTATACTAAATGGGTCAGACAGACAGTGGTGTATCAATACCCAAATATAGACAGCTTGCTGCAATTCTCTTTAATTGTTCTTATGACGAATGGGAAGGTTATTGAACAGACACCGAAACCAGTATAAAAAAGTACTTCAGAATCTAAGTCGAAATCCTCTCACCAGTGCTCCATTAGGACATAAATCCAAGGAGAATCCCCAGATGAGGTCTGACTGAGATGAAACGCGTCGGTTCCATTGTCCTGCCTATGCCACTATACCTTGATGCATCTTTCTATCAATGCCTTTTGATGTTTGTTAAAATATGATTGTTCTATCCTTTTTTTTTTAAATACATTTAATATGCAGTTTTACACTATGTTGGGTCTTCTGTCCTTTCTCCTTGGATTTATGTCCTAATGGAACATTAGACCTGTGTGTGTGTGGGACTTTCTGTAGAAATCAGATTGATTTCTATGTGTTACTGCCCTATACTAAACACATTGGGCCAGATTCAGATACAATTACATTGGCGTAGAGTATCAGAGATACACTGCGCTGCCGTATTTAACCAGGCTGTACGACGAATCCTGGTAGATTTTGTCCCTTACGGTACGGCGGCGTAGTGTATTTCTCTCCGCGTAATCGAAATACGCGATTAGGGGGCGTGAAGCATTTAAATTAGTCGCGTCCCTGCGGCGATCGAACTGCGCATGCTCCGTTCAGAAATTTCCCGCCGTACATTCCGTGAAATAACGTCGTTGCGTCATTTTTTGTTTGAGTAGCGTCGTTTACGGACATTCCTATTCCCGGACGTTGTACGTCAAAAATAAAAAAAGACGTCGGAAAACGTTGAAATTCGACGCGGGAACGACGGCCATACTTAACATGGGCTGTCTAATATTAGACCAGCAAAAAGCTGGTATAACTTTACGAGGCAAAAAGATGACTAAAGATGCCGTAAGAGATTGCGATTGACGTTCGTAACTTCGTGGATCGTCGGCAAAAGCTCATTTGCATACCCCGACGCGGAAAACGACGGGAACTCCACCCAGCAGCCGCAATTTTATTGCAGCGTAGATCTGAAGGTGTACGAACACGTAAACCAGTCGGATTGAAGCCCGCAGCCGTATTTTCATGGTTTGAGGTTTCAGAGTAGTGAAAAAAACGTGCGTAATTCGAAAGTACTCCAGTCTAACGCGAGATAGACAGGAGTAAGGGCTCTGTGAATCTGGCCCATTGATTTTGCCATTTGCACTGCTTATAGAATAAACCTGAAAGTGAATTAAAAACTATATGCAACCTGTAAGAGATTCTTTTAGCATACTTTTACTGGTCTGTCATTCTGCTATGGTGGAATTACCACAGCAAGCAGAAGGTTGTAGGCCAGTAATCACTTCCAAGGGAGGGGAAGCACAGGACTTGAGTATTCACAAATACATGTGGAAAAGGTTTATAAGCCTTAAAGGGTGTGAATTTTAAACTACTCATACTTACCCAATATAGACATCCTGATGTATACCGAAGCTTACACAGTTTTTTTTTTTTTTTTAGAATGAATACAAAATAAATAACAGATCCCTCCAGTACATATAATACCCCCCCCCCCCCCACTGGGACATTGTATTACACCAATGAGTGACTGCAGTTAATTGGCTGCAACCACTGACCGATTGAAAATGTTCCAACATGTTACTTCAACAGAAGTCAATGAAACAATCAAGTTCTGTCGACGGGTAGTTCACACTGACGAGAGTCACTTTGGGCGGAGGGCTTGTGGAACCCAGCTTACCTTGGAAAGCTCAGAGTGAACTGTGTGTGCAGGAGTGAAAATCGCACTGGTCACATGGATACTGGAGAGTAAGCTGTGTGTGCAGGAGTGCAGATCTCATCGGTCACATGGATACTGGGGAGCGAGCCGTGTGTGCAGGAGTGCATATCTCACTGGTCACATGGATACTGGAGAGTGAGCTGTGTGTGCAGGAGTGCAGATCTCACTGGTCACATGGATACTGGGGGTGAGCTGTGTGTGCAGGAGTGCAGATCTCACTGGTCACATGGATACTGGGGGGTGAGCTGTGTGTGCAGGAGTGCAGATCTCACTGGTCACATGGATACTGGGGAGCGAGCCGTGTGTGCAGGAGTGCATATCTCACTGGTCACATGGATACTGGGGAGTGAGCTGTGTGTGCAGGAGTGAAGATCGCACTGGTCACATGGATACTGGAGAGTGAGCTGTGTGTGCAGGAGTGCAGATCTCATCGGTCACATGGATACTGGGGAGCGAGCCGTGTGTGCAGGAGTGAAGATCGCACTGGTCACATGGATACTGGAGAGTGAGCTGTGTGTGCAGGAGTGCAAATCTCACTGGTCACATGGATATTGATAAATAAGCTGTGTGTGCAGGAGTGCAGATCTCACTGGTCACATGGATACTGGGGGTGAGCTGTGTGTGTGCAGGAGTGCAGATCTCACTGGTCACATGGATACTGGGGAGTGAGTTGTGTGTGCAGGAGTGCAGATCTCACTGGTCACATGGATACTGGGGGTGAGCTGTGTGTGCAGGAGTGCAGATCTCACTGGTCACATGGATACTGGGGGTGAACTGTGTGTGCAGGAGTGCAGATCTCACTGGTCACATGGATACTGGGGAGTGAGTTGTGTGTGCAGGAGTGCAGATCTCACTGGTCACATGGATACTGGGGAGTGAGTTGTGTGTGCAGGAGTGCAGATCTCACTGGTCACATGGATATTGATAAATAATTTGTGTGTGCAGGAGTGCAGATCTCACTGGTCACATGGATACTGGGGGTGAACTGTGTGTGCAGGAGTGCAGATCTCACTGGTCACATGGATACTGGGGAGTGAGTTGTGTGTGCAGGAGTGCAGATCTCATTGGTCATATGGATACTGGGGAGCGAGCCGTGTGTGCAGGAGTGCAGATCTCACTGGTCACATGGATATTGATAAATAAGCTGTGTGTGCAGGAGTGCAGATCTCACTGGTCACATGGATACTGGGGAGCGAGCCGTGTGTGCAGGAGTGCAGATCTCACTGGTCACATGGATACTGGGGGGTGAGCTGTGTGTGCAGAAGTGCAGATGTCACTGGTCACATGGATACTGGGGAGCGAGCCGTGTGTGCAGGAGTGCAGATGTCACTGGTCACATGGATACTGGGGAGCGAGCCGTGTGTGCAGGAGTGCAGATCTCACTGGTCACATGGATACTGGGGAGCGAGCCGTGTGTGCAGGAGTGCAGATCTCACTGGTCACATGGATACTGGGGAGCGAGCCGTGTGCAGGAGTGCAGATCTCACTGGTCACATGGATACTGGGGAGCGAGCCGTGTGTGCAGGAGTGCAGATCTCACTGGTCACATGGATACTGGGGAGCGAGTCGTGTGTGCAGGAGTGCAGATCTCACTGGTCACATGGATACTGGGGAGCGAGTCGTGTGTGCAGGAGTGCAGATCTCACTGGTCACATGGATACTGGGTAGTGAGCTGTGTATGCAGGAGTGTAGATCTCACTGGTCACATGGATATTGGGGAGAGAGCCGTGTGTGCAGGAGTGCAGATCTCACTGGTCACATGGATATTGGTAAATAAGCTGTATGTGCTGGAAATCAGATGTGGATACTGGGGAGTGAGCTGTGTGTTATTGAGTGAAGATTTCATTGGGGACATGGCTTACTAGGGAGTGATCTGTGAGTGCTGGAGTATACATCTCATTGGGGCATATGGATACTGTGGAGTGAGCGGAGTATACTAGAGTGCAGATCTTAATGGGAACATTAATTGGAACATTGATTGGCCCACAGCTGTCACATAGCACCTGGCACCCTGTACCAAATGATTAGCATTAGCCAAGTACAGCATGTCAACAGTAAGCAAGCTGTCATGAATGGAAAGCCATTCGTGATGGTTAACTATTTCTTATAGCAGTGATCATCACTGTCCTGGTATTTTAGGGCCTCAAGAAATTAGTCAGTACATCACAATTGGTCATTTTTCAAATATATGCGCCATAGTTTGTAGACTCTATAACTTTCACACAGACTAAATAATATGCATTGATTTGGGTTATTTTTAACAAATAAATGTAGCAGACTACATTTCATCCTAAATTTAGGAAAAAAAAAAATATTCGTTTGCAAAATCTTATAACAGAAACAAAGAAAAAAAAATTCTTACAAATTGGTGGTCTCTTTTTTCATTTTTATATACCAAAAAAAAAAAAAAACAGCAGGGATTTAATATCACCTAAACAAAGTTTTATTTGCATGAAAAAATTATAAAAATTTAATGGGTGCAGTGATCTCCTTTAGATCTGCCATTAATTATGTAGTGCAAGGGCCTGCCTGATTGGATAGATAGGTGTTTCCACCTATTATATCAATTTGGTAAATTTAAAGAAGATTGTACAATCAGATTGTATAGTGTATGGCCACCTTTATACACCTAACATTACTATTTGCGCTTTCATTGCCATTGATTGTTAACAGCACACCAATCACAGAAGCAAACACACATTTTGCCATGTGTAAAACGAGTGGCAAACACACAGTAAAGAAAATGCAACCCACAAAAGCCAAAGCGTCCCATATGCCACATATAGCACATCCCATTAAAATCAACGGGCTGCCCTATGCGTGCCACAATAACAACAAGACACAAAATGTTCGCTCCCACTATGCTAGATGTGAATGGGGCATGAAAGTGAAATTAGTGCGATAACACAAGAACAACAAGGCTCCATTCAGATCTGTGCAATTCCTTGCATTTCAGAAATGTGCTGCACCAAAAATCACAGTAAAAAACTCACCAAGTTCCACTCTAAAGAAAGTTCTGAACAGGGGCGGACTGACAACTCATGGTGCCCCAGGCAACAGAAGATTATAGGGCCCCCGGGCTTACAGATGGCCACCACCACGCCAGGAGGCAGTGCAGAGGAGGGGCAGCTAAAATCTCAGGATTTTCACATCAAAAGCATGTCGGTTTCGGACATAACAGGGACAGATGTAAAAAAAAAACATACTGTCCCTGGTTTTACAGAGCCTGGCAACCCTGATGGGGCCCCCTAGTGTCATGGTCAGTCCGCCCCTGGTTCTAAAGCTTCTTTTGTGGCGATTGTTGCATGTAGGGGAGCTCATTCAGGTGGGTCCAAAACACCCCCCCCCCCCCTGCTAAAAAATACAAATAAATAAAATGTGGTAATTTGGTGAGAAGGGTGATCACTGATTGATTGCATTTCACTTAAAAAATGTGCAGCTGGGAATGGGAGGGTGGATGATGCAGGGTGTGTGCTAATGAGGTCAGATGATCAACTCCATCCTGTGTCATGACCTACAGTCTGTAAGGACGTAAGACAGAAATAATGGATGGAGGACACTAAAGGCAATGGCGTCCCTAGGGGGGGCAGAGGGGGCCCTGACCCCCCAACATTATGCTGTTCCCCACCATGTGCCCCACCAAAAATGTATTTATTATTTTTTTTGCATTTTTTATATTTTGCTCGGGCCACCGCTGGAGTAACAGTCTCTCCTGAGAGGGAGAGCATCCACAGTCAGCTCCTGCGGGGGATTTCTCCCCCCTCCATCTGCTCGCTGACACTGCATAATGCAAGCGTTCACACAGCCATCCGATCTGCTCCTTCCCCTACATTACTGCTGCTAGGTGACCAGCTGGGGGCTCGGCTCTCTATAACCAATAGTGCCAGCCTTCCCCTGCATGCACCCATAATGTCACCAGCACTAGGTCCTAATAGACTGCCGCTGCTGCCAAGGAGACCAGACCAGCGCTGTCAATAGCAGGGACAGGACAGCTGGGGAACCCCACAGTGGCAGAACACCAGGGCCCGGTGGCAAGAAAACCTTTGCAACCCTGAGGCCGCGTAAAAAACACGCCCGAGAACCTCGTCGGGCTAAACTCATCGTACCGCCCGACGAGGTTCCCGATGAGCGGTCGGAAAGCTCGTCGAGCCAAATTTCCTCATTGAACAATGAGGAAAAAGAGAGCATGCTCTCTATTTTGGCGCGACGAGCTTCCCGACGGGATGCTTGTCGGAAGTGTACACACGACCGAGAACCTCGGCAGAATATGTCTCCCAGCGAGCTTCTCGCTGGATTCTGCCGAGAAGCTCGGTCGTGTATATGGCGCCTGAGAGTTCTCCCACTGCTTTGGACCCATATATTTTTTTGGTGTGCTGGTAACATATATCTCTTGTTTTCTGCCACTGGGGGGCCCCAGTATAGTATGAAGGGAGCTCACTTCAGAACATGTGAAAGGGCCCGTTATGGGATCGTAGTAAAGGGCCACAGGATATATATAGATGTATATATAATTACATTTTATAGTTGGCCCCCCTACTTTTGTCCTTGTCCCCCCATGTGCCCCCCCCCCCCTAAATATGAAAGCTGGAGACGCCACTGACTAAAGGTAAGTGTCTGTAAATTTTATGGAAAGCTTTGATATTTTTGCAAAAAAAGTACATGAATACTAGATTGGTACATAGAGGAGCTGGAATTTAGAAAGAGGGTGATTGGCAACTATGCAGAGCTGCACCAGATTTTGGACTCTTCAGTTTTAGTAAATTCAACCCCATTGTAAACAGAGGGAAAGCTCTGATATGGACATTAAAAGTATACCATACAACTAACAGCGAATTTCAGGGAGATGTACTTTCTGTACAAACAGCACTCCACAGAATCATAACTCATATGACCGTGGTGTTATAACAACATTACACATGGAACATGCCGTTGGCAAAAGTCCTGTCTTGTTTCATGTTACCTATATTTTATTATAGATCCAATTCAACTCTGGCCTATAACTCCCCTAACTTGATTCAGGAATAAAGCATATTACTCACCATAATGAAATTAAGTCATAGAAAATGTCTCTCCATTCTTATTTGATGCCTTGGGTAAATCAGACCAAAACAAATGTAGACATTATCTTTCATTTCTGGTTTACAAAAGCTCTGTGATAATGTAATAGATGCATGAAATATCACTGACTATCCGGTTAAAGTGCAGTCGGAGGCAGCATGTGAATACAAAGTATGAGAAGTAGAATTATTCGTGTAACTTGCAATTCAGCTGAAATGACCGGCACTGAAAAAGACAGGAGACACTAATATCCGATTTATGACAATACAAATACTGTAAAAATAGCAGACTGGGAAATAATAAGGATACGGAAAGAAGTTAGAGGAGATTAAAAGAAGGAGAGAGAGGGACAAGAGGTAAAAAGTTGACGCGAGGAAAAGAAAGAGAGGACAAGTGAAGCAAAGATGGAAGTCAAAAGGAGAGATGATGACAGGAGAGGAGAAAGTGGAAGTCATAAGGAGAGAAGAGGACATGAGAGAAGGCAGAGGTAAGGAGAGATGAGGGCAGGAGAGGAGAAGGTGGAAGTCATAAGGGGAGAAGAGGACATAAGAGAAGGCAGAGGTAAGGAGAGATGAGGGCAGGAGAGGAGAAGGTGGAAGTCATAAGGGGAGAAGAGGACATGAGAGAAGGCAGAGGTAAGGAGAGATGAGGGCAGGAGAGGAGAAGGTGGAAGTCATAAAGAGAGAAGAGGACATGAGAGAAGGCAGAGGTAAGGAGAGATGAGGGCAGGAGAGGAGAAGGTGGAAGTCATAAAGAGAGAAGAGGACATGAGAGAAGGCAGAGGTAAGGTGAGATGAGGGCAGGAGAGGAGAAGGTGGAAGTCATAAAGAGAGAAGAGGACATGAGAGAAGGCAGAGGTAAGGAGAGATGAGGGCAGGAGAGGAGAAGGTAGAGGCGAGGAAACAAAGGAAGGAGGAGGATAGGAGATAAGGAGAAAAGAGGATATAGCAGGAAAATGTAGAGGTGAGATGAGGAAAGAGAGAGAATGATAGCAGAAGACAAGAAGAAAAATAAAAGAGAGGAGAACAAGAGAGGAGAAGATAGAGGTGAGGACAAGAAAGAAAAAAGTAGGAGGACGGAGAAGAGAGCAGGACAGGAGATGAGAGAGAGAATATAATGGTAGGGAAAATAAAGAAAAAGGAGGGCAAGAAAGGAGAGGGGAAATAGGATGAGAAGAAGCAGAGGGGAAGATAGGTTAGAAGAGTGGAAGATAGAGGAGAAGATAGAAAAAGTAGAAGGGAAGAATAAGGGAGGAGAGGAGAAGGAAAAAGAAAAGTGAGAGAAAGGAGAAGAACTGAAAGAGGAGAAGGGTAGGAGAGGAAGGATAAAGGAGAGGAAAGTAGTATAGAGAAGAGGAATAAACATGGAGAGGAAGGAAAGATGAGAGGAAAGAAAAAGGAGAGGAGAGAAAGGAGAAGAGGAAAGGAAGGACAAAGGAGGGGTGGAAAAGAAGAAAAAGGGAGAAGAGATTGAAAAGAGAAGGAGAGGAGAAGAAGGAACAAGGAGAGGAGAGAAGATGAGAGTAAGGAAAAAGGAGATTAGAGGAATGAAAAAAAGGAGAGGAAGGAAAAAGTAGAGGAGATGAAGGAGTAGAGGAAAGAAAAAGGACAGAGGAGGAAGGAGGAGAGAAGACGAGGCTTATGCCTTGTACACACAAGCTGAATTTCCAACAGAAAAAGTCAGACGGAAGCTTTTCATCGGATATTCCATCCATGCGTATGCCCCATCGGACTTTAATCCGTCAGAAATTCAGACGGTATTAGATAGAGAACATGTTCTTAATTTTTCAGATGAAAAAAATTCTATCGGAATTTCCGTTCATCTGGATGCAATTTCCGACGGACTAAAAACCATGCATACTCAGAATCAAGTGGACGCATGCTCGGAAGCATTGAACTTAATTTTTCTCAGCTCGTCGTAGTGTTGTACGTCACGCGTTCTTGACGGTCGGAATTTGGTGTTACCGCGTGTATGCAAGACAGCTTGAGCGGAATTACGAGTTTTTTTTTCCGACGGGAAAACCGGTCGTGTGTACAGGGCATTACAACATAGGATTTAATGGAATGGTGTCACCAAGGTCCATTGGTGGCACAATTTCATAAAATATGATATAGTAAGTCTGGCTATAGATTGCAGATATGTCGCTGAGGGTAATTGTAGTTCAAAGTTGCATTGCAGAATTAAGTAAGCCACTACGGCCCAGGTTAAATTTAGCAAGCAAATCAGGGGCAGCACAAATGGGAAGCTAAAGTAAAAATGTTGCAAGAATGGGAACTTGAACTCAACATTATGTTTTTGGATGTGCTTTTGGGCAAAAAAGCTGAATATCAACAATAGATTTCAGTTTACTATAACTTTAAGGAGACTGGGGTTTATTATTAGAAGCATATTAGCCATTGTACATCTGTACAGATCCATGTGATTTGAGCTAATTACAAACCCATCTTAAGCCCTGGTTCACACTGGTGCGTTTTGACATGCGATTTGGCATGTCAAATCGCATGTCAAAACGGCGGATTTTGCCGCAAATTGCCGGCAATGGCAGTGTCCTAATCGGTGCGACGCTGCATCTGCGGCATTGCACCGATTTCAAAAAGTAGTCTCTGTACTACTTTTTGCGATTTCAGCCTGCGATTTACATTGACATCTGTGCAGAAACCTGCACAGATGTCTCTGAAATCGCGGCAGAAATCGGGACTGCCGGGCGGGAGTGAAATCGTGCGAGTTCAGCTGAACTCGCACTGCTTCACTCCCGCAGCCCAGTGTGAACCAGGGCTTACTGATAGTGAATGACAACTGAAGGTGTTGGGGTTTTAGGTTACATAGGCTGTTGTTGGAAATGTACACCTCAGTTGCATTGCCTGTAGTTCTTATGCTAGAGGGAACTTTGGCATGGCTTTAGAAAACATGTGTTTGTAAGTTAGATGCACAGATTTCCTTCATGTATTACCCTTTAGATATATACTATGGGCCAGATTCTCAAAAGAGATAAGACACGCCGTTGTATCTCTGTTTCTTGCCCTGTGTATCTATGCGACTGATTCTTAGAATCAGTTACGCATTGATTTGGCGTAGATCCGACTGGCGTAAGTCACTTACACCGTCGGATCTTAGATGTAATTCTACGCTGGCCGCTAGGTGGCGTTCCCGTCGATTTCAGCATCGAATATGCAAATGAGCATGATACGCCGATTCCCGAACGAAGTTTGCGCGCCGTCGACGTAGTTTACGCAGTTTGCGTACGCGTAAGGTTACCCCTGCTATATGAGGGGTAACCTTGCGTAGGTCCAGCGTAAGCCATGTTAAGTATGGACGTCGGGACAGCGTCGTGTTTTTCCGTCGTTTACGTCATTTGCGTAACTGGTCGCGAATAGGCCTGTTTGTTAATTACGTTGCCGTCAAAATCAGAGTATTTGCGGCGTACTATGGAGCATGCACAGTGGGCTACGTTTAGGGCCGGCGCATGCGCAGTTCCTTCGGCGCGGGGGCACGCTTAATTTAAATACAGCACGCCCCCCTTCTTCCCTATTTGAATTAAGCGGCCTTGGGCCGTCCCCTTTACGCTACGCCGCCGCAAATTACGGAGCAAGTGCTTTGAGAATACAGCACTTGCCCGTAAATAGTGCGGAGGCGTAGCGTAAAGGGGATACGCTACGCAAAAAAAGGGCAGATCTACGAGAATCTGGCCCTACAGTATGCATGTCCATCTAATCTAATTGATGTCCATGATAGAGCAAGCCAGCTTAAAGGGTAACTTCACTTTTACAGAAAAAATATAGCAAATAAACAAACAAAACTGCAAATACCAATGCTATAAATGTAATATTAAAAATGACTTTCCTCTTCAATCTGAAGCCACTGTAATTTTCTGTAAATTTCAATGCTATATGGTAACCTGGAGGCACCCAAGAAATGTAATTTCCTGCTTGTCTGATCGGATCACTGATTTTCCCAGAGTCTGCACTAAAATACAAGCCAGATTTCAGCCTCCCACCCCCCTTGCCGCAATAGGAAATTCAGTTTTGGTACAATACTGCCCAACAGTTGAATGCTTCTAAAGAAATGCAGACCTTGTATCATTTCTTATTACAATACTGAGAGTACATCAGCTGATTATGACCCAAGCCCTCTCATTTAGAATGAATCTGCAAAGGACACAGTGTAACACACACAGCCATTTCTTCATAGCAACAAAAGGTAGGAATCTGCTACAAAGTTTGATAAAATCCTTATGTACATTGATCACCCCGATGTGATACCTTTTTTTTCTCAGTAAAAATGGGATTCCTTTTGTAAGGGTTAGTTACCTTCACAGAAAAAAATGTAAAGATGAACTTAAAAACATAGTGTCAGCACTGACCAATCAGAATCCATCTGGTCCATCCTGGAAGCACTGATGGAGAAGAGGGAGAAAAGTGGGGTTTTTAAATCTCCAGCCTGCTGGAGCAGCTGCGGTGATTCGGACATCTTGCGAACCCTGGAGGTAGGTAAAGCGGGGGACAGGGTGAGGAGGGTGTCCAGTGTTAGTTCACCTTTACATTTTTTCTGCAAATGTGAAATATTACTTTAAGTTTGTACCAGCCATTTGATAGGCCTGTCTTGCTGTCTGTAAGAAACAGGAAGCCAGTTTAGGAATACCTCTTCAAAATGAAAACAGAGGTTCCTAGGGGCGGACTGACAACTCATGGGGCCCCCAGGCAATAAAAGATTATGGGGTCCCCGGACTTTCAGATGGCCACCAGGCCAGGAGGAAGTGCAGAGGCGGGGCAGCTAAAATCTCAGGATTTTCACATCAAAAGCATGTCAGTTTCGGACATATCAGGGACAGGTGTAAAAAAACACACAGACTTTTACATACTTTCCCTGGTTTTACTGAGCCTGGCAACCCTGATGGGGGTCCCCTAGTGGCATGGGGCCCTCGGGCGGAGTGACTCAATGGTCAGTCCGCCCCTGACTAGGTATTAAGCAAAAAGATTAACACTAACAAACCATATCTATCCCTGGATGAAATGTAAAATATCTGAATTAGTGGGCTGTGTTGCTTGTATGCAGTTTAAATCTCAATTTTCAACTCTGAATGGAGTATTCCTTTAAAGTAGGCCATGTGTGAGAATGGAGGAAGATACTGGAGTTTTAGCTACGGATTCTTTCATTGTACAGTATTCTTTAAATATTAATGTATAGTATGCTTTTCTAATACAGTGCACCTTTAAAGTTGTGCCTTGTGTTTTTTTTTTTCACTATGTTCCTTATTGTGATTTTCAGTAAAAGACGAATACTTTACCATTTCTTGCTAAGAGACCTGGTGGAGTTTTTTTTTTTTTTTTTACCTTTTACTCGATAATGAGGAAAGTTATACTTTTTCTGTCCTTTGAAAGATGAAACAGATGACAATTGAAGTATGACTCCTCATTTAAAACGCATAGGTTTTGAAATAATTTAGAGACCACATAAAGCAACGTCGCTCTTATTAGATAAACTGGCAGTGGCGACGAAAAATACAAATTAACTGACTAAAAATGTCAAACACCCACCTTCAAATATTTAACAAGGCCGGCCGCATCAGATTCATGCAGCGGAACTCCTACAGTGTTTTGCAAACCACGGTCAAGCAAATGAGGGCAACAGAAAATATTCTGAAAAGCGTAAAATTAATAGCAGAGGGCAAAAATAGAAGAAAATTGAAATACATTCTTAATGAGTTAACAGCCGCAGTGTGTTTTATAGATGACAATTATAAATGCTTTGCAAAGTTTAGGCAATTTGCAGACAGCAGGAGATACAATTTTTAATTTACTATATTAAAGGTAAAGACAAAATAACCATTACTTTTATATATCTCTGTTTGCATACAACGGTGATATTGCTGTGCCTGTGCTAGAGCCGATGTAGGCGGCCTCCTTTTAGAGGCCATCTGGGTTTCACCTGCTTTGGGCTGCACTTTAGGCCGCGTACACACGATCGGTCCATCCGATGAGAATGGTCCGATGTGTCAGAACGCGGTGATGTAAAACACAATGAAGTGCTGAAAAAAATGAAGTTTAATGCTTCCAAGCATGCGTCGACATGATTCTGAGCATGCGCGGGTTTTTGAACTGATACTTTTGCGCACCAACGATCGGTTTGGACCAATAGTCAGGCATCCATCAGTCCCATTTTAAAGCAAATTTTAAAACTTTGGTCCGAAGGACAACAGACCGATGGGTGGTACACTTCAGTCCATTTTCATCGGCTTAGACCGATCGGGTGTACGCGGCTTTATAGTTTTGCCAAGCGGAGTCCATCATATCTAAATCGGACATAGATAAAACAGTCATTCAGACCAGTGTTTTTAAACCTTTTTTAGTCGAGACACCCTTTAACCACTTAAGACCGGGACCATTATGCGGGTTAAGGACCTTGCCCCTTTTTGCGATTCGGCACTGCATTGCTTTAACTGACAATTGCGCGGCCGTGCGACGTGGCTCCCAAACAAAATTGGCGTCCTTTTTTTCCCATAAATAGAGCTTTCTTTTGGTGGTATTTGATCACCTCTGCGGTTTTTATTTTTTGCGCTATAAACAAAAATAGAGCAACAATTTTGAAAAAAGTTCAATATTTTTTACTTTTTGCTATAATAAATATCCCCCAAAAATGTTTAAAAAAACCTTTTTTTTCCCCTCAGTTTAGGCCGATACCTGTTCTTCTACCTATTTTTGGTTAAAAAAAAATTACAATAAGCGTTTATCGATTGCAAAATTTATAGCATTTACAAAATAGGGGATAGTTTTATTGCATTTCTATTAATATTTTTTTTTTTTTTTTACTACTAATGGCGGCGATCAGCAATTTTTTTTCATGACTGCGACATTATGCCGGACACTTCGGACAATTTTGACACATTTTTGGGACCATTGTCATTTTCACAGCAAAAGGTGCTATAAAAATGCACTAATTACTATGAAAATGCCAATTGCAGTTTAGGATTTAACCACTAGGGGGCACTGTAGGGGTTAAGTGTGACCTCATATGTGTTTCTAACTGTAGGGGGGTGGGGCTGGACGTGTGACGTCAGTGATCGTCTTTCCCTATATTAGGGAACAGACGATCACTGACACTGCCCCAATGAAGAACGGGGAAGGTTCTTCAGCTCCGGTGACTGGCTCCGCGGGTTCCGCGGGCGCGGTCACGGTGCGCTTGCGACCCCAGGGCTGGGCCTTAAAGAAACACGTACAGGTACGTGCTTGTGCCAAGCCGTGCCATTCTTCCGACGTATATCGTCGGTAGGGGGTCCTTAAGTGGTTAAAAATAATGGACAGTTTCGAGGCACCCCATTCTAAAGTGAAAAAAAACTATTCTACTGCCTTGTACACACAACCGTTTTTCATAACGAGAAAAATGCAATTTTTTAAACTGGTCATTAAAAAATATTGTGTGTGGGCTCCAGAGCATTTTTCTTGATGTGAAAAATGGGCATTAAAAATTTAGAACATGCTGTATTTTTTCTCGTCGTTTTTTACAGAGTATTTTAATAAAGACTGGCATATATTACTGCCTACAGAGGCTACTTGTATGTAAACATGTTTGTACCTGTAAAATATGAGACTATTTGCGTTGCATTTATAAATGCCAAGTACAGCCTAATATTGGATGCCTTTACTATTTTAGACTAAACAGAGCCGCCTGCAGTGTATTTAAATGGCACTGCTTAAGGGGAAATCAGCTGGGGATTCAAATTGAAGTTTTATGTTATGATTTTGTGTTCCGTTAAATACCTAAAACTTCAGGTATATCTATAAATCTTATCACTCGCTGTTTTATGTAAATCAGCTTTTAATCTTATCTTCCATGGAGGAGATTATGTTGTATGCTTGTGCAAAATAGCCCAGTGTTGTAGTTAGTATGGCAGTTCAGTATTTAGTGCTGCTGTCTTGCTGCACTGGACTCCTTAAACTTTATCCCACCATAACACTACACAAATCAAGTCTGCATGTACAACATAGGGGTTAAGTTACTAAAACTGGAGAGTGTGATATCTGGTGCAGCTGTGCATGGTACCCAATCAGCTTCTATCTTCCGCTTGTTCAATTAAGTTTTGACAAAAATTGACAAAAAAAAACTGCAAGCTGATTGGCTTCTATGCAGAGCATAGGGTTGCCACCTTTTCCTCAAGCCAAACCCAAACATTTTAGCAGCCTGGTACACCTTTTGGTGCCCCAAGCAGAGTAGTAATGTGGTGCACATAGCAAACCGTAGTGGATAGTGGGTGTGGCCAACTGGCACTTGCTGACATCATCGCCTTGCCCCCCCCCAGACAGCCGCTCACAGCTCCTGGACGGCAACAGATTTGTGTGTGGCTAGCTTGGTTACCTGGGGAGCCATAGCCTGGTTTAAATAATGTGTTCAGTTTTCAGTCTGCCTAAAACCTGGACACATAATACAAAACCTGGACTATCCGGGTGAATCCCAGACAGGTGGCAACCCTAGCAGAGCGGCACCAGATTTTGCACCTTGCAGTTTTGGTAAATCAACCCCCAAGTGAGGATACTCTGGACTTTATTATTTCTACACACTCCACCTATATTTTGGTAGTATAAGATGAAAAACACAACAACCATGGAACTTCACTCTCCCAATCAACATTGATTAGTTTTAGTCCTCATACTGCTAGCATTAGTAAATAGATAGGAAAGTATATCATGATGTTTTAACCGCTTGACAATCGCCTATCACGGACGCCCCCTCTCGTCTATCATGGTGTCTGTGAAAAGGCGGTACACTGAACACAGTGTCTGCTGGGAAACTATCACGGAACAGGACATGGAGGAGCGCGACTTTTTAACACTGGCCGCCGTCTGAATGTCACGGTTCATTGACTCGAGTATAAGCTGAGTGGGTCATTTTCAGCCCAAAAAAAAGGGTTGAAAAACTTGGCTTACACTCGAGTATATACAGTATATATATATATATAGATAGATAAAGATGTGTATATCTGTGGATATATATCTATAGCAGTGGCGTATCTAGGGTATGGCAGCCATGGCAAGTGCCATGGGCGCCATATGAAGGGGGCGCTGTTGAGTGGCTGGGCAGCAAGGCACTTACCAGGGTCTAAGGCCGCGTACACGCGGCTAAATAAATCCGATCAAAACGGTCTGACAGACCGATTTGATCGGATTTGTCTTCTGGGCTATTTTGGTTTGATCGCTGTACACACAATCAAACCAAAATCCCCGCCGGCAGACAGCGCGGTGACGTGGTGGTGACGTTGACGCGGCCACGTCGCCGCACCAGGAAGTAAAAAACTTCCACGCATGAGTCGCATCCATTCGACGCATGTGCGGGCAGATATGTCCGCTGGTTAGTGTACTAACCAGCAGACATGTCGGACGGACGGGTTTCCAGCAGACAGATTTTAAAGCATGCTTTAAAATTTGTCTGCTGGAAAAACCTGTCTGTCCGCCCGTACACACGATCAAATTTGTCTGCTGAAACGCTCCGTCTGAGGCCCCATACACACGATCGGACATATCCGATGAAAACGGTCCGCGGACCATTTCCATCGGATATGTCCGATCGGGAGTTTGATCCGATGGCGTGTACACATCATCGGATCAAATTCCCCGCCGTCGGACGGCGCGGTGATGCGGCGGTGACGTTGACGCCGCCGCGTCACCGGCACGTCACCGCACCAGGAAGTAAAACACTTCCGCGCATGCGCCGAATCCATTCGGCGGCGGCGCGGCGGCGGTGGGGGACGACATGTCTGCTGGTAAGTGTACTAACCAGCAGACATGTCGGGCGGACAGATTCCACCGGATAGATTTCAAAGCATGCTTTGAAATCTGTCGGGTGGAGAAATCTGTCCGCTAGCCCATACACACGAGCGGAGATGTCTGCAGAAACGGTCCATCGGACCGTTTTCAGCGGACATATCCCCTCGAGTGTACGCGGCCTGACCGTTCAGCCACAGCCCTCCCCTGTTCTCCCAAGCTCTTCCATTCCATCTGGTTGGATTGGCAGGAACATCCGTTTCTCCCTCTCGTCTGTGAAAACTGAGGTCTTAAGTGATGAAGATTTCACCACTTCCAGTATTGGTTCTGCATTTACCTGGCCTTGAAGGGCAGAGGAGGGATCAGGGGTCTAATAAACCCCATATTTCTCCATAAAGAGGCTATGTCACTACCCATGGTATCACAGGGGTTAATAAATATCACTAGTTTTGTTAGCTGTTTTTTTTTGTCAAGGTTATCTGAAAGATAGGTTTCAAATGTTTCGACAGGGGCGCGGTTTCAGTGCTTGCCATAGGCGCTATTTTCACTAGATACGCCTCCGATCTATAGATATAGATATCTATATATACCTGTTTTAGTGTCTAATGTGGCACATCCTATGTAATATTGGGGCTGATTTACTAATGAATCTGCGCTGCGCCGGTACATGCCTTAATTAGTGCGCTGGATGAATCCCTAATTAGGCGCATGAACCGGCGGCAGCAGCAGCGCGATGTGATTGATAAGTAAAGCCGCCGCCGAACTCCCTGTATAAGTCTATGGGGGGAAATCTTAATAGTGAATTTTAAAGGCTAATCTGCAAGTTTTGTCCTAAAAAGTGTTTGGGGACCTCAGTCCTGCCCCAGGGGACATGTACCAATGCTTTTTTTATTTTTTAAAACGGCCGTTTTTTCGGGAGCAGTGATTTTAATAATGCTAAAAGTGCAATAATAAAAGTGTAATTTTCCTTTAAATTTCGTAGCATGGGGGGCTCTAATGTCAGCATGTGAAAAAGCGCATGTTTCCCGTGGTTAGAACTGTCTCTGCACAAAATGTCATTTTTCAAAGGAAAAAAGCCGTTTAAAACTGACTCGCGGCTATAATGAATTGTCGGCTCCCGGCAATTGCAGGAGAATTCATTCATTAAAAAAAGGAAAAAAAAAGCGTGGGGGTCCCCCCAAATTCAATAACCAGACCCTTTAGGTCTGGTATGGATATTAAGGGGAACCCCGCCGTCAATTTTAAAAAAAAATGACGTGGGGTTCCCCCCAAATATCCATAACCAGACCCTTCGGGTCTGGTGTGGAATTTAAGGGGAACTCCACTCCAAATTAAAAAAAAAATGGCGTGGAGTCCCCCCTAAAATCCACACCAGACCCCTTATCCGAGCACGTTGACCTGGCCGGCCGCAGAAAAGAGGGGGGGACAGAGCGCGCCCCCCCCCCTCTCCTGAACCGCACCAGGCCACATGCCCTCAACATTGGGAGGGTGTTTTGGGGTGCCCCCCAAAACACCTTGTCCCCATGTTGATGAGGACAAGGGTCTCTTCCCCACAACTCTTGCCCGGTGGTTGTGGGGGTCTGCGGGCAGGAGGCTTATCGAAATCTGGAAGACCCCTTTAACAAAGGGGCCCCCCAGATCCCGGCCCCCCCCCTGTGTGAAATGGTAATGGGGTACCTTGTACCTCTACCATTTCACGAGTAAAAAAAATGTAAAGGGTTAAAAACGACAAGAGCCGGTTTTTGACAAGTCCTTTATTATCTTCTTTCTTCTTTCCTTCAGGTTTCTTCTTCCTCCTCCTTCTTCTTCCTCTGCTTCTGTCTTGGGTCTTCTATTACCGCATCTTGCCCGGCGTGTTCTTCCATCTTCTGTTCCTCCCGCTGTTCTTCTCGTCCGCATCTTCTTCTCCTTCTTGGTTTTCGCCGGAGGCGCCGCTTCCAATTGAAATCCCCGCTGTCTGCCGGACCACGCCCCCCCCCTCTGACGCCACGGGCAAGCTCTTAGGAGTGTGCTGCAAGTGCGTCAGAGGGGGGCGTGGTCACAAGTGAGAGGGCGGGCAATTCAATTTGAAGCTCGTGCGCGGCTTTTTCTTTGCCAGAGTCGCCGCTTCCAATTGAATTGCCCGCTTTCTGGAACATGTGACCACGCCCCCCTCTGACGCACAGGCACCACACGGGGACTTTCCTAAGAGCTTGCCCGTGGCGTCAGAGGGGGGCGTGGTCCGGCAGACAGCGGGGATTTCAATTGGAAGCGGCCTCTCCGGCGAAGAAGAACAAGAAGAAGATGCGGACGAGAAGGACAGCGGAAGAAGATGGAAGAACACGCCGGGCAAGATGCGGGAATAGAAGACCCAAGACAGAAGCAGAAGAAGAAGAAGATGGAGGAAGAAGAAACCCGAAGGAAAGAAGAAAAGAAGATAATAAAGGACTTGTCAAAAACCGGCTCTTGTCTTTTTTTTTACACTGACACTTTTTTTTTCTCGTGAAATGGTAGAGGTACAAGGTACCCCATTACCATTTCACACAGGGGGGGGGCCGGGATCTGGGGGGCCCCTTTGTTAAAGGGGTCTTCTAGATTTCGATAAGCCTCCTGCCCACAGACCCCCACAACCACCGGGCAAGGGTTGTGGGGAAGAGACCCTTGTCCTCATCAACATGGGGACAAGGTGTTTTGGGGGGCACCCCAAAACACCCTCCCAATGTTGAGGGCATGTGGCCTGGTGCGGTTCAGGAGAGGGGGGGGGCCGCGCTCTGTCCCCCCCTCTTTTCTGCGGCCGGCCAGGTCAACGTGCTCGGATAAGGGGTCTGGTGTGGATTTTAGGGGGGACTCCACGCCATTTTTTTTAAAATTTGGGGTGGAGTTCCCCTTAAATTCCACACCAGACCCGAAGGGTCTGGTTATGGATATTTGGGGGGAACCCCACGTCATTTTTTTTTTAAATTGATGGCGGGGTTCCCCTTAATATCCATACCAGACCTAAAGGGTCTGGTTATTGAATTTGGGGGGACCCCCACGCTTTTTTATTGGTGTTTTTAATGAATGAATTCTCCTGCAATTTCCAGGAGCTGACAATTCATTATAGCCGCGAGTCAGTTTTAAATGGCTTTTTTCCTTCAGAATGTCATTTTTCACATGCTGACATTACACCCAGGGCCGCCATTAGGGGGGTACAGGCAGTACACCTGCAGGGCCGCCATTAGGGGGGTACAGGGATTACACCGCCCGGGGGTCCCCAGGGGCCCCCAGGGGCCCGGATGGGAACCACCCTAAAACAAAAAAAACCTTTTTTTTTAGTTTTATTTTTTTAAGGGCTCCGAAGGTCCCCAGGGGCCCGGAGGCCACTAAGGGCCCCAGATGGCAAGCCCTTTTTTTTAAATAAAATATATATATTTAAAAAAATATATATATTTTTTTAATATATTTGTTTTTTTTTTTTTTATGAAAGGGCCCAGAGGTCCCCAGGGCCCTGGAAGGCAACCCCCTTGTTTTTTTAATTTGTTTCGATAAATGTTATATTGAAAAAATATATATATATGTATTTTCTCTCTTTTTTAGTTTTATTTTATAAAGAGCACAGAGGTCCCCAGGGCCCTGGATGGCTACCCCCCTTTTTTATATATATTTTTCTTTATTTCTTATTTCTGTCAAAATTTTTGTAAAGGGCCCCCCCGCTCCTCAATTTGCGGCACCACCCCCCCCCGCTTCTCAATTTCATGCAGCAGCACCCCCCCCCCCGGTTCTCTGCTCCAGGGGGCCCATGCCTGAAGCTGTGTAAGGGGCCCCAAAATTCCTGATGCGGCCCTGTACACCTGTAAGGGGCCCGGGGGTCCGGAGGTGCCCAGATGCCTGGAGGCCCCCCAGCGCCCCAGATGGTAACCCCCCTCTTTTTTTTTTTGTATATATATTTGGTAGTTGGTTTTTGTAGGATTTTTTATTAAAGGGCCAATTTTTGGAATTTAATATTTTTTAGCAGTCTGGAGGTCCCCAGGGGCCCAGAGGCCCCCAGGGCCCCGGGTGGCAACCCCCCATATTTTTTGTTATTAAAGGGCCAATGTTTTGTTTTAGGGGTCTGGAGGTCCCCAGTGGCCCGGAGATCCCCAGGGCTCCAGATGACAACCCCCCACCTTTAAAAAAATAACAAAAAAAAAAAAATTATATATTTGTTGGTAATTTTTTTTACATATATATATATATAATATAATTATGAAAGCTCCCAGAGGGCCCCAGATGACAACCTTTTTGCTTCTAAAAATGTTATAAACATTTTCCCCAGGTTTGTTCTTTTTTACTTTAATTTCTTTTTTAAAGTGTATTTTGTGCGTGAAGTCGAGAGAGAGGAGCTGGACTTGCAATCGCCATCCTTCTCCATGCCCCCGGTGGCAATGGTGGGTGTGAGGGGGGCCTCCCACTCACCCCACCTGCTACACTTGGGAGCCCGATGGGACAGAGGGACTCCCCCTATGAGGGAGTGTAGCCCACCCAGCCAGCCCTGTAGGTCCTTCGCCTCCCTTTATTTTAGGAGACCTCATGGCCAAAGTGCGTGCAAGTGTGGTGTTTTTTGTGGGGGGGGGGGGGGGGGGGTGGGCGTACTAAGCACAGGCGTACCTTGCATAGCACACCCACCGGGAGCCGGGCTGACACCACCAAACTCAATTCACATGTAGCCGAGACCGGGATCCGAACCCTTGGCTGCAGAGGTGAACAGCTTGTCAGCGCAGTGCCATTCACGTTGAGCCACCGCAGCTCCCACCCAATGTTATTTTTTTTTTAGATTTGTGGTAGTTATTTTTTATTTAAGGGCCCAGAGCTCCCAAGGCAACCCCCTTTTTTATTATTTTATATATATAGATATATATATATAGATATTGTAATTTATTTTTCATTAAAGAGCCCAGAAGTTTCTTTTTATTAAAGGGCCCAGTGGTCCCCAGGGCCCCCGGATGGCTACCACCCTTTTTAATATATATTTTTCTATATGTATTCTTTAGTAAAGGAACCCCCCGCTTATCAAATTGCGGCAGCCCCCCCCCTTCTTAATATCAGGCGGCACCCCCCCCCCCTATTCTCTGCTCCAGGGGGCCCATGCCTGAAGCTGTGTAAGGGGCCCCATAATTCCTGATGGCGGCCCTAATTGCCCCCCCCCCATGGTACGAAATTTCAAGGAATTTTTCACTTTTATTGTTGCACTTTAACCACTTCCATACCGCGCCTATTCTGGCACTTCTCTCCTTCATGTAACAATTATATTTTCTTCCTTGAAACTTACTCAGGACCCCCAAACATTATATATATTTTATTAACAAACACCCTAGGGAATAAAGTGGCGGCCATTTTTTCGGACACATTTCCAACAGTATTTGTGCCAAAAATTTGCAAAGTTTTTTTTTTTTTTTGGCTTTAAAAAAAAAAACTGTTTCATGAATGACAAAATAAGAAAGCAGTAAAGCTAGCCCAATTTTTAGGGATAAGGTAAAAGATCATGTTACACCGAGTAAATAGATACCTAACTTGTCACGCTTTCATATTGCGCACACTCATGGAATGGCGCTAAACTTCGTTATTAAAAATCTCCATCGGCAACGCTTGACTTTTTTTCTCAGGTTACCACTTTTGAGTTACAGAGGAGGTCTAGTGCTAAAATGATTGCTCTCGCTCTAACGCACGCTATGATACCTCACATGTGGGGTTTGAAGGATGTTTACATATGTGGGTGGGACTTGCATGCGTGTTCGCTTCTGAGTGCGAGCTACTAGGGACACGAGCATTTAAATTCCTTTTTTATTTTATTTTTTAACTTAATATTTTAATTTTTGCACTTGTTTGTCCCTTTTTTTGTATTATTTTTCACTTTTCTTCCTATTACAAGGAATGTAAACATCCCTTGTAATAGGACTAGTGTGTGACAGGTCCTCTTTATAGAGAAAGGCGGGGTCAATTAGACCCCACATCTGTCCTCCAGGCTGGAAAGCATGGAATTGGTAAAAAAAAAAAACATCTCATGCTTTCAGCTGCGATCATGTTCGTTCAGCACAGTAGTGTAGTGTGTAGCATGTTCACCTAGCAGCAAAAGGGTTGCTGGTTCGAATCCCGCCCGTGACACTATCTGCCTGGAGTTTGCATGTTCTCCCTGTGCGGGTTTCCTCCCACAATCTAAAAACATGCTGTAAATTGGATCCTGTCTAAATAAGCCCTAATATGCAGTAGGATATTTAGGTTTTGTGCTTCCCTAGGCCTGACCAAATTTTGGCACCCCCCTAATAGAAAAATGACCCACCCTTCCTGTCAAGGCCACACCCTGTTTTTTTATGACCCACCCAGGAATTTTCAGGGGACACACACAAGTTCTGTGGGGGGGGGGCACAGGAGACCCTTAATTTGCCTAGTTTTTCGATCACTTCCTGTTTGGCTATGGGGCAGGAAGTGAAGGCCAATCTCCCCAAACGGACAGGGATAATACAAAATAAACTGACAGAGCTTCTAACCCCCCCCCCCCAACTCTATCCAAAATGAAAGAAATCCAAAAAATAAAAGTGATGATTATTGTTCCAGTTTAACCCCAAATTTCATATCATTTTATTGAGAGGCTTAAGAAAATATAACCATGCCAATAGGCCAGGATCCAGCGTTGCTAATATGTATGAATGTGTGTTAGGGACCCCCACAAACACCACCCAATGTTAAATCAACTATTTTCTTGTTTGTTTTGGGGATGCCTGCACCCCTGATAGGGTAAAGACACCTCACAAATGTTGTCACTTTCTACTTAATTCATTCACTTCCTGCCACATAGCCAAACAGGAAGTGAGGGAAACACCTGAGTAATGTTTTGTTGGGGACACACAGATCAATATAAATAGTTTCCCATTTTGGAAATGGCATTTTGCTGTGTACACCCCAAATTAGTAGGAATCTTGGACTTTGGGGTCCATTTACTAAAGGCAAATCCACTTTGCACTACAAGTGGACAAGCAAGGAAGAAAACTCAAAACTTGGCGGGATTGGAAGTAAAAACCATCAGTGCTTCCCTTCTGATTTTCATTGCCTACGCTTCTACTGCAGAGCGGCTTTGCCTTTACTAAACCCCAAAATAACTAATCATTTGGGGTGTACACTGCAGTGCAATTTGCTTAATGGTGACACTAGTTAGATTGACCTGTGTCCCAAAGAAAAGACCATTGGTAGGGTTTTAACCTCACTTCCTGTTCAGCTGTGTGACAGGAAGTGAAGCCAATTTTAGGAAAAGGGACACAAAGCCCAGCCTAAAAACACTAGCAGGGGTTCTAACACTCAATTGGCTTCCCTCAAACAACCCACAATTAGAATAGGATTGTCTTGTGCTAGTTTCAAGCACAGCGCTGTAAATCAGCACTTCAAGCCTGTCCACCAATACACCACCCCCCCCCCCCTCCAACAGGCCATGTTTGCAGCTTTTCCTACATCTTGCACATGTGCTTTAAAAAGTCAGTCTGGACATCAGTTCTAGGAAACATTACTTACCGCTTTGTCCTTCCTTTTCTGGTGACTAAACATTTCATGCATACACACCAGGAAAGAGCTTAGAGACAAATCACACTTGATGGTTTAGGCCCAAACTAGTTCAGCTGCAGCGGTTGAAATCCATAGCAGGAAAAAAATATCACAAAACAAACTTCAAAATTTGAAAGTAATTTTATTGGTCCACAAAACAAGGAAAGCAAAACAAAAAATTACAAATAAACACACCAAAAATATATAAAAACACCTAAAAACAAAAAAGACCAACGTTTATTTCACAGTCATTGGAAAATAAATCATGCTTTTGAAATAACAGGATAGACCCACAGGATTAAAACATTAGTCATTAACATCTTGAGAAACATTTAGCAAAATTATGTAGCAGAGAAAACATCAAAAAATACAAAACTTGCTCCAAAACATCTCTGTTTCACTCCGCCATTACTTCCAGCCAGCAAATCTGCCCCCTCTGAGGGGCAGCTGACACGTGCAGTATCCACGCTTTTTATAACATGTGTGCTAATGAACCAATTGGAAACACATGAAGAAATGTCAGCCTCTAGTTTGTGTGCACTTGGAACTGCTTACACCTGTTAAGGATGTCCTTAAATTACTAAGCCAAAAAAACAGCTTTCTGAGCATGCTCAGAAAGATGCAAGTCATTTTCAGGATGAAACTTCCAACTTCTTTTTCTAACTGTTCGAGCATGCCCAGTTCACTCGAAATGCAGTACCAGAATCAAATCTGCAATGGCGGATGAAAGCATTAGAGGTGTTTAATTTTTTTTTGGTCCCCCTGAAGTGATGCTTTACAAGCTGAACGGGAGGTCTTATAGAATTTTTACGTAACAAACCTAAATAGTAATAATTTAAAAGCCCCTGTCCCTAGTAGCTCGCAGTCAGAAGCGAACAAGCAGCATTTTTATTGTTTCCGGTTACCAGTTTAGATTTACAGATGAGGTCTAGTGCTATAAATATTCCTCTTGCTGTTACGCACGCTATGATACCTCACATGTGTGGTTTGAAGAATGTTTCCATATGTGGGCGGGCCTTAAATGTGTAAGCCCCGCCCACATATTGAACCCCCGTTCAAACCCCACATGTGAGGTATCATAGCGTACGTTAGAGCGAGAGCAATACTTTTAGCACTAGACCTCCTCTGTAAATCTAAACTGGTAACCTGAAACACATAAAAAAGCGTTGCCTATGGGTATTTTCAAGTACTGAAGTTTGGCCCCATTCCATGAGTGTGTGCAATATTAAAGTGTAACATGTTGGGTATCTATTTACTCGGTGTAACATCATCTTTCACATTATGGCCATAAATTGGGCTAACTTTAGTGTATTCTTAATTTGTAACCACTTGAGCCCCAGAGCATATTACTGGTCACTGACGGGGCCATTTTTTGCATTTCAACACTGCGTCATTTTGACTGACAATTGCGTGGTTGTGCGACGTGGCCCCCAAAAAAATTTGGCGTCCTCATCCTCCCCCCCCCCCCCCCTAAAAAATTTTTTTTTTTTTTTTGTTGGTGGTATTTGATCACCTCTGCGTTTTTTCTTATTTTTGCTTGACCCAAAAATATAGCGACAATTTGGTTACTAAAAAAACATATTTTTTACTGTTTGCTATAATAAATCTCCCCCAAAATATATTCAAAAAATGTTTGCCCTCAGTTTAGGCCGATAAGTGTTCTTGGACATATTTTTGGTTGCAAAAAATCACAATAAGCGTTTGATTGGTTTGGGCAAAAGTTCTAAGTAGGGGTTGGTCTTATGGGTTTTTTTGGAATAATTTTTTGTTTTACTAGTAATGGTGGCTATCATTGTTTTTTCTGGCTACTGCGACATTGTGGCGGACACATTTTTGTGAGATTTGGCATTTTTGTAGCGAGCAATGGTATAGAAATGCATTGCTTACTATAAAAATGACACTGGCAGGGAAGGGGTTAACATTAGGGGCGCGGAAGGGGTTGAATATGTTACCTGGGTGTGTTCTAACTGTAAAGGGGGTGGGACTGTGTAGGGGAAATGACAGATCGCTGTTCATACATTGTAGGGACAGACGAGCAGGCATTCCCCCCCCCCCCTGACAGGACCGGGATAAAGGGGAACTCCACCCCAAATTATAAAAAAAAATGGCGTGGGGGTCCCCCTTCAGGTGCACAACAGGCTCTTAGATTTGATCTGGAACATAAGGGGTTAAACCCACGCCAAAAAACGGCGTGGGGTTCCCCCTCAGATCCAGACCAAACCCTTCTCCCAGGCACGCAGTCTGGCCGGACAGGAATGGGGGTGGGGACGAGCGAGCGCCCCCCCCCTCCTGAGCCGTACCAGACCACATGCCCTCGACATGGGGGAGTGTGTGCTGTGGGGGAGGGGGGCACTGCCCCCCCACCCCAAAGCACTCTTGTCCCCATGTCGATAGGGACAAGAGCCTCTTCCCGACAACCCTGGCCGTTGGTTGTCGGGGTATGCGGGCGGGGGGCTTATCAGAATCTGAGAGCCCCCTATATTAAGGGGGCCCCCAGATTCTGGCCACCCACCCTATGTGAATGAGTATGGGGTACATCGTTCCCCTACCCATTCACCGGGTGGAAAAGTGTAAACACAAAAAAAAACACACAGAAAAAAATAATTTATTAGTCAGCTCCGGGGGTCTTCTGCCGGGACCCCCCACCACCAGCCCATTGGGCCCCGGGCTTCGCCGTCTTCTGCCGGGGGGGGACACCCACCGATGCTCTCCGCCATGTCCAGCCAGGCCCCCACCCCAAAATAAGCTCTTTCACATCCGGGGGGGGCCGGCCGAAAAAAGCAGAGAACAACGGGGGCGGAGCCCCTCGGTCTTCCAGACGTTTTCTGCCGGGGGGGCTCCAGCCCCGCACCGGTCTTCGCTGCCGCCTTCCGCCGGGGGGACACACCCACCGATGCTCTCGGCCATGTTCGGCCAGGCCCCCTACCCCAAATCAAGCTCTTTTACATCCGGGGGGGGGCCGGCGGAAATGGCGGAGAACAACGGGGGCGAAACCCCTCCTCGGTCTTCGCCTTCCGCCGGGGGGGTACACCTACCCCCCCCCCGGTCTTCGCCGCCGCCTTCCGCCGGGGGGGTACACCTACCCCCCCCCCCCCGGTCTTCGCCGCTGCCTTCCGCCGGGGAGAGAGACACCCACCGATGCTCTCCGCCATGTTCGGCCAGGCCCCCTACCCCAAATCAAGCTCTTTTACATCCGGGGGGGGCCGGCGGAAATGGCGGAGAACAACGGGGGCGTCGCCACTCCTCGGTCTTGAGGGCGTGTGTGTGAGGCTCTCTGGACTTCCAGAGAGCCATGGAAGCTATCAGCCCAGGGGGAGGCTCTACTTCCCGGGCGGTGAGAGAAGCTATGCCTGTGGAGGGATCGGATACCATTTCAAGGACAGTGGAGAGTTTGAGACCATCAGATGAGGATCTCAGGTATCTGGAGTCCCAGATTGCTCTCTCTGCATGGCAGGAGCAGCAGCCAGGTGAAAGTGATTTTGAAGCTACAGGCCGTCGGATGGAAGTCTATGCAGTCTTGGGAAGGCTTATGGACTTTTTGGTGGTAGTGCATGAAGACCTGGCACGCTTAAGAACAGCCAGAGATCGGGTGGGCAAAAAGAAGCGGAAGGGCTATCGCCTGAGTGTTCAGACATTGAAAACGACCCTGAGTGAGTATATCATTTATTGGAACCGGCTGTTGGATCAGTCTACTATGGACACTGATGAGATGGATGAGTTGGAGGAACGCCTGATGGAGGTTTGTGATAAGGGAAGCCAGGCTGCTCGCCGTAGCTCCCAGGCTGAGGTGCCAATTTCCCCTTTGCCATCAGGGGGCGCCCAGCCTGGAGGCCTGGTCGGATCCCCCGCGATCACCGCGGGACCGGAAGTGGCGGGTCCCGGGGCTGCTGCGGACGAGGAGGAAGTCATGGAGGTTGGAGGAACGCAGGACGAAGTCGCGGCGGGTATTGCCGCGAATGTGTGTGCCGCGAGTCGCGAGGCTACTGCTGCGGTGGATGCCGCGGGTCGCGGGACTGCCGCTGCGGGTGTGGAGCCGGAGGGTATGGCCGCGAAAGTGAATACCGCGGGTTGCGGGGTTACCGCTGAAGGTGTGGAGCCGGAAGTAGCGGATCCCGGGACAGCTGCGGGTGAGGAGATGGGACTTGTGGAGGCTGTTGCTGAGAAGGATGGAGCAATGAAGGACGGTTCCGCGGGTGTGAGTGCCATGGATCGTGGGATTTCTGCCGAGGACACTGTGAGGGGTGAGATACCTACTATTGTCTCATCCGGGTTTTGGGGGTGGCCACTGTTGCGGAGACTGTTGGGTCATCTTTTCCTGTGGACCTGCTGCCGGGTGGTGGGGTGCCTCTTGTGGTTTCCCCCTCCGGCCCTTCAGTTTCTGAGTCCGTGGCGATGACCCCCCAGCGCATGGAGTGGGGTGATTGCGAACAGGGTAGTATAACTAGCCCATGTCTTGCGATGGACCACATACGGCTGCTGGAGGGTGAGCCAACTAAAGCGGACCAGAGTACTGGTTTTCATGACATTGGGGTACCCTCTGGGGTTTTGGAGCATACGGGTCAGCCCCAAGTGGGTCCTCTGGGCGGTGCGGGGACCCCTCCGGCAGCAATTATTTCTGCTGGGGGTGTTTCCGGTGCTTGTGCACCTGCTGTGCCCGGGGCCCCTGGGAAAGACTTAAGTATAGCTGTTGATAATGTTGATTCTAGCAATGTTGTTGTTTCTGATCTCCCCCCGCCTCCTCCCCAAATCAGTGGGTCCCAGGAGGCCGGGGTTATGTCGGCCCTAAAAGTGGGGTTGTCTTTTGCAGATGTCACTGGTGGCAGGGTACAGCTTGGGCGTTTTTATAGTGCCCACGGTATGATGGCTTTTAGGGGCTCAGTGCCAGCTGCCACTAGGGTGGGGGGAGTGGAGCGTAAGCGCCATAATGTTGTGCAGCTGCGCTGGTTGGAAGAGTTTGGTCGTCCTCCGGGGAGAGACGAGGTGGTGGATATGGTGTTGGCCCTTGGGTTTAAGGCATCAGACATCTTTGCTGTTATCCACCCCTCGGGCTCCCTGGAGTATGATGTAAGTTTTGGTACCCCCGTCTTAATGGAGAGTTTTATCTCCAGACGGGAGGTGGTGAAGAATCAGTCCTCGTGGAAATCCTTTAGAGCAGTCCCCCTGTCTAGACAGGAAGAAATAAAAAGGGTGTCAGTCCTGGTTAGAAATGAATCTATTCCCGCAGAAGATATCACAACATGGTTGGGGCGGTACGGCCAGGTGATGGCCCCGCCAGGGAAAGTTTTGGATGCCAAGGGGATCTGGACTGGTGCCTGGTCTGTCTCAGTAAGGCTTAGACGCATCGGGTTATCAGTGACACATGTGCCTGCGTCAGGTTATATTGGGAGGGATAGGATCCTTGCATTCTATCCAGGGCAACCCAAGCTCTGTTTTAGATGCAACAGTCCTTTGCATTTCAGTAGGGACTGTAGGGAACCCTTTTGCACAAAGTGTAATGAAGCTGGGCACTTGGCCAGCGGGTGCAATAAATTTCAATGCAATCTGTGCGGTGTTATGGGGCACGTTTTTAGCCAGTGCCCCTCGGCCTTTCGGGCACCTGTTGGGGGGGTGTCTCCCCCTGCGGGGCCTGGGGGGTCTAGGGAGTCTGTGCTTCCGGTTGTTTCGTCGGCCGGGCCTCCTGCCCCGCTCCAGCTGGCTGGCGCAGTGACTCTTGAGGGTCAGTCTTTTGTGATGGGTTCCGGGAGTCCGGGGCCATCGTCAGGAAGATTGGGTCATAAGTCGGGCGGCTCGAGAGTTTCCCCTTTAAAATCTGGGGGGAGGGGTAAGGCCCCTTTGGTGCAATCTGTGGTATCTCGTGGCAAGGCTAAGATGCCTAGGGTGGTGTTGCATCCCCCTTCTCGGGATTCGCAGCCCATTCCTACTTGGTCTGGGTCCTCTGTCCCTGTGTCTGGTGGTGGGGGGGATCAAGAGGCGGGTCGTTTCTCTGATTCTGATACCCCTAGTACGAGACCTGTTCGTAAGGGCAGAAGGGGTAAGGTTCCTAGAGATCCCCAGCCAGTTGTAGACTTGCCTTCTCAGCCAGGTAAGGAGAGTAAAAGCAATGTTTGGGTGGCGGTGGGAAAGGGGCGGTGTGAAAGCAGTCCTGGGGTGATCCCCAGTTCTGGGTCAGGTCCTGGTCCGGGTGTTTCCTCTCCAGAAGGTGGAGTTGGGGCGACAAGTAGTGCCCAGACTCCCCCTGGTATAGCCCTGCAGAACAGGTTTTCCACCTTGGATCCTGTGGAGGATTCTGGTGGGGGTATGGTTGCAGGGGATTGTGCTGATGGAAGTAAATGAGTAATTTTATTAAAAAAAAAAAAAAAATGCAGTAATGTGGTAACATGTGTATGAGCAATGTTGGGTGGCGGTGGGAAAGGGGCGGTGTAAAAGCAGTCCTGGGGTGAGTAATTTTACTGAAAAGAAAAGGAAAAAAGAAAAAGCAGTAATGTGGTAACATGTGTATGTACAATTGCGTGGTTGCGTAGATTTTAAAGTTTTGGGGAAGGTTGGGGTTATGATTTTGTTTTATTTGTTTATACATAATAGAAGTATGTATGTTTTCTAGATTGTAAGCTCTTACGAGCAGGGCCCTCTGATCCCTCCTGTATTGATTTGTATTGTGAATGTACTGTCTTCCCTAATGTAAAGCGCTGCGTAAACTGTTGGCGCTATATAAATCCTGTATAATAATAATAATAATAGGGGTTGGGGTTACTTGGGAAGTGGAAATGATTAAAGAGTATAATAATGCAAGTTATTGGAGCAGGTATTGGTGCGATTTTAGTGATGTGCAGATGGTATATGTATAGTATGGTGGGATAGTGTTTGTACGTAAAGAAAATGTTTAGTGGTAGAGGGTTGCTTTGGTACTTGGGAAGTGGTAATGACTAAAGAGTATAAAAATGCAAGTGAGTGGGGCAGGTATTGGTGCTAATTTTTAGTGATGTATAGATGGTATATGTATAGCATGGTGGGATAATATTTGTATGTAAAGAAAATGTATTGGGGCAGAGGGTCGTTTTGGTTTAATTGTTTTTGTCTTTTCTGTATACATTTTTGGTCGTAGAATTTTCAATAAAAAATTGCCACTCCTCGGTCTTCTAGCCGTCTTCTGCCGGGGGGGGGAAACACCCACCCATGCTCTCCGCCATGCTCGACTGTGCCCCCACTCCAAAATGAAGCTCTTTTACATCCGGGGGGGGGCCGGCCGAAAACAGCGGAGAACAACGGGGGTGTCGCCCCACCTCGGGCTCCTCCGCTTCTGCCTGGCTCCTCCCGAGGCCAGGGCTTCTTTCGCCGTCTTCCGCCGGAGGGCGCCACTCTCCGGGCTTCTCGTCGTTGTCTTCCGCCGCGGGGGCCAGGCCTTCTTCTTTGCCGCCCCCTTCGAATTTTTCGGCCTGGATGGGGGTCGCACATCCCATCCAGGACTTGGACGTGGCGGGCTTCTCGTCGCCGTCTTCTGCCGCTGCCCCCTTCACCACGAAGCTCCGTGCTTGTTTGATGAGGGCAGCGGGCTTCCGTCGTCTTCTCCGGGGCGAGGGTCGTACATCCCACCCCGGATTTCGTCGCCGGCTTCTGCCTGGCTCCAGAGAGGAGCCAGGGCTTCTCGTCGCAGTCTTCCGCCGCGGGGTGACACTCGCGGGCTTCTTCTTCCATTCGATGTTGACACGGCGAGGTCCGGCGCTGAAATGCCTTCTGAGCGGCGGGCAAGGACTTATATTGGCATAGGGCGTGGGCGTGGTTATGCCAACATGTGACCTTAACCCATGTGACAGTGATGTCAACATCGAATGGAAGAAGAAGCCCGCGAGTGTCACCCCGCGGCGGAAGACTGCGACGAGAAGCCCTGGCTCCTCTCTGGAGCCAGGCAGAAGACGGCGACGAGAAGCCCGCCACGTCCAAGTCCTGGATGGGATGTGCGACCCCCATCCAGGCCGAAAAATTCGAAGGGGGCGGCAAAGAAGAAGGCCTGGCCCCCGCGGCGGAAGACAACGACGAGAAGCCCGGAGAGTGGCGCCCTCCGGCGGAAGACGGCAAAAGAAGCCCTGGCCCCTAGTAGGAGCCAGGCAGAAGCCGGCGACGAAATCCGGGGTGGGATGTACGACCCTCGCCCCGGAGAAGACGACGGAAGCCCGCTGCCCTCATCAAACAAGCACGGAGCTTCGTGGTGAAGGGGGCAGCGGCAGAAGAGAGCGACGAGAAGCCCGCCACGTCCAAGTCCTGGATGGGATGTGCGACCCCCGTCCAGGCCGAAAAATTCGAAGGGGGCGGCGGCAGAAGACCCTCAAAGTTAAAACCACGTTCACCAGGTGAATGGGTAGGGGTACGATGTACCCCATACTCATTCACATAGGGTGGGGGCCCGAAATCTGGGGGCCACCTTATTAAACGGGGCTCCCAGATTCTGATTGGCTCCCGCCCGCATACCCCGACAACCAATGGCTAGGGTTGTCGGGAAGAGGCTCTTGTCCCGATCGACATGGGGACAAGAGTGCTTTGGGGTGGGGGGGCAGCGCCCCCCTACCCCAAAGCACACACTCCCCCATGTCGAGGGCATGTGGTCTGGTACGGCTCAGGAGGGGGGGGGGGCGCTCGCTCGTCCCCACCCCCATTCCTGTCCGGCCAGACTGCATGCCTGGGATGAGGGCTTGGTACGGATCTGGGGGGGAACCCCACGCCGATTTTGGCGTGGGTTAACCCCTCATGTTCCGGACCAAGCCGGAGAGCCTATTGTACCCCTGGGGGGGAAGCCGCGCCGGTTTCACATTTGAAATTTGGCGCGGAGTTCCCCTTCAGTGTCAGCGCAGCCCGAGAACAGCTCGGAGCTTGCCGTGCGCCGCTCCAGGCAGTGCAAACACTGCTACGCCGCCTGGTATTTACCAAGGATTTACCGGCGTACTGAAGAGGCGCGCGGTAAGCTCCGATTTTTCCCTCTGCGCATGCCCAGTATGCAAGTGAACCTTCCGAGGTTCTAGCGTACTTTGCAAGGGCACGGGGATCGGGTCCCAAAAGTCACTTTCCCTTTCAAATCGGCCCGCCACACAAGTTTAAACACATGTCACTACACTTCCCCTGCATCACCCCCCTCCCTCCCCTCATAAACTCCCGCCCGAATCCCCGATGTTTACATTACTAAATGCCGCACGCCAGCTCTGTACTGGCGTGCTGTGCGCCCTCTTCTGGGCGCATTAGGCACTTTAGTAAATGAGGAAACACGCTGCACTGGCAGCGTGTTTCTTTTGTAAATCTCAAAAACAGGTTTACTCCTGCTTGTGCACCATGAGTCTTGGCGCACAGGCTTGGTAAATCAGCCCCATTGTCTCTGCATAGTAAATCTTAGGACCCTTGTCATTTTTATGTGTACCATTCTACTGGGAACATTTCAGTTGTCTGTAAAACACAGAAGTAGTTCTTGGTCACTTCTGTTTTTCTTGTATAAGAAATATATATTTTTGAAAGTCTTGGTCATTGAAACCATAGCAACTCTATATAACTCAATGTACTACTGAGAACAAAACTAATCATAGCACAAGTAAGGAGATGCAGGTCAGCCACTATAACCAGGGGACAAATCTGCTGTCGTAAATGTAATTATGAGAAACTTTGGCATAACATGTTTCACTTTCTGTACAATGGCCAGATCATAAATACAAGTGTTCTAGAGGCGATATTGTTAACTATTGGGTGCTCAGGGTCACACAGAACACTATTCGATTTTGTTTAGATCTAGATATGGCCATTTAAGGGCGGTAATAACTGGTACCTCCAAAACATTTAGAGGCTAATTGGCCCCCAGGTAGCATTGTACAAGGCATACCAAGGACACCACATTTCCCCAGCCATGTAACATTGCTGATATAAATGTTTTGCAGAGAAAACTGTACAAGAAAAAAATATATAAATTATTAATCACAATGAAAAATAAGAGCAGAGATCCATATCCCCCGACAATAACTCTACATATTGTGCATTTTAAGAATTGATGATATCAGTAACTCAGGGAAGGCGGGTTATTTTAGAAACACTAAAGTGTTTTGTTGGCTGTATTTTTACCTAAATAAAAATGTCTGTGAACTGTCCTGTGGTTTTACATGGTAACAAAATACAAACCTGAGTCGTGAAAATCGTATTTTTAATGCAAACATTACCCAGAATCTGAAAGAAAGAAAGTTACCGCTCCAGGTGGATTGTGTTAGGATGATCAGTGTGGTCTCAGGAGATCAAGGGTGCTGGCAATGCACAAAGCAACAAATGGAAAAAGAAAATATGGACAAAAAACCTTATTTAAAAAAGGACAAATGCACTACAAGTACACAACACAGGAGTAAAACAGCTGACGCGTTTTACACTATAAATTAGTGCTTAATCATAGTTACTTAATCATATATTACCCAGAATCTGTTTTCAACCATGAGTTTTCACAGTCCTGCAACTATTTAGCTTTTTTTCAAGACCTTTTTTTTAAAAAGAGGTTGATGAGCGCAAAAAAAAAAAAGCTTTAAACTCTGAACAATAATTTCCCACAGCAGAAAACTGACCTTTCCACTGGATTTACACCTATGCATTTTTAGTGCTTTTTTGCATTTTTCAGATTTGCACTACAGAATATATTCCATAGGAAGACATGTTAGATGAACTGTAGTGCAAATCTGCAAAATGCATAAAAGCACTAAAAATGCATAGGTGTGAATCAGGCCTCTGGTGGGGAAGGAGTCAGAAATACTCTTTCTTTCATTGTTGCAGCCTTTGACATTCAGCACTTCCAGTAGCATTGAATGACTTTGTCTCCCGCAACACACTGTTGTTTTTTCCTCCGCCTCCTACATCACAGCAGGACACAACATTCACCGGAGGGAGGAACCACAGCATTTAACGGGGATGCAGGTATTTGACACTTCTGGAAGTGTCAAATTTTAAAGACTTTGCTGGAGGCTGCAGTGCTGAAATGGCAAAGAGTTTGGACTTGCTGCCCACCAGTCAACTAAGTATTCTATTGTTTAAGTATTTATATTGTTTATATTTTCATGAGAAGCATTTTAACCACTTGCTTACTGGGCAAATATACCCCCTTCCTGCCCAGGCGAAATTTCAGCTTTCAGCACTGTCACGCTTTGAATGACAAATTTGATTTTTTGCGCTATAAACAAAAATAGAGCGACAATTGTGAAAAAAAATATAATAATTTACTTTTACGCAATAAGCGTATAGTGATTGGTTTGCGCAAAAGTTATAGCGCCTACAAAATAGAATAGGATTGAATTATGACATTTTTTTTTATATTATTTTTTTACTAGTAATGGTGGTGATCTGCGATTTTTGTCATGACTGTGATATTACAGCGGACACATTGGACACTTTTGACACATTTTTGGAACCATTCAGATTTATATAGCGACCAGTGCTATAAATATGCACTGATTACGGTATAAATGTGACTGGCAGGGAAGGGGTTAACACTAGGGGGCGAGGAAGGGGTTAATGTGTGCCCTGCATAGTGTTTCTAACTGTGGGGGGAGGGGAGTGACTGGGGGAGGTGACCGATGGTTATCCCTATATACAAGGGACATACCATCGGTCTCCTCTCCCTGACAGGACATGGATCTCTGTGTTTACACACAGAGATCCATGTCCCTGTCTCTGTGACTGCCGATCGCGGGTGCCTGGCGGACATCGCGGCCCCCAGGCACACGCTTCGGCACCTGAGTGATGCGGTGGCGGCGCTCGTGCGCTCCCCAGTGTCCGGAAGCCGTATATAGATGGCCTCCCAGCAATTAACATCCACATTGCGGCTGTATATAGTCATCTGGCCAGCGGAAAGTGGTTAATCAGTGAATCCAGAGTGTTTGAGCCAAATGTGCTTTATCGGCAGATGTCCATATTTCATCAAAATGAGAATTTATCATGTTTTAAGTGTTTTTTTTTTTTTTTGGAGTTGGTAGGAGGGTTGGTGTATGTTTGTGAAAGATGAGATAGAGAAGAAATGCCCCCAAAATCTTCCTGTTATATATATATATTTATTTTTTTTTGACAATAGGGATGGTGTGCACCATACATGTCTATGATAGAAAAAGGCAAAATCATTGTGGTCAGTAATTGGCTTCAAGAGGTGGAACATCCTTCTTCCATTGTTATGCATGTCCTTGTTTGTTGTATGTGATTCCCCATCTTGACCACCACTACATCATCAGATTTAACATGATACCTTGTCAAAAGCATTATGCCCCGTACACATGGTCGGAATTTCCGATTAAAAAGGTCAGGCGGAATTTTTTCATCGGATATTCCGACCGTGTGTATGCCCCATCTGACTTTTTCCGACGGAAATTCCGACGGACTTAGAAAGAGAACATTTTCTCTTTCCGTCTGAAATTCTGTTAGTCTGTATGAAATTCCGACAGAGAAAACACGCATGCTCGGAAACAATTTGACGCATGCTCGGACGCATTGAACTTCATTTTTCTAGGCTCTGCGTTTTTGACGGTCGGAATTTGGTGTGTTCGTGTGTATGAAAAACAGCTTGAGCGGAATTCTGATGGAAAAACTGGTTGTGTGTGCGCAGCATTAGGAATATTTCTTCTCGCTGTTTTTCTCTGTGAACCCAAAAAAATAAATTAGTGACCATAAAAAAAGACTTTACAGAGGTGTAGGCCTTCTGCTTTCTGCAAACAGAAATACAAATATTTGTATTCCTGTCTCGACCAGTATTGGAGAAATATCCAATTTCTGTTCTGATACAATGTCGCTGTGTCTGAAAAAAAGGGGAAACTCTCCAAAGGGGTCCTGAACCATAAAAAGAATAGTTGTAACCCTTCTCCAGACTATCTGAAAGAAAATTAAGTTTGTCTGAGCTGGCTGTTTAGGGATGGATATGTCTATGTCGAGACACCTTCATGACACTGACTAACAATTGCATCCCATTTCCAAAATCAGTCACTGTCATTTTTGCCGGGCAGCTTAGTCTGCATGTAAATGTAAGAACTTTTAAATAGAAACAAGAAATTTTAAAAAAAATGCTAATGCTAAATCCTCTAATTACAAGTACAACCCATATACAGCTATCAGAATACAAAAGTTTTCATTTTAGCAGTGCAATGGAACCATTCTAGTAGGAGTGACTTGAGTCACTCAGACATAGAATGAGGTTCCTGCACTACTTTTGGTTTGATTATAGCACGACTTGCATCGACTTCTGTTAAAGAAGTTGTATGCAAGTGGCGCTGATGTCATGCAGGGATGTCTTTGAAGTTGCGGTATTGTGAACTGGGCCTTACAGTCACTGCTCTCTGCTTAGTAAAGATTGAGAACCGAGTAATCATCGGTCTTTGATCACTCAGTTCTCAGTGAAGAGGCAGTGGGGACAGATGCAGCATGGGACTTATGCTGTATCAACCTAGGTGACTATGATTGTTTGTTCCTAGGTGACTATGATTTTTTTTTCCTAGGTGACTATGATTGTTTGTTCCTAGGTGACTATGATTGTTTGTTTGTTCCTAGGTGATTATGATTGTTCCTAGGTGACTATGATTGTTTGCTCTTAGGTGACTATGATTGTTTGTTCCTAGGTGACTATGATTGTTTGTTCCTAGGTGACTATAATTATGATCCCAAAAAAGTGTAAAAAATGTCAGGTGTTTGTTCTGTCCACCGCAATGTCGCAGTCCCGCTGAAAATCGCTGAGCGTCGCCATTACTAGTAAAAAAAAGGAAAAAATCCAAAAATGTATCCTCTATTTTGTAGGCACTATGGGCCAGATCCACAGAGCCAGTACGCCGGTGTATCTCCCGCGTCGTATCATTAGTTTGAATCCTCAAACCATGAAACGACGGCTTCGGGCTTCGATCCGACAGGCTTACGTCTTCGTACGCCTTCGGATCTAAGCTGCAATATTTCTGCGCCCGCTGGGTGGAGTTTGCGACGTTTTCCGCGTCGGGTATGCAAATTAGCTTTTTTACGGCGATCCACGAAGTTACGAGCGGCCGTCGCATTCTCTTGCGTCGTCGCTAGACGGATTTTTCCAGCGTATAGTTAAAGCTGCTATTATCCGGTCTATAGTTAGACTTGCCATGTTAAGTATGGCCGTCGTTCCCGCGTCGAAATTTCAATTTTTAATTTTTTTTTTGCGTAAGTCGTCCGTGAGTAGGAATGTACGTAATTTACGCTACTAAAAAATAAAAATGTCATTTCGACGTAATTTCGCGCAATGCACGGCGGGAAATTTCTGAACGGAGCATGCGCAGTTCGATCGCCTCGGGGACGCACTTCATTTAAATGATTCATGCCCCCTACCCGCGTAATTCAAATCCGCCGCGAGAAATACACTACGCCGCCGTACCTTACGGGTCGAAATCTTCCTGGATTCGAGTTAGAGCCAGGTAAAATACGGCGGCGTAGTGTATCTCTGATACACTGCGCCAGGGCAATTGTATGTGGATCTGGCCCTATAACTTTTGCGCAAACCAATCAATATATGCTTATTGGTTTTTTACCAAAAATATGAAGAAGAATACATATTGGCCTAAACTGATGAATACCATTTTTTTTATATATTTTTTTTCATTTATTTTTTATGTACATAAAAGAGGTTTTTACCTCTGTGGTTTTTATTTTTTGGGCTGTAAACAAAAAAATACAGACAATTTTGAAAAATAATATATATATTTTTTACTTTCTGCTATAATGCACATAAAAAAAAAATATATATAAAAAATATATATTGTGAGGTCCAAAAGAAAGCTCTATTTGTGGGGAAAAAAAGGATGTCAATTTTGTTTGGCTACAGGGGGTAATTCCTTCTGGGGATGAAGTAGTTAATAAGCATCACAAAACTGTGATCTGCAGTTTTGGTGCCACATTTTTGTCAGCAACATCATATTTAGCATCCCTTGACTGTTTTTCAGTACTGTGTTATTTAGGATTATCAGTTTTCAGGATCAGTATGGTTTTTCTTGTAGATAATAATTCAGTAATAAATGGATCTGGTTCTAAAGATAGAAAGCTATTGCACTCTATGGAACAGATTGATACGCAGCACCGAGGAGGGAAGGGGGCCAGATAAGAATTCTCACATTCACTATGTGCCAACAATTGCGATAACGGTAATAAGATTAAAAAGACGTAAATAAGAAGAAGAGTGTAAAATGTTTCAACAAATGAATTCTTTTCACTGACACGTTAGAGTCTCTGAATAGCGGTACCAATTACTTTTTATTTGAGATGTGGATAACTTGATAACAGCTAAATAAAGCCCCCTTTTATGTCTCTGTCGTATTTAAACAAGGAGAACGGGATATAAGCACTCAGCTCTCTAGACGAGGAGATAGCTGTTATTTGTTCCCCAGATATAATCTTTTCTGTACATTTCATCTGAAACAGAAAAGGAAAATAATGAACACAGATCTTCAGAAATAAAGGTTACCTATGATCATTTTTTTTTTCGTGGATGCCTAGTTTTTGGAGGACAGAATACAAAATAAACTTAAAAATCTAAGTAAGATATCTGTAAATGGTCATGTATGTATATAGATCCATACAGAGCATTGGAGGATCTTGTCTCAAATGTACACTATGGGCCAGATTCAGGTAGAGTTACTCTGGAGTATCAGTGATACTCCAGCCTAACTCTCACTTTGAGCCGGCGTTTCTGTTTTCTGTAAGCAGAAAACAAGAAACGCCGGGTTGGAGTTCCGATGCGATCGGCGTAATTGTATTTCGCCATCGTATCGGAACTGCAATTTTAAAAATGGCGCTCGGGGCGTTCCCGCTGATTAACGCCAAGAATATGTTAATCAGCGAGAATCGTCAATTCGCGATCGTATTCGGGTCCGACGCAGTGACTTTCCAACGTTTCCGTAAGAGATACGCGGCGTAAAGAAATACCAGCCCCCTAGTGGAGTATCCTATGTTAAGTATGGCCGTCGTCATCGTGTCAAATTTAAAAATTTTCGCGTCGTTTGCGTAAAACGTCCCTGAATGGGGATTGACATCATTGACGTTCACTGACAGAATTTGGAGCATGCGCACTGACAGTCGACGCATGCGCAGTACGTTCGCCGCGGGTTAGCGCCTAGTTTAAATAATACGCGCCCCCTACCCGCCCAATTTAAATTCCGCCGGCTCATTTTCGCTACGCCGCCGCAACTTTAGGAGCAAGTGCTATGTGAATAACAGTACTTGCTCCTAAAGTTTCGGCGGAGTAACGTAAATGAGAAACGTTACTCCAAAATAAAGATTCGCCCATCTACCTGAATCTGGCCCTATATTGTTAAAAGTATTGGGACGCCTGCCTTCACAGGCACATGAACTTTAATGGCATCCCAGTCTTAGTTCGTAGGGTTCAATATTGAATTGGCCCACCCTTTGCAGCTATAACAGCTTCAACTCTTCTGGGAAGGCTGTCTACAAGGTTTAGGAGTGTATCTATGGAAATGTTTGACCATTCTTCCAGAAGCGTATTGAGGTCAGGCACTGATGTGGACGAGAAAGTGTTCTGTCAGGTTGAGGTCCGGACTCTGTGCAGGCCAGTCAAGTTCCTCCACTCCAAACTCGCTCATCCATGTCTTTATGAACCTTGCTTTGTGCACTGGTGCGCAGTCATGTTGGAACATGAAGGGGCCAAACTGTTCCCACAAAGTTGGGAGCATGAAATTGTCCAAAAGGTCTTGGTATGCTGACGCCTTAAGGCCCTGTACACACGATCAGACCGGTCTGATGAAACTGGTCTGCAGACCAGTTTCATCGGACCAGTTCGATGGTGTGTACTGCCCATCAGACCGTTGTCCGTCGGACCAAAGCTTTAAAACCTGTCTAATGGACACCTGTTCGTCAGACAGATTCAATGGTTAGTACACAAAAGCATCGGACCAAAAACCCGCCCATGCTCAGAATCAAGTCGACGAATGCTTGGAAGCATTGAACTTCGTTTTTTCATCACGTCGTTGTGTTCTACGTCACCGCGTTCTGGTCTGATCGGATTTTGGTCGGATGGTGTGCTCACACATCAGAAAAGTTCAGAGTTGTCTGATGAAAACGGTCCGTCAGACCAGTCTCATCAGACCGGTCTGATCGTGTGTACAGGGCCTAAGAGTTCCCTTCACTGGAACTAAGGGGCCAAGCCCCACCCCTGAAAAATGACCCCACAACAAAATCCTTCCTCCACCAAATGATTTGGACCAATACACGAAGCAAGGTCCATAAAGACATGGATGAGTGAGTTTGGGGTGGAGGAACTTGACTGGCCTGAACTCAACCCGATAGAACACCTTTGGGATGAATAAGAGTGGAAAGTGCAAAGCCAGGCCTTCTCGTCCAACATCAGTGTCTGACCTCACAAATTTGCTTCTGGAAGAATGGTCAGACATTCCTATAGACACACTCCCAAACCTCAAGGACAGCCTTGAAGCTGTTATAGCTGCAAAGGGTTGGCCAACTCATTAATGAACAGACTAAGACGGATAAATAAGAGTGGATACTGCAAACCATGCCTTCTCATCCAACATCAGTGTCTGACCATAAAAATGCACTTTTGGAAAATGGTCAAACTTTCCCATAGGCACGCTCCTAAATCTTATGGACAGCCTTCCCAGAAGAGTTGAAGCTGTTATAGCTGTAAAGGGTGGGCCAACTCAATATTGAATCCTACTGGCCAAGACTGCCCATACATGGTCAAATTTTGAAAGAATTTCTTTTGAAAATCAGAAAATGTGTGCGTTTTGTGATCTGATGGTGCCATCATTGATTTTGGAATTCGACTAACCAAACCTTTAATTTTACCTCATGTACCTACAGAAAATAATTTCATGTCTGGGACTCTTTTCTTTCCGGGAATTTTCTTTTCTTGTAAATGCGCATTTCTTTTTTGATTTACATTTCTAGCACAATTCTACCATCATTGATTAGAAAATCGTTTGTTTTTCAAAAAATTTCCAATATGTTCGATTATTAAAATTCAATGGCCACATGAAAATCGGCAGTTGCTGCAGCTCACTAATGGTGCTAAATACAAACGAAAATTCTTAGATAAGATTTTCAAAACAAAATTCTTTCTAAATTCGACCCTTGTATGAATGAATGAATGAAGAACTTGTATAGCGCAGCACATGCAAAGTAAATCGCCTCTGGGCGCTTGTTGTTCCTGTCTCCTTTGAGATCAAAAGAGATGAGTCTTAATCTTTCTCCTGAAGACTAAGTGGTTCTCCTCCAGTCTAATGCTGGCTGGTAAGGCATTCCATAGTCTGGGACCTTGGACAGTGAATCTCCTGTCTCCTTTGGACTTGTATCTGGCTTTCGGTATCTGAAGCCGATTTTGATTGTTGGATCGTAGAATACGATTGGGATTGTAAATTTTTAATTTTTCGCATAGATAATGGGGAGCATTCCCATGGATACATCTATGCGTTAGACAGAGTGCTTTAAAGGTGATTCTGTCTTTGACTGGTAGCCAGTGAAGGGATCTCAACGAAGGTGAGATTGATTCCCAGGGTTTTTTCCCAGTCACAAGTCTGGCGGCCGTATTTTGAACGACTTGAAGACGAGCGATTTGGTACTTGGGGAGTCCGAGGTAAAGTGCATTTGCATAGTCCAATCTGGAGTTTACAATCGTTCCCACCACGACCGCTATGTCTTTCTTGGGAATAAAAGGCGTGAGTCTGCGTAGTAGGCGCAGCAGATAGTGAGATCCGCTGACTACTGCCCCTATTTGTGCGTTCATTGTCATGTCAGAGTCAAAGATGACCCCAAGACTTTTGACTTTGGCGCTAGGGGTGATGACTTTGCCCAGAATGGGCGGGGGGATCCAGGTTGTTATCGATTGATTCCTACGCTTGGCGTGAAACAGAAGAAGTTCTGTTTTCGCTCCGTTGAGTTTGAGATAACTCTTCGTCATCCAGTCCTCTATCAAAGAGAGGCATGTCTCTAGATTGAGGTGGTGATCCTTTTTATTGCAAATGCGGAAGTACAGTTGCGTGTCGTCTGTGTAAGAGTGATATAGCAGTTTTTGGCTGCTGATGATTTAAAAAAGAGGACGCAGATAGATGTTGAATAACATCGGCGACAGGGGAGATCCTTGAGGGACCCCGCACGATAATGTGCGTTCCGAAGTGAATGGTCCTAGCTTGACTATTTGCGATCGGTTTTCCCAAAAAGAGGAGAACCAAGATAGATCGCTTTCTGCGACTTTGGCTATTTTAGCCAGCCGAGTCAATAACAGCTTGTGATCAACTGTATCAAAGGCTGCGCTTAGGTCCAGCAGAACCAGAAGAGAAGATTCTCTTTCGTCTGCGGCCTCAAGAATGTCGTCCCACATCTTAAGCAATGCTGTTTCCGTCCCGTGTCCGGGACGGAATCCTGATTGCAATGGGTCGAGTAAGTTGTGGGTATCTAGATGCTGTTGCAGCTGCTGTACCACTGCTTTCTCCATTATCTTGGAGAGAACATTTAGGCCTGTTATGGGGCGCCAGTTAAGTGGATCCTTAGGATCCAGGGTGGCTTTCTTCAAGATGGGTTGAATGAAGCCCTCCTTCAGCTGGGAGGGCATTTTGCCCTCCCTGAAGGATTAGTTAATAAGCTGCGTGACAGGAGGTGCCAGGATGTCGGCGCATTCCTTCAGCAGTTTGGTGGGGATAATATCATTTGGCGCAGTGCTGTTGCGCAGAGTGCCGATGATATTTTTAGTGGTCTGAATGGAGATGGGTTCCAGCGTGAACTCACCAAACTGTGGTGAATTGTTGCCGGTGCTGTGTAAATGACTACGGGGGGGGGGGGGGCTGGGAAAGCAATTGTTCTGCTGAATGCTTTGCCGGATTGCCTCAATTTTGTTAATGAAGCAATCCGATAACTCATCGCAAAATTCTTGTGTATCCAAGTTGGGGGCTTCAAGACATCCTGGATTCATGGTCTGAGTGACCAGCTTGAAGAGTTTGCGGGGGCGATTTAGGGCACCGTTGATAGCCTCAGAAAAATAGTTTTTCTTGGCTTCGAAGATTTGCTTGTAGTATTTTCTGGTTATTGCCTTGTAAATCGCGAGGTTCTCATCTGAAGAGCTTCTTTTTCAGGCTGCTTCTGCCCTTCTACGCTCTTGCTTCAGTAACGCCAGCTGGTTGTTGAACCAGCCGGAGTTATTTTTTCTGATCTGGGTCTTTCGTTTCAGCGCTATCAAGTCAGCTGACTGCAATAGTGCTGTGTTTATGGCCTCTAGTGTTTCTTCCGCTGTTTGGTGCGGCTGAATTGTGTTTATTTTTCCCCCTAACGTGGCTTTGAAGAGTTCCGAGTGGAGCTTCTTCTGACATCTGGTCCAGTGTGTTGTTACTGGATTTGATGTTTTTGTTAAGGGGGGGAATTCGGAAATAATGAATTTAATTGCATGGTGATCTGTCCATGGCAGTGGTTCATTTTCCAAGATTTTTATTTCCAGATCTTGTCTGAAAATAAGATCGAGCTTATGACCTGAAGCATGTGTGGGCCCACATACTAGTTGCTGAAGCCCTAATCCTTCCAGGTGGTCGATGCAGGCGTTGGCAATGGGGTCTTGCGGGGAGTTGGCCCAAAGGTTGAAGTCCCCGAGCAGCAAAAGGTGTTTGCTATTCAGGGTATAAGTGGAGACAAAGTCCGTCAAAGATGGGAGCAGCTGCGACTTGGGGCCAGGTGGCCTATAGCAGAGTAGAATCCGGACGGTCTCCTGGCCGTTTACTTGCAGTTGAAGAGTAAGGGTTTCCATGAATGGAAGAGGGTTTTGGAGGCTTGGTTTTGTGATCGCAAGACGCGTCTTATGGATCACCGCCAGTCCTCCTCCTCTTTGCCCTATTCTGTTTTCCGTTATAATACGGTAGTTTTCTGGCGCCAATTCTCCTAGAATGGTGTTACAGTCGGCTGTGAGCCAGCTCTCTGTAATGAAGAGGCAGTCTAGGTCGTGTTGTAGAATGAAATCATGGATTTCAAGTCGGTGTTTTACTGCCGATCTTGTGTTGATCAGAGCACATGAAATGCGCTTAGGTTGGGGTAAACGGCTAAAATTTTTGACGGTCGATCGATCCTCAAAAGGTGCTCAATTCTTAGGGTCTTTTTGGTGATGGCTGGCAGTATTACGGCGAAACGCCTCAAATTCCAAATGGTTTCTGCGGAGTACCGCAGATTAGCCATGGTCGCCATTCACCGGGGAAAAAGTCGTTCCTTTTGGTGGCGATGAAGAGAGGATTCAGTGAATCCTCCCGGCTTGGTCCAGAGGAAGGCAAAAAAACCCTAACCATGCTATGCCAATTTGCATTTGGTAGGGGAAAAAATTCCTTCCTGATCCCTGAAAGGCGATCGGGCGAACCCCTGGATCAAGTGCTATTAAGTTGTGACAGGGGGGGTGGGGGGGGGGGAAGCTGACACTGCTGCTGGGTGTACCAAGATGGCCGCCGACCAGGAGCAGGGCATGGGACCCAGGCTGGTGTGTAGCCAGCTGGGTGGATTGGTGAGCCAGGGGGGGGGCTGGTTGTTGAGGCCAGGGGTGGATGAGTACCTACAGGGGCTGGGGGTGAGCTCCTGGGGGCTACTACCGGAGATTTAGCCGAAAATGCGGCGCGCCGCTAGGCCGCGGATGAAGCCGCGGCCTTTCCTAAGATGCGGCGGCCGCGAATCAGTGACGGCTGGCGCGGTTCAGGGGAGAAAACGGGGAATCGCGGGGAGGCTCCGAGGGGAAGGTTACATTGACAGGTGGGTGGTAATGTGGGGTAAGGAGAGGGAAGGAGACCCCAGCGTTCAGCCGATTCGGCGGCTTATCCTGATAAGGACGGCCGCCAATCGGTTCCAGGGGACGTGATGTAAGGTAGGGCCTATCTGGGGTGGATGTCTGGATGTCTGGAGAAGGAGAGAGCTGTAAAAAACAAGATCCTGCCTGCCTGATGCTGTCCCTGGGGAGAGCCGACTCGTTTGAGAGCGTCCTGCTCTCCCAGTCCCTAAGATGAGCAGACTAAGGTGAGAGAGTCTGCTGCACGTCTGCTCCTCACCTCACTGACACACCTACTGACCTGCATGGCCTGCCACCTACTGACCTGTATGGCCTGCCTAAGACTGGGATGCCACAAAAGTTCATGTGCCTGTAAAGGCAGACGTCCCAATACTTTTAGCAATATTGTGTATCTCCATATTCTACATGGAAATGTTTGGTAAGGTCAGCTGAGCTACAGTAAATATCATAAAGTATTATCCTTATTTGAGTGAATATTTAAACTTGTTCTTTGTAACGTTTTTTTTTTAAATAAAAAATTGACCACCTACAGAAAACAGAAAATATATGTTGAAGAGTGGCTGTCAAAGTGATACTAAGGTCAGTTTTATTTTTTTTGTTTCAAAATAAAAAAACATGTTATACTTACCTGGCCTGTGAAGTGGATTTATACAGAGCAGCCCGCATCCTCCTCTTTTCAGTTCCCCCTTCTGTGCTCCTAGCCCCTCCCTCCTGACGAGTGCCCCCACAGCAAGCAGCTTGCTATGGGGGCACCCCGAGCCAAGACAAAGTTCCCTGTGTCTATTCAGACACAGAGCAGCTGCCTGGCCCCACCCCTTCTCTCCTGACCTTAATTGACAGCAGCAGGAGCCAATGGCGCTTCGCCATTTAGGAGGGAGATTCCCGGACAGCCAACATCGCTGGATCGAGATGATGCTCAGGTAGGTATTAGGGAGGCTGCTGCACACAGAAGGCTTTTTATCTTAATCCATTCTTAAAAAAACGTGCCTTTACAACCACTTTAATGAGGACAGACTTGGGACAGACTTACTCTAAAATTGTTGAAAAAACCTTGCAGTCAGCCATGACACCTTCTGCCGAGAAACATCTAAAAGATAATAAATGTGTTTTTAAAATAGTTTTTAATTGGCAGACTGTGAGACTTTAATAGGAGGACAGCCGTACAGGGAAAAGCCCCAGCAAGGTGCCACTTCTGCACATTCAAGTTTGCTGTCTCTTATGGTAACAAAGTTCAACAGTTCTCTCAGCTTCACTATAAGGTCCACCTGTAGCTCTTCAGCCCCTTGAGCTCCTAGTCTCTCACTGGACCCTCTGATTCACTGACTCTGAATCCCATGAGCTCCTCAAGGCTTTTGCTGTGGTATCCCACAGGTTCACTGCTAGTGATGAGCGGAATACGCCATATTCGATTTCGCGATATTTCGCGAATATTTCGAAGAATATTCGCGAATATTCGTTAATATCGAATATTCGTGATATTAAAAAAAAAAAAATTGCGAATTTTCGCCAATGCGAATTTTCGCCAATGCGAATTTTCGCCAATGCGAATTTTCGCCAATGCGAATTTTCGCGTTTTTTTTTTTTTTATAAAATATCACGAATATTCGATATTTACGAATATTCGGTATATTTAAAAAAAAAATTAAAAATGCGAAATTTCGCTGTTGCGAAATTTCGCTATTGCGAAATTGATCGCGATTTTTTTTGCGAAATTTATTGCGAAATTTTAAAAATGCGAATATTCTAAATAGCGAATATTCGCCGCGATATTCGAGATATTCGCGAATACTCGAATATGCAATATTCGTAGCGAATATTCGCAATGCGAATATTCGTGAGCAACACTATTCACTGCTGGGTCCCTAGCTTAGCACTCCAGATACCTTTCAAGCTTCACCCCTGCTGACCAGCTCTATGCCCGGCTTGACACATAACGCTGTTCTGCAAGTGTCATCTCTGCTGGTTTGGTCCCGCGCCTGAAGTTTCCCAGTTCTCCACCGTACTTGTTTGGTGAAAATGTTGCTCTGGTACTTGCTTCAGTTACTCACTGTGGTCCTTGGTAAAGGTGGTTGGTCCCTTAGTGGCAACAGTTTACCTTCTACCTCTGACCTCGACAGGTCCTCTGGCTGACAGAACTGTCACTTTTGGTTGGACTGCAAGCCGCAATCCCAACCCTGCACTGCCCTCTTACTTCTGAATAGGCTCTCACACAGCCTGGCAGCCAGATGCCCCGGGACAGGCCCAATCTCTGGCTTAGCAGCCCAGGGCAGATGACACAGGTCCACCCAAACAGCAGTCCGGGTGGCACAGTACATCGATCACTTGACCCCACCTGAATTTATAGGTTCTCCCAGCAGGCCAAGGCTTTCAAATAAACCCCTGCCCATTGGCTGAGACATCCCATTTATCCAATGGTCAGAGGTATGACTAAGCACTGTTTGTTAGTGTGAAACATGTCAGCTCTTCTGTCCATTCTGCTGTGGCATGTATTTTTGATTACATTTTTTGAATAAAAGGCAAAAACTTTTTTGGAGTGCGGCTGTCCAGAACTTCTTCCTATGTCATTGGAAAAAATTAAATCGCGCTACCACAAATAAAATAAATATAAAAATGACCACAGATCAATAAGTGAGTAAACACAAATTAAAAAAGGGTGACCTATGATGGCCGCTGGACAATAAACGATCACCTAATAGATATTATTAATGACGAAAACATATGGTGATGAAAATAAATGTCCCTCTGCTGAATTTCCAATTAATATATAAAAGAGAAAAAGTCCATGAAAAGATAAACACCGGTGCTCCTGAGTCACAACAAGTTGATAGAAGTGGTCAAAAAACAAAACAAGTGTATCCTCCACCAAGCTTATAGAGTAGTCTCTTACCAGAAAGACAAAGGATCAGATACAGCATATACAGAGTTTCACTCGCGTGATGTCAGACCGTCACTCCCGGTAAGGGCTGGTAGCCAGGAACATGCAGCAGTATGGATGCCCACCATGCAAAAACAATCAAATGCTCCACATAGTGTATTAAACTTAATAAAATTTATAAAAAAAAAGGGGAATAAAATGCACTTACAATTATGCAGTGAAAAAAACGCCTTAAGAATTAATGTGCCGGCCGGAACACAAGAAAAAACTTCAGGCACTCGTCCACTGGTGGAACATATGGGAACTGGGTGACAACAGCGCATCGCTCGCCCCACTAGTGCCCCTGGAAGACGATAGTTTATATCGAAACGGACGTAGGGCGAGCGACGCGCTGTTGTCACCCAGTTCCCATATGTTCCACCAGTGGACGAGTGCCTGAAGTTTTTTTCTTGTGTTCCGGCCGGCACATTAATTCTTAAGGCGTTTTTTTCACTGCATAATTGTAAGTGCATTTTATTCCCCTTTTTTTTAATAAATTTTATTAAGTTTAATACACTATGTGGAGCATTTGATTGTTTTTGCATGGTGGGCATCCATACTGCTGCATGTTCCTGGCTACCAGCCCTTACCGGGAATGACGGTCTGACATCACGCGAGTGAAACTCTGTATATGCTGTATCTGATCCTTTGTCTTTCTGGTAAGAGACTACTCTATAAGCTTGGTGGAGGATACACTTGTTTTGTTTTTTGACCACTTCTATCAACTTGTTGTGACTCAGGAGCACTGGTGTTTATCTTTTCATGGACTTTTTCTCTTTTATATATTAATTGGAATTTCAGCAGAGGGACATTTATTTTCATCACCATATGTTTTCGTCATTAATAATATCTATTAGGTGATCGTTTATTGTCCAGCGGCCATCATAGGTCACCCTTTTTTAATTTGTGTTTACTCACTTATTGATCTGTGGTCATTTATATATTTATTCTATTTGTGGTAGCGCGATTTAATTTTTTCTTATGTTCATTTCTTGTATTTATTGTTTACATGTAGATTGCAGCACCTGGGGTAGCACATTTTATTATGTTTTAGCTCCCTTTTCTTTCCTATGTATGTTTTAGCGCAGTGATTTCCTTTTTTTCCTATTTCATTGGCATATGTATTGCCAGCACCCGTGGCTTCCAAACTGGAGGAGAGTTTTTACCTTTGTCTGGAGCGATGATATCCCCTTTCCCTCCCATTCATTTCAGTGTGACTTTTCACACTGGGGTTGGTGCGCTTGTGGGACGTTAGGAAAAGTCCTTCAAGCAGCATCTGTGGGGCAGTTTGGGAGCGCTCCCAAATCGCCCTGCCCATTGAAAGGAATTGGCAGCACTTCCGAAGCGCCTGAAAAGCGCAAACACTGGCGATTTTAACCCCTCCTTCGGCCACAAGCAGGAGATAGACGCTCAGCAGCCCCAGTGTGAAAGTAGCGTTAGATTGTTGTATGAGATTACTGAAGTTATGAACAGGACTCTCTGTACCCACATTCTGTATATGATCTGGCTGCATCTAATGAACTCTGATACCACCCTATATATTATTGAGTTTTGCCTGAGGTTCTCATTTAATACATTTGTGCTCGTTAGTATCTTTGGCGAAAAATTCTCACAGCCTTCAAACAATAATACAGTTAAATGTCTGACAATGGGCTGACACAGAGGAATTGAGGAGTCTTCCTTGTACCATGAGATGATGAAGCTATTGATTACTGCCATTCTTCCATCTGTTCTAGCTTTATTGAAAGGTGCAAGTATGGCAGATGAGGCATTGTTCAATACTTTAGTAACCTTTTATTTTGTAATACCAAGGAGCAGACAGCAACAGTATCTCCTCTGGCAGTACAGAAACAATCTGCAAATCCTCCCAATATAAGATTCTCCTGAATGTGCACAAAGCAGCTTATTGTAATCTGTTGCCTGCCCCAGGTATCTTGGTTATGAATGGTACCCCTATTGACGTAACTTAAAAAGCAAAATGTATTTATATTCCCCTCTTCAGTGTCTAAAACATCTCACATTCAATGTGTTGTTTGACTTTTATCATTTGTTGCCTAAGGAGGTTCTATTTTATATTCTGTTCAGTTAGCAATGAGTGAGCCAACAGGTGTCCGGATAAAAATGTATATTGAAAGATTCAGCTTCACTGAGCAGAATGAAAATGTGAGCCAGCTGCAGCAGAGCCGCCATCCTTTTCTTACAAATCTCCTGGGCACCGGGCAACTCCAACAAGGAGACGTACTGTGAACTTATGGGGTTATTTTTTTGAGCAACTGGTTCTTTTTTGCATGATAAGTCAGCCTGTATTCACACAAATGCTGTAGCTTAATTTTGCATTTTCAGTGCATTTTTGCAGGTTTTTACACACACGTGTTTGTAATGTTTTTTTTTTTGTAGAAGGAAGCTGGATTTCATACACATATTTTCCATGCACTTTCCATGCACTCCCATTGAAGGGTACGGGGCAAAAATGCATTGTACTGTACCAACAGAAGCACCTGCACCCAACACCTGAGCCGCACCGCAAGGCATAAAATCTGCACACGTTTTTTCTGCAATGCGCAGTGCGAATGCATCGCACATATGTGAACCAGCCTCATTGAAAACAATGGGCCAGATTCACAGAGCCCTTACTCCTGTCTAACTGGTGTTAGACTGGAGTACTTTCAAATTACGCAAGTTTTTTAGCTAGTCGGAAACCTCAAACCATGAATAGACGGCTGCGGGTTTCAATTCGACTGGATTACGTGTTCGTACGCCTTCAAATCTACGCTGCAATAAAATTGCGGCCACTGGGTGGACTTCCCGTCGTTTTCCGCGTCGGGGTATGCAAATGAGCTTTTGCCGGCGATCCCAGAAATTACGATCGTCTATCGCAATCTCTTACGGCACCTTTAGGCCTCGTACACACGATCAAATCTGTCTGCTGGAAACGGTCTGCTAGACCGTCCCAGCAAACAGATTCGACCGTGTGTACAGGCGAGCCGACGGATTTGGCCAGCCGACAGAATTCAAAGCATGCGCGGAAGTGTTTTACTTCCTGGTGCGGTGACGTGGCAGCGTCAACGTCACCGACACGTCAGCGCGCTGTCTGCTTGCGGGGATTTTGGTTTGCCCGTGTGTACACGCGAGCAAACCAAAATCCCAGCAGACAGATCTGTTCAAATCGGTCGGTCCGATATAATATTAGACAGCCCATGTTAAGTATGGCCGTCGTTCCCGCGTCGAATTTCTACATTTTCCGACGTCTTTTATTATTTTTTACGTAAGTCGTCCGGGAATAGGAATGTTCGTAAACGACGCTACTCAAACAACGAATGAAGTAACAACATGATTTTGCGCAATGCACGGCGGGAAATTTCTGAACGGAGCATGCGCAGTTCGATCGCCGCGGGGACGCACCTAATTTAAATGCTTCACGCCCCCTAATCGCGTATTTCGAATACGCGGCGAGAAATAGACTACGCCGCCGTAGTGTATGGGCAAAAATCTACTTTTTTTTTTCATTGATACATGTCCCTTGGGGCAGGACCCAGGTCCCCAAACACTTTTTATGACAATACCTTGCATATTAACCTTTTTAATGAGCACTTTTGAATTTTCATGTCCGTGTCCCATAGACTTTAACGGTGTTTGCGTGTTCAAACACATTTTTTGCTTGTTCGCATGTTCTGCTGCAAACCCAACCAGAGGGTGTTCATCCCATCCCTACTGGTGATCACTAGAAACTGATTTGGAGCTTGTGTGGGTGAGGATCTTCCCTTGGAACCACCACTGTGACTGGGCGACTGTCCCTACATTTGAAAATAGTTTGCATAATCTCTAATAATCTAAGATATGGATCCAAAAACAGTGACTTAAAATACTGAAAGTGTTATTAAACCTAAAAGGAAAATCGTTATATTGTAGCTAACCAATTTTTAGATGTCGTGGCTGCATTCACTTTCTTTTTTAGGCTTTTTTAGGCTTTTTAGGCTTTTTTTTCCTTTATTTTCACCTGGTGATCCTGCCAGTAAGTCCATTATTTTTCAACTTCCTTAAACAGGCCAAGCTGTCCAGACAAAGTAGCAGTTAGAAGGTTGAGCCAAACCATTTAACACTGGCAGGGTGATTACAATGATCAGCTTTTAAATGAAAAATGAATTCCAAACAAGTAGACTAGACTCTGAACCTCTTTCAAAGAACATAAAATTCCAGGTCTTACAATAATCAAAGTTCCTTTAGAAGTATTCAGTATATACACTCTATTACCAAAAATATTGAGACGCCTGCCTTTACACGCACATGAACTTTAATGTCTTAGTCCGTAGGGTTTAATATTGAGTTGGCCTACACTTTGCAGCTATAACAGCTTCAACTCTTCTGGGAAAGTTGTCCACAAGGTTTAGGAGTGTGTCTATGGGAATGTTTGACCATTCTTCCAGAAACACATTTGTGAGGTCAGGCACTGAAGGCATGGCTCGCAGTCTCCACTCTAATTCATCCCAAAAGTGTTCTATCAAGTTGAGGGCAGGCCAGTCAAGTTCCTCCACCCCAAAATCTCTCATCCACGTCTTTATGGATGTTGCTTTGTGCACTGGTCCAAATAATTTGGTGGTGGGGGGTGGTTGGTGTGGGGTGTTGTTTTTCAGGGGTTGGGCTTTTACCTCAGTTCCAGTAAATGGAACTCTTAAGGCATCAGCATACCAAGACATTTTGGACAATTTCATACTCCCAACTTTGTGGGAACAGTTTGGGCATGGCCCTTTCCTGTTCCAACATAACTGTGCACAGTTTGGGGTGGAGAAACTTGACTGGCATGCATAAAGTCTTAACCTCAACCCGATAGAACACCTTTGGGATGAATTAGAGCGAAGACTGCGAGCCAGACTACGAGACACATTCCCATAGACACACTCCTAAACCTTGTTGTGGACAGCAGTTGTTATAGCTGCAAAGGGTGGGCCAACTCAATATTGAACCCTATGGACTAAGAGTGGGATGCCATTAACGTTCATGTATGTGTAAAGGAAGCCATCCCAATACTTTTAGTAATATAGTGTACTTGTAATCTAACATAAGATTTCCTTATGGGGATGGTAAGGTATTTGTATATCTACCATGCCTTTTGGGAATAAAACATATATTGGGAACGTACAGTAGGTTCTCTTCAAGAAAATGTGATGTATCTGTACAATATCCTAATGTATGCAAGTGTCTAAACTATGCATAATTATGTTCCAATTAGAGTGTAATGGATAGTGAAACAGGTTACAACAGGTAATGTTAAAGGAACACTAAAGGTTTGTTTTTTATTGGATCAATTGATTGCTGTAAGCTAGAGAATTTAAATATCACTTACCTCATGTTTCCTTTTGACCTCCAAAATACAGTAATCCAGGTTTGAAAATGCCATTTCCTGTCTCTCCTCTGCTTGCTTTCCACCACCATCTGAGCCATTTTGCATGGTGGAAAGCAGAATGTTCCCACCCCCTCCCTATGACTACAGCCCTGTGTGAAGATGATCTCTTATCCCTCACAGGCATGGAGGCTAAGCCTAATGGGAACTGTAGTTCCCATTAGGCCGTGATGTAGCAAGAATAAATGCGCACCGCAAACCAGGAAGTCAGTGAGAATAACGATTCAGGAGTGATGGAGGTGAATAAAACAGCTCGATTTCAACAGGTATCAAACTAGTTATAATGCAAAACATTACTTTTTACTTCATCAGCTACTGTCAGACTTTAACCACTTAAGGACCCCCGCACGCACATATACGGCCACAGAATGGCACGTACAGGCACAAGGGCGTAAATTTACGTCCCCGCCTAAGTGCGGTTCGGGGGTCCCATCGGGACCCCCTCCGCGGCGTGCGGGGGTCCCCCTGGCTCCGGGAGCGATCCGGGATCTGGGGGCGGATGTCGGCGAATACCCGCCCCCCCCGCGATCGCTCCCAGCCAATGGGAGCGCGCTCCCAACCTGTCACTTCCTCCTCCTGTGTTTACACAGGAAGGAGGAAATTATGTATTCTCTCATCGCAGCGCTGTTTCCCAGCGCTGCTGATGAGAGAAGACATCACAAGTAAGTGTGCACCAACACAACACTGACACACACTCACATAGGCATATTAACCCCTTGTGATCGCCCCCCCCCCACCCCCCTGTCACAGTGTCACTGAATGCAGTGATCTAATCACTGCATTTAGTGTCAGTGTGACAGGCAGTGTAAAAAACAGTTAGTGTTAGGTTCAGGATAGCCCCCCCACCCCCCCTAATAAAGTTTTAACCCCCTGATCACCGCCCTAGTTAACCCTTTCACTCCCTATTGCCAGCGTCACTAAGCGATCATTTTTCTGATCGCTGTATTAGTGTCGCTGTTCCCGCTAGGTAGCTATTTTTTTTTATTGCGATTTTTTTTTTTTACTAAAGACATGTGGCTAAATAAATTTTGGCCTAAATGTTTGACTAAAATTTAGTTTATTTGATTTTTTTTTTAACAAAAAGTAAAAAATAGTGTTTTTTTTTCAAAAATGTCGCTCTATTTTTGTATATAGCGCAAAAAATAAAAATCGCAGAGGTGATCAAATACCACCAAAAGAAAGCTCTATTTGTGGGAAGAAAAGGACGCAAATTTTGTTTGGGAGCCACGTCGCACGACCGCGCAATTGTCTGTTAAAGCGACGCAGTGCCGAATCGCAAAAACACCTTGGGTCATTTACCAGCGTATTGGTCCGGGTCTTAAGTGGTTAATTTAAGAGGAAAATATTTTGTCTTTACAACCCCTTTAAGGTGGTTGTAAACCTTTACATATATACCAAGTGAAGTGACTGGCTTCAGGTGATACACAGAGATAAAACAAATCCTCCTACATAGGTTGTTCCTCTTTATCTGCATTATTCTCTTCTCTACAGCAGTTCAAAGTCCAGAGTGTGTCAGGTTTGTCTGAGCTTCCAGAAAAAAAGAGGATGGAGAGCTTTAATTGCAAACTGTAGAACTCAGTGAGGAGAGCTCTGACAGATAATTGGAGGGATGGGACACCCCCCCCCCCACCTTCCTTATCACAGGAGCAGAGGTGAGGCTGTCAATAAGCTGGAGCTCTCTCCCAATCACCTTTTTTCTCTTGGTGTCAGGAAAACTTGTCAGATGTGATTCGTGCTGATAACAAAAGAACCAGGCAGCAGACAGAAATCACACTTAGGGGTTGATTTGGTAAAGGCAAAAAGACTGTACAGTTGGGCCAGAAAATCTTCACTATGCAAAGAAAACTCATCACACGCAAGGATAAAAAACAAAAAACAGCATTTTTGCTTGCACATGATCGGATGATGGAAGTCAGCAGAGCTTTTGCTCATTTACTATGCTCTTGAGCAACTTCACTTTGCAAAGTGCGCAGTCTGTTTGCCATTAGTAAATCAACCCCATGTGCTTTTAATTGAGACAAGTACACACTATAAAGCAGAGGTCTCCAAACTTTATAAACAAAAGGCCAATTTACTCTCCTTCAGACTTTAGAGGGACTGGGCTAGTTGAAGTAGAAAATGTTCTGCTGTCCAGCGGGAGTTAACAATGCCCTATTTTTGGTATCAGTGGGAGGAATAGTACTCCATCGTTGATGACAATGGAAGCAATTCTGTCTGTTGTCGTGTCAGTTGAAGAAATAGTGCCCCATCGTTGATGTCAGTGGGAGTAATAGTGCCCCATTGTTGGTGTCAGTGGATAGAATAATTCCCCCAGGCCGGATAAAGGCACGCAAAGGGTCACAGTTTAGAGACCTCTGCTATAGAGGGTTATGCTTTGTTCATATTTCATGTCTGAGGTTTACAACCACACTAAAGCAGTAATTGTAAGCAGATTATAAGTATATGTGCATTGATCTCACAATCCCAATTCAGTCACAGAGGTAAATGGTAGATCTGCATTTAATAAAAGATGATCAGCACATTGCAATGGCCTTAAACCATAAGCAAGTTTTGAACATGCAAAGATCTCGGAATGCTCTTTCTACATAAGGTAATCCAATTGATGATGTTTATGGCGAGTCTCAACAGAGATGTTCATATTTCCATCTGAAAGCGAACTCTATTGCGATATGCCTATTATCAAAATCAGTAGAAAGCAGCTTGGTTGTGGTGTAATCACAGTTCATGAATAGGTAGGATCCAAATTAAACACCTGCTGCTTACATAATAAATTCAGAACCTAACCGGGGGGGGGGGGGGGTCTGGCAACACTTTCTGCCTATTCATGAACTGTGATCACACCACAGCCAAGCAGCTTTCAGACATCGATTTTTGTTTTCCCGGAGTTTAGCTTTAAACATTCTTTTTGCACTGCTTTGTGATTCCATATATGAAATAATCCGAAATCTTGCAATTTCTTTAGACATGTGTTTTGTGATGTGTTCAGTGGGTCCTACCTAGTGTGGGTTATCTGTGTATGATTTATTTTTTGTGTGAATTAACCACTTCCATACTGGGCACTTATACACCCTCCCGCCCAGACCAATTTTTAGCTTTCAGTGCTGTTGCACTTTGAATGACAATTGCGCGGTCGTGCTACTCTGTACCCAAACTACATTTTTATCATTTTGTACCCACAAATAGAGCTTTCTTTTGGTGGTATTTGATCACCTCTGGGATATTTTTTTCTGCAAAAAAAAAAAGAATGACCGAAAATTTAGAAAAAAATAAGTATTTTTTTGGTTTCTGTTATAAAACATTGTAAATAAGTATGTTTTCTCCTTCACTAATGGGCACTGATGATACTGCACTGACGGGCACTGATAAGGCGACACTGATGGGCACCGATGAGGTAGCACTGATGTGGTGGCACTGATGATGGGCACTAAAATGCGGCACGGATGGGCACTGATAGGAGGCATCTATGGGCACGGATATGCGGCATGGATGGGCACGGATAGGCGGCATGGATGGGCACTGATAGGTGGCACGGATGGGCATAGATGGGTACTGATAGGTGGCACTAACGTATGTGCTGTACTAATGGATGCCAATCAGTGACAAACAATGCCTGCCAATCAGTGATGCCCATTGTGGGCACTGATTGGCATTCATTGCGGGCACAGATTGGCATCCATTATTTCTGTCATTGTCATCCCTGGTAGTCAGGGTCAGGGTGGCATACCTGTGTTTTGCATCACTGGTGGTCTAGTGGCATCCCTGGTGGTCCAGTGTGGGCATCCTCAGGGGGGCTGCGCTGATAATCGATCAGCACAAACCACCCCTGTCAGAGGAGCAGCCGATCGGCTCTCCTCTACTCGTGTCTGACAGACACGAGTGAGGAAAAGCCGATTAACGGCTTTACCTGTTTACATCGTGATCAGCCGTGATTGGACACGGAGACGGAGACTCTTTACCTAAATCAGTGTTGCTGGGTGTCAGACTGACAACCTGCAACAACGATCTCCGCAATATGACGTCATATGACGTCCACTCAGGATATTGAAACCACTTTGCCAACGTCTTTTTGCATAAGACGGGTGGCAAGTGGTTAATAAAGGTGCGTTTATCTCTCTTCAATTCCATACGCCAGTTATATTTGTCCTTTCATACAGCATAGGAACAGGGCATTGCCATGGGGGTCATTTAACAAAACAGAGCCATTTTTTTACATCACACAGTAGGAAGAGAGTTGTTTTAGGCCCCTTTCACATGTCCGCCTCCGTTCGTCCGTTTTTACAAGTCCGTTTATGGATTTGTAATGGACGCCTATGGGGTCGCGTCCGTTAGCGGATGATGCATCCGCTAACGTCCGCAATGATCCGCGTCCGTCTGGATCTGTTTTTTCGGACGGAAGAAAACCCTATTTTTCTTCCGTCCGGCGGATCGGATGCAAACGGACAGACGGTCCGTTTTCATCCGATTCCCCATAGGGGATAGCGGAGGAGAGACAGGGCGTCCCTGCACAGTGTGCGGGGACCGCCCTGTTCGCCGACAGCTCAGCGGGACCCCCCGCTGAGCCGACGGACACACACGGAGCGGACCGAAAAACGGACAGCTCCGTGTGAAAGAGGCCTTAAGGTGGCTTCAAGGGTAAATTACAAAAACCACCAATCCTATAAATGACATTAAAATAAATTACATAGATGCCTTTAAACTGCATTAGAAGTTACAGAAAGCAGGATTTTCTGTTTAAATATTTTATTGTGTTTTCATAAGGCATAACAAAGGTCATAATAATAGTACCGTTCATATTTGTACAATACAATGAAAAGAATACATTTCCACAAATAAAAACAAGCAATTATAACTATACTTCTCTGGTTAAGTATATAGAACCGAATGTAAGAAGTATTCCTTAGTGTTACATTTCAGTTATCATTACAATTTAGTGATGTAATTCTAGCTATTAATATTAACAATCATATATAATAAAGATTGGAGAATATAAAAAAAGTAATATTTAACTATAGGGAATATGGAAGAAGATAGTGTTTGCTCAATATAGCGAGTCAAATAACCTAAAATAGTTAGGACAAATTAGTTAAAGGGGTGTTCCAGCCAAAATTTTGTTTATTAAAAGTCAGCAGCTACAAAAAGTGTAGCTGCTGGCTTTTAATAAACACTCACTTACCTGGTCCTGCGTTCCAGCGACGCGCCGACCGGGGCTCCGCTCCTCTCCCCCCCTCCCCAGCCGGCGTCTCCATCTCCACTGCGGGCACCCAGCCGTGACAGCCTTCGGCTTCACGGCCGGGCACCCACTGCGCATGCGCGAGCCGTACTGCGCATGCGTGCGCGGCGCGGCTCGCCGCTGATTGGAGAGGCGATCGCATGGGACCTGTCAGTGTCCCATGTGATCGCCTACAGGGAGGGGGCTGGTGTAGGCGATTAAGCTTAATCGCCTAACCAGCCCCTCGGCGGAAGCAGGAAGTGGGACAGGAAGTCCCACTCCTACTGAAGCCCCCACTCCCCCCCCAAAAAAATTACATGCCAAATGTGGCATGTATGGGGGTGAGGAGTGGGTTAAGAAAAGGTCATTTTTGTGGGTGGAACACCCCTTTAACTTTTCCAGGGCCAAGTTCCTGCTAATTGGCTTGGCATTATCTGGAGATTAAGTAATATTCCTAACTATCTCAGATGACCCTTGTTTTGATTGGTTAAACTTGTAAGAAAATAAAGTAAAACTAAAACTAGTTTTAGGTAAGGGAACGATAAAGTGGAGAATGCAGAATATTCCCAGAAAGGATATTTAGAGGACAAACTTCCTCATGGAGACAACATTTATTCATCATAACCCGGAGGTAGGAAATGCTCAAACCATGTTCTCCACAAGGCTTTATATTTGGATATTTTGTCAAGAAATATTGCTTCTGTTTTTGCATGATCCAGAAACCCCCCCGTAGCTGGACAGGAACAGGATCAGGGGAGGGAGGTCATGACAGGGTAATAAGGCAGCCAGGAACGTAAGGGGTTAATTAAGGAGGCAGGCTTGCAGGGGGTTTTAATCCCGTTGGTTGCCTAAGGGGTGTGTAAGGGGGGGGAGCCAAGGGGAGTTAGACCGTTTCTGGGGGGTGTATCTGTAACACTTAGCTTTGGGTAGCAGAGTGTAATCATCCTGCCCCGCCCCGCACGTCCCTGTTTTTTTTGTTTTTGTGAAAGGTGTGGCGTTTTGGGGTCCTTGGCGGTGATAGAAATGGGTTCATTTTGGTAAGCGGTGGGGAACCATCTTGGGTATGGTATCCTCAAGTGGGATTCACTGGATAGTGAATGGAGAGTGGTAAGGCCCCTGGGTGGCTGAGGTCAGCTGGGTTTAGGCCCTGAGTCTATTTAGTAGCGGCTGGGGTGGCAGCTCAGCTAGATGGTGCCTAGGACACAATGTTAAGGGCTATGGTTAAGAGTTTACCATCAAGGACCTCTAAAAGCATTATGTCTGTTTTGTTTACTCAATTTTGGAATGTTATTGTTGTTATTTAACCACTTCAGGCCCGCGCTACCGTCGGATGACGGCAACAGCGCGGGCCTGAATATCCAACATGCCGTCATTTGACGGCATGTCATTCTGGCGTTCCCAGCGCGCGCTGTAGAGCGCGCTGCGGGGAAGCCCTGTGTTGTCCGTGTCCCTTGTGTTGTCTCTCATAGATCATCTCTCATTGCCGTGTTACACAGAGACAGCGTCCTGTCTCTGGAGAGGAGGAGCCCGATCTGTGTTCCTTCTTACATAGGGACACAGATCGGTCACCCCCCCAGTCACCCCCCCACCCTCCCCCCACAGTTAGAACACACCTAGCATACACATTTAACCCCTTCCTCACCCCCTAGTGTTAACCCCTTCAATGCCAGTCACATTTATACTGTAATTAGTGCATATTTATAGCACTGATCGCAGTATAAATGTGAATGGCGCCAAAAATGTGTCAAAAGTGTCCGATGTGTCCGCCATAACGTCGCAGTACCAATAAAAATCGCAGATCGCCGCCATTTCTAGTAAAAAAAATAATAAAAAATAATAATTCTCTCCCCTATTTTGTAAGCGCTATAACTTTTGCGCAAACCAGTCGCTTATTGCGATTTTTTTTTTTTTACCAAAAATATGTAGAAGAATACGTATCGCCCTAAACTGAGAAAAATTTTTTTTAATTGGGATATTTATTATAGCAACAAGTAAAAAATATTGTATTTTTCTTCAAAATTGTCGCTCTTTTTTGTTTATAGCGCAAAAAATAAAAATCGCACAGGCGATCAAATACCACCAAAAGAAAGCTCTACTTGTGGGGAAAAAAGGACGTAAATTTTGTTTGGGAGCCACGCCGCACGACCGCGCAATTGTCAGTTAAAGCGACGCAGTGCCGCAAGCTGAAATTTTACCTGGGCAGGAGGGGGGTGTAAGTGCCCAGTATGCAAGTGGTTAATATTATGTTATTTTGTTAATAAAGGCCGGGCTCGGCCATTTTACCCCAACAACCTAGTCTGTATTTTGTTCTAAGCTAAATAAGGTTTAAGAGGGTTGGGATTTTTAAGTTAAGTGGGATGGTTAGCGCTTAGCTACCCCAGTCATGTTTTTGATATCACATATTGAGTCAGATTTCTATGCTGTCGCAATAGTCTGCTTTGCTGCTGTGGTTACGAAGGGCATTAGTTTAAATTGACGATGTGATAGGGTGTGGGGCTTACTGTTCAGAAGTGATTAGGTGGTAGAATAGTGTTAAACATTGTGTTAAGAATTTGAAACACTTCCCGAAAAGCCGGATTTTCACGATTTCACGCACAGCACAAGCTGCACCATATTCTGGCATTGTATATTTTGGATGCGTAATAGATTTTTTTAACTTTTACTTTATTGCTTGGTTTAAAAACAGCAGCAGCTCTCAATGTGAATAATTTCAAACTAAAAAAAAAAAAAAAAAAAAAATATTTAGTTTGTTTGGACTGTGATACATGATTTTTTTCATCTCCCAGTAATAGGTTTGAAATGAATGATGAAAGGCGCAGCCAATATCTAAAAGCCGTAATAAAGCTAAAGCCCTCAGCTTCATACAAATTGCTCAATATAGCAATAAAGTCAAATCCAGAAAACATTCAACACACGCCCTCACATCCACATATCCACTATATTGAAGAAATTAGTAAGCTTTAGGATAGTACACACATTCTTGAATTGACAGACATTAGGGAGATGCTATATAGGTTTTATCTTGAAATAAACATTATCTTCAGACAATAGCCACAAATATTGTTCAGTGACTGGGCAGGATGTTAGCAGCTTGTTTAGACAATAAACAAAGAGGGAGAAACATTATTATCTGAGAGACAATAGCCACAAATATTTTTGAGTGCCAGTATTTCAGAATACACTGCAAAGGCAGAATTTACCCTGGAGCAAACATTGGAAATTTTGCAGCTGCAGTTATTTTACTAAAGGCCACATCGGATCCAGGGCTAATGCAGACACTCACAGAATTAAGGACCCTATGGCCAATAATTGGTACCCCATTGATTGTTGCAAGGTAAATCCTGTGTCGTGCTTGGGCACTGTAAAGGTTCCACCCAATTGCGTGGCACCTTTACAGTGCCCAAACACAGAAATAAGCTACACACTCTGAGGCAGGATTTACCTTGCAGCAATCAAATGTGGCGATCAATTATTTTTTATAGGGTCCTTAATTCTGTGAGTATCTGCATTAGCCCTGGATCTGACGTGGTCAGCAATCGTGTGATTCAGGTGCTGTATGTGAGTGTGTCTACAGCCGGGCCTGGCCACTAGAGTTTAAAAGAAACTCTGGAAAGCAGTGTTGAGGCAGCCGCTGTCACCGCTGCCATCAAAGGGTCATCAGAGGGGATCTTGCCACTATCAATAGATGCAACATTCTGGGATCCCTAAGGGACAGGAGATTGTCCATTTTACCCTTTTATCTAACATGGTGGCCACCCAATAGTGGTCATGACCCGAATCCTTGAACCTTGCACAGGTGTTTAGGATGGTAGAAACAGTACAAAGCATGTCCCCAGAACACATTCAACTTAGACAGCAAACAAACTTACTAATCTGTTTTAATTATTCAATTTCAATTAACAAATAAATAAAAAAAAATTGATTTTAGTTGCATATAATTCCAAATTTGTATGAATACTTATACATAAAAATATATGCAAGTAGAAGTCAAAGACTCATCCATGGAATCCTTGTTGATGCTCCTGTGTGCGCCCTGTGAGCAAATTTGTAATTCCCAGGAACTATCTAATCTCTGGGACTACCCTGGATTATAATTGTGCTATATTAATCCATTTTATCTGTAATACATCTTCAATTAAAGTATACTTCTTTTATTATAATGCATTTTTGTGAGATTTTTCAGATTTAGCCATCTGAAAGATTAAGCACAGTAATCTTCTATCAAAATAATAACTAATAAGCATTAGCTTTTATTACAGTTGTCCATTGATTCCTTCACTGTATTATATAAGATCACTAGTGTGCTGCATACTTAAATGAAGGTATGCCTCTTTGTGCTACAATGTGCCATTAAAGAGGGGGTGGATTTCAGTTGCATGAAATTTGGCCATACTTTAGTGGAAGCTGGACATTTTTAGTTGCTGGTACGCTACATTTTAACAGCACCTTAAGAGACATATTTGCAGCTAATTTTCAGTTTCAGGTCTGTCGCATTCCATCCACCAACACAGCCTTGATGAAGAGGGAGGCATTTCCTCTGAAACGCAAAGGAATATATATATATATATATATATATATATATATATGTGTGTGTGTGTGTGTGTGTATTATATATATATATATATATATATATATATACAGTATATAGTTGAAGCCCTTCAACCGATACAGACGTGAAACCACATAAAGACGCCACAAGCCTCACAACATAACACAGACCTGAGGTGTCCCCTAGTCAGCTGGTTGGTATGCCAAAAAAGGGGGCATACCCAAGATAAGTAACGGATGATTGTAGACGTGGGATGTGCAAAGAAGTGCCCTAAAAAGGGAATGGGTGGGAAGGTATCGTGCACCAAAACCGACAACGGATACAGGTAAGTGGGCTGCTTAAATACCCTCCGGGCTCCTCCCATAAATTCTGGCCACCATACTGGCCAATATATATATATATACAGTGCAGAAAATAAGTATTTGAACACCCTGCTATTTTGCAAGTTCTCCCACTTGGAAATCATGGAGGGGTCTGAAATTGTCATCGTAGGTGCATGTCCACTGTGAGAGACATAATCCAAAAAAAAAATTCCGGAAATCACAATTTATGATTTTTTAACTATTTATTTGCATGATACAGCTGCAAAGAAGTATTTGAACACCTGTCTATCAGCTAGAATTCTGACCCTCAAAGACCTGTTAGTCTGCCTTTAAAATGTCCACCTCCACTCCATTTATTATCCTAAATTAGATGCACCTGTTTGAGGTCATTAGCTGCATAAAGACACCTGTCCACCCCATACAATCAGTAAGAATCCAACTACTAACATGGCCAAGACCAAAGAGCTGTCCAAAGACACTAGAGACAAAATTGTACACCTCCACAAGGCTGGAAAGGGCTACGGGGAAATTGCTAAGCAGCTTGGTGAAAAAAGGTCCACTGTTGGAGCAATCATTAGAAAATGGAAGAAGCTAAACATGACTGTCAATCTCCCTCGGACTGGGGCTCCATGCAAAATCTCACCTCGTGGGGTCTCAATGATCCTAAGAAAGGTGAGAAATCAGCCCAGGACTACACGGGAGGAGCTGGTCAATGACCTGAAAAGAGCTGGGACCACCGTTTCCAAGGTTACTATTGATAATACACTAAGACGTCATGGTTTGAAATCATGCATGGCACGGAAGGTTCCCCTGCTTAAACCAGCACATGTCAAGGCCCGTCTTAAGTTTGCCAATGACCATTTGGATGATCCAGAGGAGTCATGGGAGAAAGTCATGTGGTCAGATGAGACCAAAATATAACTTTTTGGTCATAATTCCACTAACCGTGTTTGGAGGAAGAAGAATGATGAGTACCATCCCAAGAACACCATCCCTACTGTGAAGCATGGGGGTGATAGCATCATGCTTTGGGTGTGTTTTTCTGCACATGGGACAGGGCGACTGCACTGTATTAAGGAGAGGATGACCGGGGCCATGTATTGCGAGATTTTGGGCAACAACCTCCTTCCCTCAGTTAGAGCTTTGAAGATGGGTCGAGGCTGGGTCTTCCAACATGACAATGACCCGAAGCACACAGCCAGGATAACCAAGGAGTGGCTCTGTAAGAAGCATATCAAGGTTCTGGCGTGGCCTAGCCAGTCTCCAGACCTAAACCCAATAGAGAATCTTTGGAGGGAGCTCAAACTCCGTGTTTCTCAGCGACAGCCCAGAAACCTGACTGATCTAGAGAAGATCTGTGTGGAGGAGTGGGCCAAAATCCCTCCTCCAGTGTGTGCAAACCTGGTGAAAAACTACAAGAAACGTTTGACCTCTGTAATTGCAAACAAAGGCTACTGTACCAAATATTAACATTGATTTTCTCAGGTGTTCAAATACTTATTTGCAGCTGTATCATACAAATAAATAGTTAAAAAAATCATACATTGTGATTTCTGGAATTTTTTTTTTTGATTATGTCTCTCACAGTGGACATGCACCTACGATAACAATTTCAGACCCCTCCATGATTTCCAAGTGGGAGAACTTGCAAAATAGCAGGGTGTTCAAATACTTATTTTCCGCACTGTAGATATATATAGATATATCTATATATATATCTATATATCTATATATATATCTATATATATATATATCTATATATATATATATATATATATAGATATATATATATATGTATATATATATATATCTATATATATATATATATATATATTATAGATAGATAAAGATAGATAGATAAAGATAGATAGATAAAGATAGATAGATAGATAGATAGATAGATAGATAGATAGATAGATAGATAGATAGATAGATAGATAGATAGATGTTTTGTTCAATATATCACCTGTGAAGAATTAGCAACTTCAATAAATGTTTTACATTTAACCACAGGTTTGACAAAATCTTTACTGGGTGCGCCTCTATACTCATGCTGCAATAAAAATCTGCAACAATTTTGCTTCTATGCTGGGTAAGCATTATGTAAGCCATTAAAAAATGAATACCTCTGAATAGGTGGGATTGTAAGCCTACAACTGTAACATTCTTATGCAGCCAATAGCCGAGTAACAAAAAATAACTGAATCCAGAGTGAACCATATTCAATAAAACATGTACTTGTAGTAAACCTTTTTCAACCTGAGCATTTAAAACTGAATAAGCAGAAAAATCTATAAGCCAAAGTTTCTTTGAGTGAAGTGCATGTCAATATTCATATATCCAGAGTCATAGACATTGTAGGCAGTAGTGTTGAGCGGAATACGCCATATTCGATTTCGCGATATTTCACAAATATGTAGAAGAATATTCGTGAAATATTCATTAATATCGAATATTCGTGATATTTTATAAAAAAAATAATTTTGCGAAATTTCGCTAATGCGAATGCGAAATTGATTGCGAAATTCTCGTCCGCGCATGCGCGCGAACAACACGCGAAAACGGAGATCATTTCCAGTATTACTAAACTAATATGCACTAAACACTAACTCTACTTACACAAACTTATATGACTAAACTAAAGCTAATTTTTTTTTTATACACAAAACACAGAAGGGCAGAGAAAGTATTCGCGAATATTCGGCAACATAAAAGGATCGCCTTAGTTACTCAGCCCAGGGTCTCTAATCATACCAGCAATGCTTTTAGACGTCGATGGAGATCACTAGGATGTGATCTGTTTTAAAAATAAATTTGAAAAAATACGAATATTCGCAATAGCGAATATTCACCGCGATATTCGAGTTATTCGCGAATACTCGAATATGCAATATTCATAACGAATATTCGCAATGCGAATATTCGTGAGCAACACTAGTAGGCAGGTGTAGTTTGTCCTTCATTCTGCAGGTGGCGCTGTGCCACTATGCAGATGGAGTAGAGCAGCGGTGCCCAACCAGTGGCCCGGGGGCCACATGTGGTCCGCGGAGCACTCCGAGTTGGCCCGCGACCTCCTGCTCTGGGATGACGGGTAGACAAGCCCAGATCGCAGGTTGTCGACCCCCACTCCCAGAGCATCAGTGTAAATGAATCTGGCGGTAGAGAAAGCAAGTGGCTGTGGAGCAGAGCTGCATAAGCCAATGCTTTCTATATAACAGTGTGAAAGCAGCCTTAAGCTCTTTTCACGCAATTGGTCTGACCCAGTAGGACCCTCCATTCACCTTTGATGTGAACTGCTGAAAAAAAAACACAGAAGGGGGATCCGGCTGGGTGGATCGCAGGGGCCATAGGGTAGAGGGCTATATGCAGATTGCACAAGGACCTGTAATCCATCCCATCCGCATATTGTGGCCCGCGACCGAGTACCAAGATGCTTAAGTGGCTCTCACTCTTCAAAAGGTTGGGCACCCCTGGAGTAGAGGCTCAGAGGAGCAATGTTCCTCTGAAGACTCTGTAGGTGTCTCAAAGAAAGCAGCTGTCTAATTGGATGCTGCAACTCATGAGACCTTCAGTGCCCATCTTTAGTAAGAGCAATGTTAATAAATGGCAGTACCCTGCTGGGTTTAGCATTGTTAGTGGACAAAGATCCATGTTTGTCAGGGACAGAGAGATAGCCTTATAGAAAGGTTCCTGTGTGAGCAGAGAGAGATTAGGGGCGCCGCTCTATGACGTACTATTCACTGGCCTCTAGAAATACTTCTTAGGATATGTACAGATTTCTCTGTCAAGCTTCCCTATCGGCCAAGTGAAATATATCTTTGGCTCTACAATTATTATGACATGCATTTTTGAAGGCTCTCCTCCGCACTGTAATAGTTACCTGCTCATTTTGCCTAAGGGATGATGAATAAAGTAATATACTTAACCTATTCCCTGCTCCCACAGCCTTCCTCTTCTTAGTGTGACTGGTCCCCTGAAGCTCTCTCGTACAATGCAGGATCAACAGCACTACATCATATGGGAGTACACTGAGGACCTGCCTACGTTCTTGAGCCTTGGGCAGTGGAGAAGAGCACCAGCTGTCAAGGGAACAAGGAAAAAGGTAAGTATAAAAAATATATATTTGGGGATGGAAATTGATGAATGAATGCCTCTCCAGAATGTACCCAGATTCCTCAGCCCTCGGTTTTGGGTTTTGTGGTAAAGCCAATAGTTTCTGGATACGGGTTCATGCCCTTATATATACTCTGTCACCATGGGAAATATTAAGAATTCCAGAGTAGCTTTATTCAACGAACCTGTTGAGGGGGTGCCTAGACACACCCAGGATCTAATCTACGTTATGTTTTTAGTGGCTAAAATTAGCATTGTGTCTGCTTGGAAAAAGCCACTAGTTAATCTGGCGGTGATGACTTACTTGGAAACTTATTTGGATCCAGTGCCATCTTAAGAGCATTATAGGCCCCCGGGCAATACAGTGCACTAGGACCCTGTCTACATAATCACGCACAAGAATAAAAATACAAATTATCAATAAGGTTATATTTATTGGTACTTCCAACAAAATCAGTGTTTAAACACTACCACAACGTTTGGACAATATAACACAAGCTTGAAAAACAAGAAATTGAAAAATAAGAAATTGCAGATTAAAATGGAACAGTGGCTGCACTTTATGACACAATGGCTGTGTTTGAAGGGCACAGTGGCTGAATTTAATTGGCACAGTGGCTGCGTTTGGCGGGCACAGTAGATGTGTTTAATTGGCACAGTGGCTGCATTTAATTGGCATAGTGGTTGCGTTTGATGGGCACGGTTGCTGCGTTTAATTGGATCAGCAGCTGCGTTTAATTGGCACAGTGGCTGCGTTTGAATGGCATAGTGGCTGTGTTTGAATGGTACAAAAAATGACTTACAGGGTGAGGCCAAGAGTCAGGTCAGGTGCAGTGCAGTCACTCACACTCACAGCAAGACAGGCTCAGCTAAGTCAGGCAGCTCTTCTCAGAAGTCCTCCACTGTCCGCTCCCTCCCCTCCTGGCTCCCTCTGAGCCACGCCAAGTCTGAAGATGGCAGAGGTGGGTGGAGCTTATTTTCCAGCTGCTGAGGCGCCGTGCTCTGAATCCTGGGGAGGCCGGGGCGCACTCTGAATGCTGGGACGGCCGCTTGCTCTGAATGATGGGGCGGTCACGGCCTCACTGGTTGCTAGGAGACGGGCGGCCGGTGATTTTAGCAGCTAGTGCAGTCGAGTGAGCAGCGTGCCACAGCTTCAGTGCCCCTTCACTTAGCTCCCCTGGCAAGTGGGGCCCCCAGGCAAGTGGGGCCCTCGGGCACCTAGCCTGCGTGCTCATGTAAAAAGATGGCCCTGCTTGGATCATGACAAATGAAAAGCTGGTCAGCATACTGAGTTTGGGACATGTTTGTTTAAAGTGTTTGTAACCCAAAAAAAAGAAGAGCGACCCTGTTCCGTTATAGCAGATGCTTGTGCTGTCTAACCTGCCCCTCTCTGAACTGTAAAAAACCTGGCTGATTCTGCCACTTCCTGTGTCCCCCTCTGTGTACTGACCACAATAATCAGGGCTGCTGAGCCCTGAATACAGTGGTCAGCTTACATGCCTCCATCAACCGCAGCTCTCCTCTGTTCTCCTCACCCCCTCCTTCCCCGCCTGTCAGCTCTTGTGTCTGTGTCTCTGTTTATACTCTCCCCCTTTCTAGTGCAATTCATAATAATACAACTTTTAAAATATCCTGGCAGCCCCTCTTCTTTATCTGTCAAAAACTCAATCTGTAAGTGTTTGTGTAAAAAGATCTAAATACCTTTTTCCAGTTATCTTTAGGCTTGTCACATGACTACTGGCTCCTCTGCTACTACGATCCAAGGCTACAGTGGGAGGTGCTGAGTGGCTAGCAGGGCGGTCACGTGATTTCCGGCTGACATCAGAGGGAGATCCCATCTCCTCCTGCTGTAGCCCTGGATCAGAATGATAGAGTGTCTGGGAGTCACATGACTGGCCTAAAGATAACTGGAAAAAAGTATTTAGGGGCATCTTTTTAAACAAACATCTACAGAGTGGGTTATCACCAAATAAAGGAGAGGGGCTGCTAGTGAAGGTGGGTTTTAGGGTTACAAACACTTTAAACTGTTCACTTAAACCAATCAGAGTTTATTTAAATGAAAATGCAGAAATACATGACAGATTCTGTATGGCTGGTATGGGTTACTTCAAGTAGTTGTAAAGGCAGAAGTTTTTTTTATCTTAAAGTGGATGTAAACCCACTCTCATCCTTTATAAACTACTGCCATAGTGCTGATCTATAAGGATATACATGCCTCCTGCATGTATCCTTACCTGTTAATTATCTCCCCTATATCTGTTATAAGAACTGAAAAACTGTGGGTGGATCTGTTGTTGTTTGGAGCTCTGTGGGTGTGATGTCAGTAGACTCCCTGCCCTCCTCTACACTCCTCTTGTCAACATGCATTTTTTCCTATGTATTCCTTACACTGAATTCTGCTATGATCACTAACATCCAGTCAAAATCTAGAAAAGTAACCACATGCACAGATGATAGGAAATGTTATACTGTACATTGTGACATCAAGAAACTTCTCCAGCGATGTCCACGATCCTCTCGGCCATCCAGTACATTCCTCCTGGCTGAGACAGAGCAGCGGTGCTATTGGCTTCCGGGGCTGACGATCAAAGTCAGTTGGCCAATTAGGGGAGAGAGGGGGCGTGGCCAGTTTGGGGCTCCGTGTTTGGATAGATACACAGAGCTCCGACTCCGCTTGGGTACCCCCTGTAGCAAGCTTCTGGCTTAGGGCACTCAAAGAAGGGAGGGACTAAAAGCAGCAAAGAGGCACCTGAGAAGAGGAGGATCCGGGCTGCTCTGTGCAAAACCAACTGCGCAGAGGAGGTAAGTATAACATGTTTGTTATTTAAAAAAAAAAAAAAAACGAGCCTTTACAATCACTTTAATTATTAACACTCCTAATAAAGTGAATTGTGATCACATTAACCCTTTAACTGTCTGGTCTTGACTCCAATTTCGAACTGCTGGCCAAGCATATCTTTCTGTTTTTCGTATGTAAACATAACATAATAAAACACGCAATAAATTGCCAAAACAACAGATTTTATTAGTACAGTATCTCAGTGCTGAAAACCATGAAGACAGTGTTATGCATGTGAATAAATAAAATACAGTATCATATTATAAATAAATCATTATTAGGGGGTTTAGAAAGCAGCATGATGGGTTTGGGTAATACACACACAGCTATTGCCTACGACTGGATACCGCCCCAGAGACAATTGTGTGAAATAAACTGGGAAATAAACCATTCAACAAACAGAAGCTCATATTAATTCTAAAGCCTGTTAACCTGTCAGCAGATGAAAACGTGTAATTGTATTAGCTGCATGAAATCACAGAACACATTGCTCTCATAAAGTTCACAATATAATGTTAATCAAAACAGGGTATGTATTCCAATGAATAATAACTCTTGTGCATTGTGGATTATGAAGCTAATAAAACCATAATGCTCATAGCATCTAAGTTTATCTTTTAATTATCACTGTCTCCTACCGGCCCTATACACTCGCCTCTCACCACATCGCACAATGTGAACTGATACAGATCATTTTATTGTCTTATATTAAATATTAGCTGAAGCTACATATGCATCCATTCATAAAAAAAATATATTGCTTTCTGCCAGATAACTAATGATAGCCACAGTGGAATTAAAGGAAGGTGGAAGTGCATTATTCACAAATGTAAGTCTTTCTAAGGCCATAACCTCTTTTTTTCTGGATATTATATTGAATGGTATAAACCCTTATGTTTTTCTATTTTATTGCTGTGTGTGTCTTTTTGGGGAGACTTGATTGACTTCCTGTCCCTGAGACACAACATGAAGTCTTGACATAGTGACTGTAAGGCCGCGTACACACGATCAGACCGGTCCGATGAAACTGGTCTGCAGACCAGTTTCTTTGGACCAATTCGATGGTGTGAACGGCCGTTGTCCGTCGGACCAAAGTTTTAAAACTTGCTTTAAAATCTGTCCGACGGACACCTTCAATGGTTAGTACGCAAAAGCATCGGACCAAAAACCCGCGCATGCTTAGAATCAAGTCGATGCATGCTTGGAAGCATTGAACTTTGTTTTTTCAGCACGTCGTTGTGTTCTACGTCACCGCGTTCTGGTCTGATCACATTTTTGGTCCGATGGTGTGTACATACATCAGACCATCATACCACTTCAGCCTGGTCCGATGAAAATGGTCTGTCGGACCAGTTTCATCGGACCGGTCTGATCGTGTGTACGTGGCCTAATAAGTGTCCCCTACTGGAAGATTCTCCTTGTCTACTGTTCTGATGACAACCATAAAATGTTACATTTCCCATCACTCCTGTCTAGTGACAATGATCACCAGGACAAATAAAATCTCCCCATAGGAACATAGACATTGATAAAAACCTGACGGGTGTTAACCTCTTTCCGGTATTGTCTAAAACGAATACAAAATGTTTTGGCTTTAATACTATAAGTATTGGTATTATTATTAAATATTTTTTTATTATATAAATAATATAATATTATATTAGTATTATATGATAAGGCCCCACGTACACCAACGATTTATTATTTACCTAAACTTCACAAGGATCCTATCCGCCCCCCGGGACGTCCCATTGTCAGTGGGATTGATTCCATCACGTCCCGGGTGGGCAGATACATTGATTTTTATTTACAGCCACTTGTAAAGCAGATTCCCTCTTACATAAGGGATTCCAAGCATATTATCAACCTGCTGTCCAATTATTCACCTACCAGTGACATGTGGATGGTTACGGTTGATGTAACTTCCCTCTACACCATCATCCCCCACCATTTAGGCTTTGAGGCGGTTAATTATTACCTGGAACTCAAATCAGGACTAAAGAGCAAACAGATTGAGTTCATCATGTCTCTACTTAAATTTGCTGCCGCCTCTAACTATTTTTGGTTTGAGGGAAGTTTTTATAGACAAGACACGGGGATAGCCATGGGGGCTAATTATGCCCCAAGTTTGGCCAACCTTTTTATGGCTAAGTGGGAGGAGGATGTCATCGTGCCTGGGGTCATGTCCCAGGTGACCCTTTGGGCAAGGTACATTGATGACATCCTCCTCCTATGGGTCGGTGACCATCAGAGTTTGGTGTCCTTCATGTCTCTCCTAAACTGTAATAATAGGGGAATAGTCCTCAAGTTTGAGGCTAGCCAGACAGAAGTACACTATTTGGATTTGAATATAAAAATAGTGGGTGACAGTTTTGTGACTTCTACCTATTTCAAGGAGACTGACAGGAACTCCTTTATACCATCTGACAGCTGCCACCATAGACCTTGGATCACTGGGGTCCCCAAAAGTCATTACTTAAGACTTAGGAGGAATTGCAGTGACACTAGGGACTTTCTGGGACAGGCTCAGGTCCTGACTGATAGATTTTTAGAAAAAGGCTACTCGGCAGAATCCCTGAGGGTGGCAAGAGAGGAGGTATTGAGCACTAACAGAGAAAATCTCCTAGTGGATAAGGCCCCAATGCAAGAGGGTCAATTCGCATTAGGTGTACCTTTCATTACAACATATTCAGTCCAGCATAAGAGTGTAAGGGATCTTATAAGCAAACATTGGCATCTGGCACTGAATGACAATGTATTGAAGGAGGTTCTCCCTGAGAAACCACGTATCATCTTCAGAGGGGCACAACCATTGAGATCTCAGGTAGCTAATAGTGTTTTATATCCCCCTACTGGAGGCATTGTTTTTTTCGATCAACTAACAGGATATTACAAATGCAGGAGATGTAGGGTGTGCTCTTTGAACTCATGTTCACAGAGACGCATTACTTCATTCACCTCCACAGTCACTGGACAGGAGCACACTATTAAACCCTGTATTACGTGTGGTTCTACAGGGGTCGTCTACTTGTTGCAGTGCCCATGTGGCCTGCAATACGTGGGACGCACCAAGCGGGCCCTACAAGTTCGCATCAATGAACACATAACCAACATATTGACGGGCTTCAGGAATCACTTTGTTTCCAAACATTATCGTCTCAAGCACGACAGAAACCCATCAAACACCTTGTTTTTGGGGATTGACCAGTTTAAACCCAACTGGAGAGGTAGTCATTTGGTGAGGACCATTTCAAAAATGGAGATGAGCTGGATATATCGGTTGAAATCTTATGCTCCATATGGCCTCAATATCGAAACAGATGTCAACGCGTTTATTAATAATGCGTAAATTGGTTTTGCGTTTGTATAAGCGGGCTCTGTAAGCTTTGAGGTTAATCATTATTATTATATTTTTTTCTAAGTATTCTTAATTATTTATAATGATTTTTGATTAAATACCATATGTAAACTCACTGTGATGTGTAGCAGTTGCTACGGTCGACGCCAGGGTAGATTGACCAGGAAGGTCTTACAGTAACACTGGTGTTGCTGTTTACACTAATAATACCAAGGGGCCTTTCAATATAAGCCCATCAAATTCTTGCACTTCACTATTTTATTTTATTTAAAAAAATCTTTTTTATATATATTTATAATAATTTTTTGAAACACTCATGTGTAGGGTGTCACTTCACATTATACAGGAATATTAGCATACCACTTATATTCACTTGAGTTTTTTACTCACTTACACTGTCTAAAGATGCATTATGAGCTTGTGGCTATTTGTATAAACACATACACAAGCCTTAATTCCATTTTTTGTTCACTCTTATCTAAGACACTGGTCTTTATTTTATTTATTTTATTTATTTTTAATATAACGTTTCTGTCCAATATCATTATTGGATCAGTATTATATTGAACTAGATAGAAATCTAATTATTTTTTTCATTTACTTAATATGGTTATGCATCTATGAGACCAACTAGGATTATGTAAAGCACCCGGGATCCGTAGCTTGATCACCTAGTGTAAATTTTTTATTTATTTATTTTTCCAGATTAATTTTCGATTGGAAATCAGCACTATTATTATAGAGGCTGTTCCTCTAGTGAAGTTTCCTAATATCCCACTAGATGTCGCCCTGGAGATGTGTACGTCACATTGAAGGGCTTTTCCTGGGACGAGCAATCCGGCAGTCCTTATTATTGCAAAAGCTTTTCCCCTTCCCTTCCCCCCCCCTTTTTTCTTTGTATGAGCGCAAGTGCCTGTTCGCCATACAATCAAATTAGGTTATTATGTTTTTATCCCATATTACTGATTCCAATAGGTTCAGATACTGAACTCGCGGTCGAGTATTGGCATTTTTGCCCTCGTCCAAGATGGCGTCTACAGTACTTTGCTCACACCTCGCGGCGAGGTTTGAGCCCATATAATGGATGACGCACCGCTACGCCCTATCCCATTGACAACGTCCAATGACGAAACGCGTCTGGGAGGATGTGCGGTGACGTCATTGCGTTCAGGAGGAAGGGCTCCGCCTATGTGTTCGCCGGCCGGCAACAAACTTTTTATGTGCCTACAATACTCCTACATAATGTGAGTAAGTTTTTAATTTTATGTTTTAATAAATAACCTTTGCGGGATTACACTATGTCTGCTATTCTCTATATATGACCGCGTGGTGGTGACTGGTGTTGGGCTGATGGACTGGAGTCTGAGTCTGCTGAGTTCCATCTAGGAAGTGAATTTCCCTGCAAAGGCCGCGGCTGGGCTATAGCCGACTGCTGTCATTTATAGTTCATCTGGTAAGCTGCTAATACAACTGGTGGTGGGTCTCACCGAAGAGTGAAGTGTGCGGTGTATCACGTTGGTGACTGTTATATCCCGCCCCAAGCAGATACATATCCCTCCAAGTTGTATATAACATAGACTCTCTTTCATCTTTAACTTGTGTGGAAGAACATTTTATCCTATTGGGATTGAGGACTATTGGTTCACACTGTGTCCGGATGTCATGGCGCAGCTCTAACCCCCCCGTTTTTATTATATGATAAGTAGTTGGCTATAATACTGTAAGTATTAGTATTATTATTATTATTTATATTTATCTTTTATTATATTCTCTTAGAATACCTATTTGGCTTTAACACTATAGGGTGTTATTTACCAAAGGCAAATCCACTTTGCACTACAATTGCACTTGGAAGTTCAGTTGCTGTAGATCTGATGGATAGATCTGAAATGAGGGGAAGCTCTGCTGATTTTATCATCCAATCATGGGCAAGCTAAAATGCTGTTTTTTATTTTATTTTAATGGCATGTCCCCCTCAAATTTACAGCGACTTCACTTGAAAGTGCACTTGTAGTGCAAAGTGTATTTGCCTTTCAGAAATAACCCCCTATAAGTATTAAAAATGTTAGGGATATTCATGACCATCCAGGTAAAAAATGTTTAAAATGTTTAAAAAGATCTTTATTCATGTTTTTAAAAATCTTTTCATCTTTAAGGCTGGGTTCACACCATTGCGAATTGGAATCTTCGCATCCAATTCGCAATAGGAGGAGATTTTGACTGGTTTTCTATGGAGCCAGTTCACATATCTCTGCAGCAGGTCTGGTGTGTTCTGAAGAAAAATGCTGTGTGTCTTTTGGTCTGTTTTCAGTCCGAATTCAGCCCAAAATTCAGGCTAAAATCGGACATCGGACATGTTATCTGGGGGACCTACGGCCAGGGAGCACCGATTTTTCAAAGCCGGGCACCCTTTCCATAGACTCCTATGTTAAACAGTCATTTGTCTGGTGAGTTTGAGGACCCAGTACCGGCCGGTCGTAGGTCCCCTGGACCCGGAACATGGCACACAAGTCCTCTACAAGTGTGCAAAGTTTGTTGTCTGGGGGACCTTCGGCTGGGGAGCACCGATTTTTCAAAGCTGGGCACTCCTTCCATAGACTCCCATGTTAAGCGTCAGTCTAGTCATGTACACAGTGAGGCACGGGCACAGTGAGGCATGGATACAGTGAGGCACGGGCACAGTGAGGCATGGATACAGTGAGGCACGGGCACAGTGAGGCATGAACAGGGACACAGTGAGGCATGCACATGGACACAGTAAGGCAAAGTGAGGCACAGTGAGGCATGCAGATGGACACCCTAGGCTTATACTCGAGTCAATAAGTTTTCCCAGATTTTTGTGGTAAAATTAAGTGCCTCAGATTATATTTGGGTCGGCTTATATTTGAGTATATACGGTAATAAAAAATAGCTCACAATATGGATTTCTTTCTTTGGTGTTGGGAGAGCCAGACTTTCAAGTAGACGTGTAGTTAAAATGCCATTCATCTTTATCAAGCCAATACTAATTATGATGTTAGTGCAATGATGTCAGAGGGTGCTCTGAGAAGTGATCACTTGTCATAGTGTCCCTGGGTTATCCCTATCCAGTGATCACTTGTCATAGTGTCCCTGGGTTATCCCTATCCAGTGATCACTTGTCATAGTGTCCCTGGGTTATCCCTATCCAGTGATCACTTGTCATAGTGTCCCTGGGTTATCGATATCCAGTGATCACTTGTCATAGTGTCCCTGGGTAATCCCTATCCAGTGATCACTTGTCATAGTGTCCCTGGGTTATCCCTATCCAGTGATCACTTGTCATAGTGTCCCTGTGTAATCCCTATCCAGTGATCACTTGTCATAGTGTCCCTGGGTTATCCCTATCCAGTGATCACTTGTCATAGTGTCCCTGGGTTATCAATATCCAGTGATCACTTGTCATAGTGTCCCTGGGTTATCCCTATCCAGTGATCACTTGTCATAGAGATAAGGGCCTGCATATTTTATTTTATAATTTAAAAAAAAACACAGCACTATGGAGACCACTGGGAGACCACTGGGTGGAACAATCAGTGGCTTTAGATGGTATTTCATCATTGGCTGGACCTTTAGCTGCTAAAAGTACATTCGCTGGACATTTGCCAGCTGTCACTTTTACCACATAATAAATACAGCAATTTGGTCACCTACTGCTGATGATGGTAGGTTGGTGAATGTTTAAACAGAGGATAATTTGTGTAAATGCTGCAGTGCATGTTATAGTTTATATAACTGGATGCAATGTTTAATTATTTTTTCATAATCCCCATCTGAAAATGTATACAGTCTCAGGCCTCGTACACACGACCGGTTTCCTCGACAGAATCCATCAAGAAACTTGGTGGGAAAGCTTTTTTGCCGAGGAAACCGGTCGTGTGTATGTTTTTCATCGTGGAAAAACTCGAGAAACTCGAGCGTGTGTATGCTAAGAAACCCGTGCACCTTCGGTAAAAGTAGCGTTTGTAATGGAAATTGCACATTTGTCACACTGTAACAGACTGAAAATGCCTCTTACCAAACTTTTTCCTAACACGCAGTAACATGAGATTAGCAAAAGCAGCCCCCGCTGTTGTATGTGTTGAAGTCACCGAGTTTGAGAACGAGGAGATTTGGTCTTTAACCACTTAACCCCCGGACCAATATGCTGCTAAATGCCCAAAGGCGTTTTTACAATTTGGCACTGCGTCGCTTTAACAGACAATTGCGCAGTTGTGCGACGTGGCTCCCAAACAAAATTGGTATCCTTTTTTCCCCCACAAATAGAGCTTTCTTTTGGTGGTATTTGATCACCTCTGCGGTTTTTATTTGTTGCTCTATAAACAAAAATAGAGAGACAATTTTGAAAAAAATGCAATATTTTTTACTTTTTGCTATAATAAATATCCCCCAAAAACATATATACATTTTTTTTTTTCTCAGTTTAGGCCGATACGTATTCTTCTACCTATTTTTGGTAAAAAAAATCGCAATAAGCGTTTATCGATTGGTTTGCGCAAAATTTATAGCGTGTACAAAATAGGGGATAGTTTTATTGCATTTTTATTATTATTTTTTTTTTGTTTACTACTAATGGCGCCGATCAGCGATTTTTTTCGTGACTGCCACATTATGGCAGACACTTCGGACAATTTTGACACATTTTTGGGACCATTGTCATTTTCACAGCAAAAAATGCATTTAAATTGCATTGTTTGTTGTGAAAATGACAGTTGCAGTTTGGTAAATTAACCACAGGGGGCGCTGTAGGATTTGTGTGTTCCCTGTGTGTGTTTACATCTGTAGGGGGGTGTGGCTGTAGGTCTGACGTCATCGATCGAGTCTCCCTATAAAAGGGATCACTCGATCGATGCAGCCGCCACAGTGAAGCACGGGGAAGCCTTGTTTACATACGGCTCTCCCCCTTCTTTAGCTCCGGAGAGCGATCGCGAGTGGGCGGCTAGAAACGAATAGCCGCGCCCTCGTCCCGGATCGCTCCCCACTGGTTTCTGACCGCCGCATGTAGCGGGGGGTGTCCCGATCGGACCCCCGACCCGCGCAAACGCAGGGACGTATATATTTACGTCCATCTGGCTTAACGTGCCCTTGTGTAGACGGATATCTACATGCGGCGGGTGTTAAGGGGTTAACGTGTGTACGCAAAGCAAGCTTGTCAAGTTCCTCGACAAGCCTAACAAGGAACTTGGTGAGGAAAACGATGTGTTTTGCCCGATGAGTTCCTCGTGTGTATGAGGCCTCACTATGTGGACAAAATCCTCTGTTGAATTTCAAACTTTTCAGAATCTTGCTTAGCAAATCTTCAGTTCCACTTTTTTGAGCTATCCTGTAACTTTTTCTATGTGTGACAGTGTCACTGTGTTAGAAGAACGTGTTGTCACGGAGGGCTCTCACCCATGTAGGTTGGGGAGCTCCGGGGTGAGAACTGTGGCCTTGCATTTTCTCCAGGAATGGTAAATCCCAGTATGAGTTCTGGAGCCATGTCGTTTTGTAGACTATTGGGTGGCATGAATCTTCCAATGCTGGATCCATGTTTTACTGTCATCCAGCATTGTGATTGTGCAGGCATGCACAGGCCAGGAGACAGCTGAAAGGTGAGGGAGCAATGTATGTATGTGCTTGGAGCATAGCACTGTCCAGAGAGATAAAACAACTACAGGAGCAGTGTGTGGACTGACGTGTTCTAGGCTAAAAGCCAATTTAGCCTGAGGTAGGCTGCTTTATAGCCTGAAGGCTGTGTTTTGATTTTGAATGCTGAACGAACCCCTGTGTAGTAATCCTGCTATAAGGAATTCACTCCGGTGGCTGGACTGAAATTCATAAAATGTGCTACTGTTGAGCTGAACCTCATTATTTTATATGAAATGTTTAGAAACATTAAAGTCTAAAGCAACCGATTTATAATATATATATATATATATATATATATATATATATATATATATATATATATATATATATATATATATATAAATTTCATTCAACCAGTGGGTTTGAACGAAAACAATTACTCAATTCCCCCATCCACACAATTAATTCTCCTTGCTGAGCTTTTGTATTCAGATAAACATACACTGAACAACTCTGCCTGCTATAGCCTGTGGCATTGACTGAGTGGGGAAAATCCAACAGGCTGGTTGTACTGAAGTCGATCAGTAGATCAGCTTATATAAAATAGGTCTGCCTTTACATGGATTGAAATTCGGCCGGTCCCTGCTGAACCATGTATGGCCATCTCAACTCCTCGCTAAGCTGGCCCAAACTAACTATTTTCTTCACTTAGGCGGCTAGGCCTCGTACACACGACCAGGTTTCTCGGCAAAAACCAGCAAGAAAACTGCTTCTTGCCGAGATTCCCGTTTGTGTGTACGAGGCATTCAGGTTTCTCGTCTGGAAATCTGGCCAGAATCTCGACGAAAAAAAAAGAGAACCTGCTCTTTTTTTTCTCGTCGAGATTCTTGTTGGCCTGTTTCCCGACCAGAAACCCGAGAGTGTGTATACTTACCCGTCGCCGTGGAAACTTTGACGCATGCGCGGTAGCTTCCACGGCATAGGTAGGATGAAGCAAGATGGTGGCGACGGCATCGAATGTCTTGAGCGCATGCTCGTCAATCACGATGATGTCACTGCCTTCTTTCCTTTCAGGAGAACCTTGGTTCTTTTAAAACGAAAGTCTGTAACTCAGGATTACTTGCCTGACGAAGAGGTCCTGCGTGGCCTCGAAACGTTGCACTTTTTTGTAATGCCTTATTTGTATTACATTTTTGGACACTGTCTGTGATCCGTGGTGTGCTGGCGAATATTTTTTAACTGTTTGATGCTTCCAGTGCCCAGCTGGGGATCATTTTAGCACCCACTCTCTTTCTACAAGCCATTAATCCAGGTCTGTGTGCGATTGGAATATTGACTAGTCTGTACACTCCGGCGGCAAGAGTTTCTTGCCAAGAATCTCGTCAGGTTTTTCCTGAAGAGATTCTCGGTCGTTTGTATGAGGCCTGACACCCAGTTCTGGTTCCCAGCCCTCTGGAATGATGTGCTTGAACTGGAGAGAGTCCAGAGAAGGTCAACAAAGCTATTAAGGGGCCAGGTGGACCCCAGTTATAAGGGAACAACTACAAATATTAAAAACGTATTCTCCCTGGAGAAAAGATGCTTGAATGGTGAATTTAGCATTGTGAGGAAATGGTCTCTAAAAAGGACTTGTAACCACACAATGAATGGGGTGAGAAGTGATTCAATCAAAACTGTGTAAGGGATTCTTCATTGTTAGAGTGGTAATGACCTTGAACTCCCTTCCACAGTTGGTGGAGTCAGCGCAAAGTGAAGATACAATAAAATAAACCTTTTAGGGCTCGTACACATGATCACTCCATCCGATGAGAACGGTCCAAAGAACCGTTTTTATCGGTTAACCGATGAAGCTGACTGATGGTCTGATGTGCTTACACACCATTGGTTAAAAAAAACGATCGTGTTAGAACGCGGTGACGTTTACGTGTTTTAACACAATGACGTTCTTTAAAAAAACGAAGTTCAATGCTTCCAAGCATGCGTTGACTTGATTCTGAGCATGCGCGGCCTTTTAACTGATGCTTTTGCATACTAACGTTTGGTTTTGACCCATCGGTCAGGCGTCCATCGATCAAATTTTAAAGCCAGTTTTCTTTTTTTGAACGAAAGGTAACTGACCGATGGGGCCCACACGCGATCGGTTTGGACTAATGAAACGGTCCTTCAGTCCGTTTTCATCGGTTTTGACCGATCGTGTGTACACGGCCTAATATGTGTTTCTTAGTGCAATGTACAGGGATTTGAAAAAGAGTAATTAACGTGGAGTTCCACCCAAAAGTGGAACTTCCACCCATTTGTCCCCTCCGGTGCCACATTTGGCACCTTTGGGGGGGGGGGAGCGGATACCTGTCTTTGACTCCACTTCTGGGAGTCTGGGCTGTGGCGCATTACGTCAGCAGTTGAGTTCCCTCCTTCTCCCTCCTCCTTCTCCTGCAGTAGGGACTCAGCGTTAAGACCTCAATTACAAAAAATAAAATTTAATAATAAAAAAAAGGTATTCTTATATTTAGTTGTGGCAACATATGGGCTGCTTACGATACACCTTATTAGTGAATGATATATTCAAATTCACTGGCTTCAAGTCATGTTCATGCATGGTACAGTCAGGCAGTCCTGCTATGTGGCTGAGTTCCAGGTGTTGAGCATCCAAACTAAACGTGTTGAGGGAGTAGAAGAGCTTGCTGGATACATACACAAGCAGATGTGAATGTTATGTGCCAGATTTTCTAGTCTTCCTATTATATTCATGGAGGTTTTGGTCAGTTCGATGAGTCAGCTTCACCCAGTAAATATGTTAAATAGGTTTTTATCTGCCTAATCCTGACATGATGGGCCAGTAAATTAGCACAGGCACTGCAGATTCATTTGTAGGAATATTGGATTTTGCTGCTGTGCTTAGGTTGTAGTAATCCTCCACCAGCAAAGTCTTGATTACCGTTTCTCATTTTACAGGAGCTTTTTAAAAAAAAATCCTAGTCAATTTACACTTCAAATCAGTAAATTTACTTTTGCTTTAATTGCCTAATATGTTGTAAAGCAAAACTTTAAAGTCACATGAAATTCTGGCTTAAAAAAAAAATAGTATTCAAGTACAATGTAACCTTGGTTTAAGAGTAACTGGGTTTGAGAGCATTTTGATTCGCGAGCAACTTTTAAAAAAAAATTCGGACTCGGTTTGCGAGTGTTGACTCGCAAAGATGAGCAGAATTCAAGTTAAATAGGCCCGCAGTACCTAATTTGGCCTGAGGTACGGGGGCGCAGAAGCCGAGCTGAGACAAAAATAGGACTGTGGTACCTCATTTGGCCTGAGGTAGGGGGGCGCAGAAGCTGAGCAGAGACAAAAATAGGACTGTGGTACCTCATTTGGCCTGAGGTACAGGGGCCCAGGAGCCGAGAAAAGCCGAACATTGGCCTGCAATACCTCATTTGGCCTGAGGTACAGGGGCGCAGGAAATGAGCCAAACTGTCCTCGGGCCTTTTCGGACATTTTTGGTGCTCTCTGCCCCCCCCACCTCTGGCCGCATTCGGTATTGCATCCCATTGAAGTCAATGCGGAACAAATTATTTTTGTTTCCATTGACTTCAATGGGAAAACTCGCTTTGATATGTGAGTACTTTGGATTACGAGCATAACTTAGAAAAAGTCACTTCTATTGCCCACAGCCTTGTCCAAATGTCCAAATTTTTTTGTGATTTGTTTTCCTATTAGAGGGTGGCTATGTTAATTTTCTATGTATGTAGCAGCATAGCCAACCTCTCTTGCTCACTCCTGAGATGGACAAGGGACAATGAACTATGGACTGTGGGCAATAGGATTTGTAGTGTGCATAGGGCAGAGCTCATGACCGCAACTAATGTGCAATATTCATTCCAAACAAATGGAAGTAACGAGGAGGAAGGGGAAGTTCCGAAGGTGGACATTACAAGGAGGCAGGGAAACACAGTAAGGGCCTATTTCACAGAAGCGAGACTCCAGAGCCATTAAAGCGGAGTTTCCATCAAAAATATAAGTTTGCTTTATATTGAAGCTTAGACCTGAAAAAAAAAAAAAAAATTTTACTCACCTTGAAATGCCTGAGCTCCCAGGATGCCATGCGCTTCCCCTGTGTCTCTGGGCTTGTTGATGTTTATGGGTTGCCATCACAACGGCGTGCACTTTCGCCGCCGCTCGTTGTGATGGCAACCCAAGTGTTTGACGCGCGGCGCTGCAGTTCTGTTGCGGACGCACGAGAATGGGGCGGGACGGGCAGCCCTTTCAGCTAGTCATCCACTGTCATCCACAGTATTCCCAGAAGTAATTGCTTGTGGGCTTCACAATGCCCACAAGCAAAATGAGAACGCTCTCCAGGGAAGAATATAAACTGTTTGTTTTAAATAACTTGGCAGAACGGCGGGACTTTTTCAAATAGTAAGTGATACTATAGAGACAATTAGAGCCTCAGGCTCTAATCACGTACTTCTAAATAAATAAAAACTCCATTGGAATCCATGCGTCCAGCATGTAGATTAGGGCCTGGGCGAATGGATTAGGGGGGCGGCTCCCCTGCGCCCGTATGGACAGCCTGCCATGGCCAGATATAGAGGTAAGTGTGCCAAGCATAGTTTGACTTTCATTCTCCAATTATAGTGCTAAGCAATATACAGTACTGGAAAGGCATGCACCACTGTTTTAGAATGTTTATACTGGAGTTAGCTTGACAGTAGTGTACTGAGTCATCCATAAAACTGGTGCTGCTTTAAAGCTATGCATACAGTATGTGTTAATATGTAGGTGAGCATAGCCATAAAGCTGTGGCTTAAAGGGAACAGGTGAGATGTTTTTTATTCTTGTTTATGTGACGAGTAGTCAGCAATTACAATAATATGTTTGCTTTGCCAAAGCTGCACTATGACACTAAGGCACCTACACATCCCCCACAATCCCATACAGTATTGCAAAATTTACATATGACAGGGTGTTTTAGGATTTCTGTGGGTGCCAATAAGGCTTGTAACATGTGACCTGGTGGAAAAGGTGCTATGCTGGCTGAATAGTGTGCAAAATGCATCACTTCAGATAACTGTCTGGACCACACAGCTCTTTCCCCAAAGATGAATGGTCCCAGAAGGGTTTACCTGACCATCCCTAATCTCTCCTTTCTCCTCAGGAAACTTTCCGTAGGCTAAGCCTAATCTTTCCCTGGCCAGTGGGTGTCTGCCAATATCTACAAACTGTGTGTGCCCCAAAATGACCAAGCAGGGGTATTTATAGTCTCTCTGGGTTCAAGATGGCTGCCCAAATCTTCTGGAGAACTGTGAGTGCAATCAAACACAGGCTCCTCCAAGATGGCAACCTTAGACCTAGTGCAGGGGAGAAATCAGTCCTCTGCCAGCTTAAACCTAGCACCAGAGGTCAGCAGTGATTTTTTTATGATCACCCTGTTTAATTATGGCAGCTAACCCAGAAGTGAGAGATTGATATGCAGATTGTCACCTCACTCCCCAATCAGACACCTGCTCAAGTGTCAGTGGGAGAGTCTTAGGGGACTCAGAGACATTGTGAATTGAATTTTGAGAATTTCTGAGAGTGAATAACTTCTCTTTAAAAGGCAGCTAGGTTTACTGTTTCAGGTCCGATGTCAGACTGAATTTTTGGCTGAATGCGGACCTGAAACTGACAAAAAGACGCACAGGACTCCTGTGCAATTCGCTTCGGAGCTGCTCCAGGGATGTGGGAACTGACTATATAGAGAGGCAGTCACGATCTCCTGCTATGCAACCCTTCTTACATCAGATTCCCCTCATACATCAAGTTCCCCCCTTACATCAAGGTACTTCCTTTTTTACGATTCCCCTCAAACATCAATTCCTCCCTTACATCAGGGTCCCTCCTTGCATCAGATTCCCCTCATACATCAAGTCCCCCTTACAGCAAGGTCCCTACTTACATCAGATTCCCCTCATACATCAAGTCCCCCGTTACATCAAGGTACTTCCTTTTTTTTACGATTCCCCTCATACATCAATTCCCCTCTTTACATCAAGGTACTTCCTTTTTTACGATTCCCCTCATACATCAAGTCCCCCCTTACATCAAGGTACTTCCTCTTTTTTAGATTCCCCTCAAACATCAATTCCCCCCTTACATCAGGGTCCCTCCTTACATCAGAATCCCCACTTACATCACAGTCCCCCCTTAAAGTATATCAGGGTTTCCCCTCGCACATCAGAATCTTCTCTTACATCACAGTCCCCCCTTACAGTATATCATGGTTCCCTCTCACATATCACAGTCCCCCCTTACAGTATATTATGTTTCCCCCTCACACACCACAGTCCCTCCTCATCTTACAGCCCGGTAGCAGGGTGATGTGGTTTAGAGTCCGGTTTCTCAGCCAATGATACATATACCTCTGATTTAAGGGTTATTTTAGCTTGTTTCAGTAAATTCATCCATAAATTACATCTGAACCAAATCAACAGAATCTTATGTAAGCTTAAGCATTTTAATGTTCTTTCAAATGTTGTTTTCAATTTTGTTAAGTTGACAGCTTTCATTAAAGTAATATCCAGCCATGGAGGTTGTTCAGGCAGATACTGTTCTGAAATGACATATCTCTCTCAATTTTGTTGCAACATTGTTACACGCCTCCCTGATTGAGACTTCAAGCAACCATTGCAATATACTTAGAAATTTGTTAGACTCATACAGGTTGGCTTGTAAATTGCCATCATCCCTATCTAAATTGAAGATATGAATAACTCTGGGATTTTTAAGGCAATTAGAAAAAAAAAAACGAACTGTAGATGAAATTTATTGATACAAAATGTAAAAAATTCCCAAATGATTAATCATGTAGAAAAAGTATATGTACATATATCATAATAGTGCACAGATTGTCATAAGTGGTAAGACCTCACTACGCAGAATACAGCCATCCATACATAATACAGACGAAACAACATAATCCCCCCTTACATAAATGTATTTTCTCACATCAGAACTTTACAACTGATGCTGAGCTAGTGCATGAAGCTAAGAAGTGTCTGGAAAAAGATCGGGGGGGGGGGGGGGGGGGAAGCATGTTCAATAAAAAAGGGGGTACTGGTACTTCACTATAAACAAAGGCCACTTTGGTTTGAGAGAGATAAATGTACAATATATATATATATATATATATATATATATATATATATATATATATATACATATATATACAGTATATATATATATATATATATATATATATATATATATATATATATATTTGCCACTATAAAAGGGTTACCGTATATACTCAAACTCGAGCCAAGTTTTTCTGCCCTTTTCTTTTGTGCTGAAAATGCCCCCCTCGGCTTATACTCGAGTCACCATTTTTGCACCTGATCTCCCGGACTTTGAGGACCCGGTATCAGCCAGCCATAGGTCCGCTGGACTCTAAACTTGGCACACATGTAGCCCCACTCTTCTTCTGCAAAGTTGTTTTCCAAGGGACCTACGGCCAGGGAGCACCGATTTTTCAAAGCCGGGCACCCCTTCCATAGACTCCCATGTTAAACCGTAATTTCTCTGGTGAATTTGGGGACCTGGTACTGGCCGGTCGTATGTCCTCTGGACCCAGAAATTGGCACACATGTAGCCCCATTTTTCTTCTATAATTGTGCAAAGTTTGTTGTCTAGGCGACCTATGGCTGGGGAGCCCCGATTTTTCCAAGCCGGCACCCCTTCCATAGACTCCATGTTAAACATCAGTCTAGTCATGGGCACAGTGAGGCATGGGCACAGTGAGGCATGGGCACAGTGAGGCATGGACACAGTGAGGCATGGACACAGTGAGGCATGCACATGAACACAATGAGGCACAGTGAGGCATGGACACAGTGAGGCATGGACACAGTGAGGCACATTGAGGCCTGCAGATGGACACCCTAGGCTTATTCTCGAGTCAATACGTTTTCCCATTTTTTTGTGGTAAAATTAGGGGCCTCGGCTTATATTCAGGTCGGCTTATAATCGAGTATATATGGTATATTGAATTTTAGGAATACTGGTTTACAGTACAGAAATTTTGCAAGCAGTATTCTGTTTTAGTCTACATGTTCCATAGTAATTGTGTATTATACTAAAGGAGGAGAGCGCCATAACTTTTCAGCATTTCAGCAGTTTATATTTAAACAGATCACAACTCGTTGTTAAAATTCAGCCCACCCGGATTCTCGAATATTAATGTCCCTGAGGGTCATGTAATCAGGATACAAAGGTTATATATAGAGACACATAAAACAATAAAAAATCTCTGATATACAAGAATATTTTATTGCACGCCACCATCCTTTGAGACATCTGACAGCATAAAGTGACAAGGTCTCAGCCTGGGAAGTTAAAAGGAAAAACAAAAAAGGGTCCAGTACAGTAAGGAATATACATCAAGATAAACCAAAGGACTTTGAAATGTATGCTAGTGAGTGCAATGATTATTAATAGACGGAGAATAGACGGAGTACAACAATATTAGAAATCTGTTTTGGGAGATTCCATGCCAACCCTCATAGAGCGTGAGTTTGACTTTTTTAGCCTAACAACTATTACAAATGCTTTACATCAGTGGTCTCCAAACTGCGGCCCTGGGGCCGGATGCGGCCCTTTCCTTGATTTTACCTGGCTCTTGGGGCACCAGTTCATTCATTGACACCAACAATGGGGCCAAATAACACCAATGATGGGGGACCATTCCTTCCAATGATATCAAAGATGGGGCACAATTCCCCCCAATGGCATCAACAATTGGGCCCAATGACACCAGTGATGGGGTACACTTTCTACCAAAGACACCAACGGTGGGGCATTGTTTACACCAACTGATGCTGGAACTTTTCTACTCCATATGGCCACAGTCCCGCCCCCCTAAAGTTTTAAGGAGAGTAAACTAACCCTTTGCATAATACGTTTGGAGTCCCCTGCTTTACATGAATGATCTATCTATACTTTATATATATTTATACACTCCAATTAAGAATCTACTAAAAAATAGGTGATATGTCCTTTACCCATCTATTGGATTCGCCATAGAAATGTTGTATACAGAGAATTCACATAGGTTAGCATTGACAGCAGATCATCTTATCAAATGTAGCAATCAGCAGTTTACCAATATAAAAAAAGAGAGATATATATACCGTATTCTGCAGGGTTAAGCTGACCATACAAAACTAGAATTTCCTAATAACTCTCTATGGCATCGGAATGTATAAAAGAACAATACAAAGGTTTATGTATAGTGTATGTATAAATGGATTAGGGATATTGACTACAACTTCACTAGCTAATGAACATAAAATGTATATATAAATATGCAATGTACCTATACATCCAACAATCTTTACTTTAAGATTTTGTTAATTTTGAAAGCACTAAAAAGAAACACATTTATAATGCCTGGGAATCTATTCAGTTATTAGGTCTGGATGAAATCTTTAAAAGCTAATTACAGTGGAACCTTGGATTACAAGCATAATCCGTTCCAGGAGAATGCTTGTAATCCAAAGCACTTGCATATCAAAGCGAGTTTCCCCATAGAAGTCAATAGAAACTAGGATAATAGACTTCTATGGCATGCAATACTGCATGTGGCCAGAAGTGGGGGGTGCCAGAGAGCCTCGGAAATACTCAGGGACAGCTTGGCTGATCTTGGAAACCCTCAGAAAGGTTGAGAAACCGGTCCGAGTTTCACCCGCGCCCCCGCACCTCTGGCCAAATGCACACCCTAATTAGCTTAAATTCTGCTTGTTTTGTAAGACAACACTCGCTAACCACGTTACTTGTAAACCAAGGTTCCACTGTACATCTTTTACACCATCTTTCATGCTACACCTATATTTAGGGTACAACATGAAATATGGGCAGTGTACACAGTGAAAACAATGATGATTCTCCTGCGCTCCGGTATTTCTTACTTATGGGGTCATGCAGTTCAATTATAAAGTATCTTCCAGAGTCTTGCAGCCCTCCTCAGAATCGTGGGAATTCAAAAGAAACTAAAAAAGAAAAGAGAATGGAGGGCGCACCGACCTAGTGTGATACTGTAACACAATTTTTATTAAAATACTAAAATCAATGATTATACTCACAAAATGAGTTAAAAACAAGCCTTGAAAGACAGTTCAACAGCGCCAGCAGAACAGGACGGTTGCTTAGTCCAAAAGTATCTGACCGATATTGAAGCTAGGCTTATGCGTTTCGGGGGCGTACCCCTTTCCTCAGAGCCCCGGTGGTCTGCACTGCTCCCTCACTGTACAGCTTGTCAGAATATATACACACACAAAGGTAGAAAGAGCATGTGCTGCAAGGTCACCCCGCCCACAGGGAGGACTCTTGGCAAAACTCCCCCCATTTGTGAATTAACCCTTGTATATACAGTCCCTATATCTCAGACTTGGCATAGTCTCAACAATGGGTATCCCCCAGTCCAAAGAACCACCAATATGGAGGGGAAGGGGAAGGAGGACATATGGAGAAATGCCTCCATTGTCAGGTGTTGAAAACTTTGTTGTTAAGGGTGCACATACCTTACATGTCCAGAGGTAGTGCCTTGCTTCACCTTATACTCCATTCTCCTAATATCCTCCACATGGGCTGGAACGCACGCCACTTGTTCTATAGTGGCTGCGTTCCAGCACTACGTTGCCTCGGGCATCATTAAACCTTTCTGCGCGATTGCGCGCGACGTACGACAGCGCGACGCACGACGCAACGCGACGTACGACGTGACGTACGTCACGCCGCGCACGGCGCCGACTCACAGGAAGTGGGTGCGTTCCAGATTGGTGGTTCTTTGGACTGGGGGATACCCATTGTTGAGACTATGCCACGTCTGAGATATAGGGACTGTATATACAAGGGTTAATTCACAAATGGGGGGAGTTTTGCCAAGAGTCCTCCCTGTGGGCGGGGTGACCTGTGACCTTCCAGCACATGCTCTTTCTACCTTTGTGTGTGTATATATTCTGACAAGCTGTACAGTGAGGGAGCAGTGCAGACCATTGGAGAGGAAAGTGGTACGCCCCCGAAACGCGTAAGCCTAGCTTCAATATCGGTCAGATACTTTTGGACTGAGCAACTGTCCTGTTCTGCTGGCGCTGTTGAACTGTCTTTCAAGGCTTGTTTTTAACTCATTTTGTGAGTATAATCATTGATTTTAGTATTTTAATAAAAATTGTGTTACAGTATCATACTAGGTCGGTGCGCCCTCCATTCTCTTTTCTTTTTCAGTGTGCACAGTCCCCACCCCCAAATCACCCTACTCCCCTTCATCTTCTACTGTATTGCAGGGTTCTTTTCTTCTCCCTACCAGCTCCAATCACTTTGAATTTTGCACGGCTGTGAGGGCACAGGAATCTGTGGATGAAAAACTACAAGTCCCATCTTCTAGCAAGGCAGGGGGACTGTAATTCTCAATGGAGCACAAGTGCGGTGATGTCATTGATACTTTCTCTAGCACAATACAGATAAGGGGCTGGAGGTCTGCAGAAGCCAGAGCATTCCACCCACGACCCACTGATAACTGTTCCAATGCTTTGCAGGCTCAAATGCCCAACAAATTGTAAATGCAAATTGCCTTTTGCAAAATGGGTGCAATTATAAAAAAAAAATTGGTGGATTTTTCCTTCAAGGGCCTTTGAACAAATTGTTGTTAACTTAATGATGTCACCATTGAATGCTTTGAGAAAAGTTTTTATTTTTTATTTTGTATGACTATCCAAACAAAAGTATAAGGCATTCGGACTATGGCAGAAAAAATGCCTCTAATATTGCGTCTTTACCAGCCTTTATGCATATCTGCAGACTGCAGCTTTATGTGACCCCCTCCAAATGCATCTCTTTTAAATGTTAGAGGTCATTTAATGGTTAGAATCAATAGTATGACAGGTCATACAGGTGCTTTAGGCAGTTGGTGTTGAGCACAGCCTCATAAACAGCTGTGACGGTACTTTCATTACTAAAATTATGATTTCCGTGCAGGCTTTGTGTCCAGCCTGTAGCGTTCTCGGTTCAAGAAAGACTGCTCTGGCAGTATTGTGTACAATGATGGTGCTGCTTTCCAGTGATTTATTGTAACTGAAACAATCATACAAGCAATTGCCACTCATACACACAGTACATCACACCACCTAAGGATGTAATGAAATCTCCTATAAACCTAGCACTAGGATCAAGGAGAGAACTGACAGGTGACTAGAATTATAAAAATGTAATAACTTATTTAAAGACAACAAGAACATAGGGAAAAAATCTCAACTCTAGTCTCCCAACCCATTGGCAGATACTACATCTAAACCCTAGTCTCCCATCTCATTGGCAGGTACTGCACCTGAGCCTTAGTCTCCCAACCCATTGGCAGATACTTCACCTGAACCTTAGTTTCCCATCCCATTGGCTGATACTACATCTGAACCTTAGTCTCCCAACCCATTGGCAGATACTACATCTAAACCCTAGTTTCCTATCTCATTGGCAGGCACTGCATCTGAAACATAGTCTCCCAACCCATTGGCAGATACTTCATCTGAACCTTAGTCTCCCAACCCATTGGTAGATACTACATCTAAACCCCAGTCTCCCATCTCACTGGCAGGTACTGCATATGAACCTTAGTGTCCCAACCCATTGGCAGATACCACATCAGAACCTTAGTCTCCCTGTCTCATTGGCAGATACCATGTAAAGATACCATGTGCTATGCACCGTCTGGGAGAGCCTGACGAGTAGAGGGTGACCTCTCGAACAGCCCTGGCTCAAGGACCACTGGAGTTGCAACAGTGGCCACAAGAGCACGGTGAGGTTAGAGCGCCTGCAAAGTCCTCTGTTGGTAGTGGTAGCTGATGAGTAGCAGGACCAGACTGGATTGCTGAGCAGCATAAGGTAGCAGGAACAGTAGATGCAGATTTGCTGTGGATGCAGGACAAGTGATGCAGGTGTAGATGCAGGACGGCAGTATTGGAGCTACAAAGGCTGGAAGCAGAAGACTGGAGCAGAATCAGACAAACCAGGTCATACATGGAGGATCAGTCTATCATAAACAGCAGGCAGAGAATGGTCAGAGTTCAATCTGGGTTTGGCAACAGGAAATCAAGCAGACAGGCAGGAATAATCAGGGTCAAGGCAAGACAAAGGTCAGGACTGGAGACAGCAGTGTGGTCAGAAAGACGGGTCAAATACAGGCACAGGATCAGAACAGGGTAAAGCTGCAGATCAGACAGCAGATGCACTAGTGCAGCTGCTGTCTTTATATAGGCCATTTGGCACCAGCATTAATGGCGTGTATTTTCGCGTATTGCGCATATGTGTTCGCCTGTTAGTGCCAATGTGCGTTTGCCTGTTAGCGCCAATTTTCCCACGCATGCAATTGGGCTTTAGCCTATGCCCAGCAAGGTGGGTACCTGCTAATGCACGTTTGCACATGCCATGTGCCTGACACCATCTGACCCATACCACTATTGGTGGCAGCTCAGACATCCATTTTTTCCCAGCAATTGGTGACAATTCAGATGTGCCAGAGTGAAACACATGGGAAACATGCTGTCTCGTACACATGACCGGTTTTCCTGACAGGAAAACTGCCATGAGAGCCTTTAGCCGGGAATCCCAGCCGTGTGTATGCTCCATCGCAGTTTTCCTGTCAGGAAAATCACCGGGAATCCCAGGGGGAAAAATTAGATCATGTTTTCTTTTTTCCTGTCTTGATTCCCGGCTGTCTTTTTCCCCCGGCAGTTTTCCAATGGGAAACACTGCGATGGAGCATACACGTGGCTGGGATTCCCGGCCAAAGCTTTAATGACAGTTTTCCTGCCAGGATAACCAGCCGTGTGTAGGGAAAAAAAACTGCCAAGCAGGTTCTCGGTTTTCCCCTCGATTTTCCCAGCAGACTTTTTTACCGCCAGGCATAAGTATAAGGCATAAGTGAATGAATGACTTGTATAGCGCTACACATGCGAACTGAATCGCCTCTAGGTGCTTTTTGCAGCCAGTGTCTTCTTGGCTGGTGCGGTCATTTACCCCGTAGGATCTTGACATGCTTGGGACACACATATGTACTGGCCCAATTTGGCCAGGATTCAATTAACCTACCAACATGTCTTTGGAGGGTGGGAGGAAACCGGAATACCTGGAGGAAACCCACACAGACACAGGGAGAACATGCAAACTCCAAGCAGATAGTGTCACGGTCGGAATTTAAACCAGTGACCCTTTTGCTGCTATGTGAAAGTGCTAACCACTACACCACTGTGCTACAATAAGTTGCTTAATGTTGTACCTTCATTAAATGTAACCATATTGCTACACTTAGAGGCTCCTCTCTTCTTTTTTATACTCAGTTGTGACATGACACTACTCTTATATCAAGACATCGCTTGTATATCAAGGCAAAATGTATTAAAACATTTAGCTTGTCTTGCAAAACACTCTCAAACCAAGTTACAGTACTCTCAAACCAAGGTTTTACTGTAATTTATTTTTAAAAGGTAAACATTTTAATAAATGTAGTGCAGCATACAAAAAAAGCAGCATATATCAGTTGAGCTATTCAATAAGATACAGACATACAGCAGATACATCCAGAAGTTACCCAGGAGCATACATAAAGAAAAGGCAGCAACATATAAGAAATGTTTGTGAAAAAAGTGTATTGGAGTAAGGGAGAACTGTATTTGCAAATATGTTTGTCGACCTCAAGGGTGAGAAATCAATACTGTATAAATATAAAAAAGCTAGTAACGGGGAAGGGGAGGGGCGGAACGGGGAATTGGAGAAGGATAAGAAAATACAAAGGAGTTGCACTCACATGGGCCGCATCCGTGTATGTAGTACTCAAAAAGAACAGAAAAAACAATAGCTAAGGGTAGATATTGATGGTCGGACTTTGAGGCCAAGGAAGTAGGTTAAAAATACAAATTTTAATGTCACCAAATTAATACAGAAAAAAAGCACATGGTAAAATACAAAAATAATAATACATATACATGGATGGACCACTGTATACAAAATCCTTAAAGTCGCCGATGCACGTTTCGCCATGGGGCTTCTTCAGGGCGGTTAGTAAGGATTTTGTGGAAAGATGTATAATCAGAAAACAAGTTATTGGGTTACTGCCTATATAAACCTTCCCCCCAACCAATCTGTGAATTACATATGTATATCTATTTTCTTCAATAGTGCAATATAGTCATGTACGGTGCATTATGTGAAAGCAATAAAATATTTAGACGTATTCCAGATTTATTATTATTTATTTTCCCCCAATTTATTGCAAACCTTTCCCGCACATGCTTCATTTAAAGTCCTGCCTGTTCCTTTCTCTATATACAAATGCAAGGGATGGAGGTAATTAACCCATTACCTGATATAAAGTCCCAAAAAAACCCTCTCCCCCTTCCTCATATACTACTTGTTTTCTGATTATACATCTTTCCACAAAATCCTTACTAACCGTCCTGAAGAAGCCCCACGGCGAAATGTGCGTCGGCGACTTTAAGGATTTTGTATACAGTGGTCCATCCATGTATATGTCTTATTATTTTTGTATTTTACCATGTGCTTTTTTTCTGTATTAATTTGGTGATATTAAAATTTGTATTTTTAACCTACTTCCTTAGCCTCAAAGTCCGACCATCAATATCTACCCTTAGCTATTGTTTTTTTCCGTTCTTTTTGAATAATCAATACTGTAGTCATGCAAGGAGTGAATCAGATGGAAAAAGAAAATACGGACAGCTGCACTCTAAAAATTAGTGCTTAATCATAGCTACGATTAAGCACTAATTTATAGTGCAAAACACGTCAGCTGTTTTACTCCTGTGTTGTGTGCTGTGACTTGCATTTTTCCTTTTTTTAATAAAGACAACCATCAAGGTTTTTTGGAGTGCGGCTGTCCATATTTTCTTTTTCCATTTGTTGCCTTGTGCATTGCCAGCACCCTTGATCTTCTGAGACCATACTGATCATCCTAACACCATCCACCTGGAGCGGTAACTTTCTTTCAGCCCAGAAGTAACTTTCTTTCAGCCCAGCCCAGAGTTCAGCTGAACTTGCACGGCTTCACTCCCGCCCGGCATTCCCGATTTCAGCCGCGATTTCAGAGACATCTGTACAGGTTTCTGCACAGATGTCAATGTAAATCACGGACCCAAATCGCAAAAAGTAGTACAGGAACTACTTTTTGAAATCGGTGCAGCGCCGCAGATGCGGCGTCGCACCGATTAGGACGCTTCCATTGCCGACAATTGTCGACAAATGTCGCCGATTAGATCTCAAATCGTACCCAGTGTGAACCAGGGCTCAAGGAGTGAATCAGGTTAGTACCGCCTTTCGCAAAAGTATTGTGGAAATGAGGGGGGAGGAGGGAAACGGGGGGGAAAGATTCATTATGATTTACAGTAGTAGGGCTACTATCTAGGCTTGACTTGTTACCGATTTCAAATATATATATTATTTTTGAAAATATCTTCAGGAACATAATTTATTGGTTATGCAATGAAGTGGACCCCAAACGCCTGCGCTGAACAGAACGCTACACTGGACTGTTGATAATTTGTTTTCCTGAAATAGGTATCATCTTTTTTTTTTTTTTTACAAGCCGTTGCGGTCCCAGTAAATCCAGATCTGTTGCCTAGTACACAATATTTCAGATTTATTTCAGCAAGTAGTCAATGTAATGTAAAGTTTTACTTGCAGAATACAAGATACATAAGAAATATTTCTTGCTGTCATGGTTACATTAAGTTTTTCAAAGACTGTGGTCATTTACTTTTGTTTGTATAATTTGAATTCCTCCTACGTGAAATAGTAGAAAAAAAAAAAAAAAACATGATATTTACTAGGAAAAAATACATGAACTTTGATCTTAATAGACTTTACTTGTATTTGATTTGGTATGAAATCAAGGTCCTAATATTCTGTAATAAATGAGTTAAATTTGCAGACTTTCACATGAATTTTTTTATTTTATTTTTTATTAAATTTACTGACTTTGCTGGAGTCTGACTATTCAGTTTGAGAGGCTAATGTTGGAAGTCATCTGAGGATACAGCAATATGAGCTGCACTTGACTTTACACACTATCTTCCATCTCCGAAGGGCAAGCTTTACATGTGTGCGGCTGCGGGAGTGCATGTAAATTGCACAAGTTCCCGCACCCGCATACAGCTGCTTTAAAAAAAAATGCACGGTGGTGTCATTGCCTTTTAAACCACTTTGCGCCCAAGGTACGCTACAGTGTAAAAATAAAAAATAAATATTTAAAAAAATTCAAATAATAATATATATATTTTTTAAATGCCCCTGTGCCCAGTAGCTCACGCTCAGAAGCGAACACACGCAAGTCCCGCCCACATATGTAAACGCCGTTCAAAGCACACATGTGAGGTATCGCTGTGTACGTTAGCGCGCCAGGAACAATTCTAGCACTAGACCTCTTCTGTAACTCTAAACTGATAACCTGTAAAAAAAAAAAATGGAGATTTTTAACCACTTGCCATCCTGCTGCCGACTATTTACGGCCACAAGGTGGCTCTGATCTGCAGGGAGGCCGTCAATATACGGCTGCACGGCATTGGGGGGCGCGCCCAGGGCCGGCGCTTGCGCAAGGCAACATTGGCACGTGCCTTACGGCGCCAGCGCCGGCCCTGGGGGGGCGCCAAAAAAAAAAGCTCCCTGCTCGGAAGAAATTAAAACCGTCTTAAGGTGCGGCAGCCTCCCGCACTATACCCCCGGCGGCGGCACGGCACTTCACTTGGGCTCCGTTCTGTTTTTTTTTTTACGCCTGGTGGTCTGTTTCTCTACTTGGTGCCCTCGTGCTGTAAACACAGCATCACGTCCCATACGGCCAATCACCCACCCGGCGGGGAAACTTTTTTTCTAGGGTTGTTTGTGTGCGATTGGTGGGCGGCGGAGTGGGAGGTGCTGTGCCTCTGTGGTGATTGGCCATATGGGAAATGATGGATGCTATGTTTACAGCACTGCAGCGCCAGATTTGGTTTTCTACATCTGAAGCATCCACTCCAGCACGGTAAGCAGGGGAGAGAGAGACAGTGAGCAGTGCTGAGTAGAGAGCTCTCAGCTGCTGAAGCTAACATAAGTAAACCAGCAGGTGATTGCCCTCTGTTCAGCGCTGCTTACTGTCTCCCCATCTGCATGATTAATGTAGGAAGGGACAGAGCTGGGGGGTGTTGTCTGTTTAAATCTAAAGGGGTCTAGGGGTGCAGAGTGTTGCTGTGTAATGTAAAAGGGGTCCAGAGGTGCGGTGCTGTGTAATGTAAAGGGGTTCAGAGGTGCGGTGCTATGTAATGTATAGGGGTCCAGAGGTGCGGTGCTGTGTAATGTAAAAGGGGTCCAGAGATGCGGTGCTGTGTAATGTAAAAGGGGTCCAGAGGTGCGGTGCTGTGTAATGTAAAAGGGGTCCAAAGGTGCGGTGCTATGTAATGTATAGGGGTCCAGAGGTGCGGTGCTGTGTAACGTAAAAAGGGTCCAGAGGTGCGGTGCTGTGCAATGTAAAAGGGGTCCAGAGGTGCGGTGCTGTGTAATGTAAAATGGGTCCAGAGGTGCGGTGCTGTGTAATGCAAAAGGGGTCCAGATGTGCGGTGCTCTGTAATGCAAAAGGGGTCCAAAAGTGCGCTGCTGTGTAATGTATAGGGGTCCAGAGGTGCGGTGCTGTTTAATGTAAAAGGGGCCCAGAGGTGCGGTGCTGTGTAATGTAAAAGGGGCCCAGAGGTGTGGTGCTGTGTAATGTAAAAGGGGTCCAGAGGTGCAGTGCTGTGTAATGTAAAGGGGCCCAGAGGTGCAGGGTGCTGTGTAATGTAAAAGGGGTCCAGAGGTGCGGTGCTGTGTAATGTATATGGGTCCAGAGGTGCGGTGTTGTGTAATGTAAAAGGGGTCCAGAGGTGCGGTGCTGTGTAATGTAAAAGGGGTCCAGAGGTGCGGTGCTGTGTAATGTATAGGGGTCCAGAGGTGCGGTGCTGTGTAATGTAAAAGGGGTGCAGAGGTGCGGTGCTGTGTAATGTAAAAGGGGTGCAGAGGTGCGGTGCTGTGTAATGTAAAATGGGTCCAGAGGTGCGGTGCTGTGTAATGTAAAATGAGGTGAGGTTTCTGTGGAGGACAAGACAGAGAGGAGACTTGCAATTAGGGGAACCCCAAAGCCAGGCAGCGTAGCACCACACTGGGGCGTTGTGCCGTCGACAGTAAAGCGCCGCTATGCCTTTGCGGTGCTGTGCATGCGTGCGTGCTGGGGGGGGGGCGGCAAAATGCACCTTCGCCTGAGTTGGCGAAAATCCTTGCACCCGCCCTGGGTGCGCCCGCCACGTCACACAGGTGCCGATGCGCGTGCCACGATGCGCGGCCACGATCGGCAGTCACAGAGCCAGGGACGTGGAGCTCTGTGTGTAAACACAGAGCTCCAAGTCCTGTTAGGGAGAGGAGACCAATGGTGGTGTGTTCCTTGTACATAGGGACAACCATCAGTCACCTCCCCCAGTCATTCCCCTCCCCCCACAGTAAAAATCACTCCCAGGGTACATATTTAACCCCTTGATGCCCCCTAGTGTTAACCCCTTCCCTGCCAGTCACATTTATACAGTAATCAGTGCATTTTTATAGCACTGTTCGCTGTATAAATGTGAATGGTCCAAAAAAATGTGTCAAAAGTGTCCGATGTGTCCGTTGTTACAGTATATCACAGTCATGACAAAAATCGCAGATCACCGCCATTACTGTATATGTGTATATGTGCCCAGTAAGCAAGTGGTTAAGATTCCATGAGTGTGCGTAAGTTTAAAGCGTGACATGTTAGGTATCTATTTACTCAGCGTAACATAATCTTTCACGTTATACAAAAAAATTTGATTTAACTTTTAGGCCTTGTACACACGAGGGAATAAATCCGCTGAAACTGGTCCGACGGACCATTTCATCCGAAAGATCCGGTCGTTTGTATGGTCAAACGGACCGTTTCGGACGGATTTTTCCAGCGGAAAAATTCCAAAGCATGCTTTGAAATATTTCCGCCGGACCCATGTCCGTCGGATATGTCCGCTCGTTAGTACACAAAAGCCTCGGACAAAAAACCTGCGCATGCTCAGTCAAAACGATGGGACGGGAGCACTCGTTCAGGTAAAACTCGCGTTTGTTTGGGACCTGGCACATTCGTCACCTAAACTCTCTATATAGTGTTCCGTTTAGATCGTTTTTTTGTGCTTTCTTCTCTTGCTAGAATGAACCCGTTCTTTTGTCCAGATGTCACATACTGCTAGCTTGCATTTTCATTATTTATTTTTCTATTTGACACAGTTTGCTTGCCAGATGTCCCCACATTTGTTTATGTTCTCCACATTTTCAAAATTTCTCTTTGGACTTAATGTTGAGTATTTAGTTTTTTTTTAAGATTTGGATTTAACGTGTTTGGAATATTTCATTTTTTTTTTTTTTTTCTTGTTTCATCCTTTATTTTTATTTTTTTCACAAAAATGGACGCTTCTTTGGGGTTTACCAAGTTCAAACATAAAAGGTGGCCCCCCCCCCCCCCCTAAAAGAAGTTTGGGTCCTTTGCAAATGCCACATTTTGTTTGCCAAATGTCTGATGCTTACTCACCACAGTATTAAACACAATAGACAAGGTTTGAAAGTAAATACAAAAGCCATTTATTTCCGGCCAAAAAATAAATTATAAATCACCAGAACGGCAGCACTTGATGAGATTGCAACATACATGCATACTTGGCAATTACAACATGATGAAGGACAAATTAAGTAACCTCAGGAGTCAATATCAAAAATCAGGATCAGCAGCACATGAACAAAGGAACCCAAGCTGTGCTACTACAACGAGCTCAGTTTTTTGGACAATAAACTGGATGGCAGGGATTCATCTTCTCGACTTCCTAGCAGACTTCCTTCCAGCGAAACTTCCACGGGTCCGTCCACGGAACCTTGCAGGTGGGGCTGATGTGGCAGGAGGAGGATGAGGATGATGGGGAGCAGGCCAAGCCGGATCCCACAGCACAGTGTCCCTGGTCAGCTCGTTCCTTTTCATCCTGGCCAGGACCTGATTTATAATGTCCTTGGCCAGGCTTTTTTGCTCCCCCCCCCCCTTGGTTCAGCTCATTGGCCACAAATGCGCTATAGCATTCCGTTGGGTTGAGGGGGGCTCTCATGATTTCGGCAGCCTCCCGGATGACCTGAAGGCTTTCATCATGCACCTCCCTCCTGCGCCTCCTTGCAGCTGGTGGCCTCATTTGGAGGGGAGGAACTTGGCTGATTGTGCTCAGCCTGGGCCTGGGGACCTGCTGCACCTCACTTGACCCGGCCTCCTCCTGGCTGCCACTCACCCCTTCCGCCTGGCTGACATGGGCCTCAGGAGCTGCCACCTCCTGGCTGGTCTCTTCTTCCTGTGTATAAAAAAGGCAACATGTTGTAATTTTTGGCACAATCAAGCACACACATTTTATTTCTCTAGACTTTTTTAGTTAGTATTAATTTCAATTAAACAGACTGTCCTTCTGACCCCTGCATTTGGCATCCCTGTTTGTTTTTTGTTTACAAGATCAACTCACAAATTCAAAATAAATAGCAGCACAAAACTAGTTTTGAAAATACTAGACCTCACTGAAGATGGCCAGATCTGGCTCCATGTCAGCCAGCCCTGCTTCTGATTCTGCAGGGCTCCTGGGATCCGGGGAAGTTCCGCTGGGAGGAAGTGTTGAAACCGAAGCCCTGCCATCCAGTTCATCATTCAAAAAACTGAGCTCTTTGTAGTACCAGAGCTTGGGTTCCTTGTTCTTAGCTGCTGCTGATCCTGATTTTGGATATTTCCGTTTTTTATAGACATTCCTGTAGCTTCTCCTGAGGTTACTGAATTTGTCCTTCACCATGTCGCCTGTGCAACTTGGCACCCAAGTGTGCAGGTATGTCGCAATCTCATCAAGTGCTGCCTCTCTCTTTCCAGTGTCCAAATAATGGGTGTGTCTGGTGTCCCAAAGAAGGGGCATATCCCGATATCGGGCTATTAATTGCATTGTAGCCTCCTTCCCTTTCAGCAAATCCATTCTTTTGGGCTGCTTCTCGAAATGTCGCTTCTCAATAGTAATGTCTAGAATAGAAATTGCCAATCAAACACAAAGCACAACTTTCCAAAGGCTCAGCTTTGTCATTCTTAAAATATGTGCACATTCATTCATTTTAGAGCATCTACTTTATACAAACACAGTGTCTTATGCTGCTACATAGCTGGCCTGCTCTGCCGCAATGTTGTAACCCCCAAAAAGTTGGCATTCAGAGTCCATGTTGCAAGTTGTAGCATGTAGTTAAGAACACATCCACCATGAATATGAATGCTAGCATTCACCTCAAGGCACTAGTTCATGTGTAGCTATCATGCCCCTCAGCATTGATGGCAGAAAACACTACCTACTTATCTCTGTCCAACCAATACACAACACTACTGGCATGATCTGACTGCATACTCAAAAATACAAATAAAGAGGAAAGAGCATTCTCTACATATATCTTGATGAAGTGATGTGTCCAAGCACTTTACTCTCTAAATGTTATGGTGGGCCCCAAAATACATAAATAACAGTGGCCTAAAAAGGGTGCAAACAACATCTAAAAGCTCCATCCCCCATGCCTGTTCAAATTATATGCCTCTGATCCGATGTTTGCATTTACCTTCGTCTCTCTCTCTCCTCGTTTCCGCTCGAGTAATCTCCGCGTAACCTACGTAATCACGTCGTTTCCATTATATTCCCCACGCAATCAAGAAACGCCACCCTCGTCTCCGCCCATGACGTACCAATTTCTGCTTTCCACGCCCATCTGCAACGTTGATTGGAAAATATGGCGATGTCACACGAGCGCACATTAGCCTCTGATCGGGATCAGGAAGGGACACAGGCCGGAACGTCCCGATCCAGGCCAAAACGTTACAAGGCCACAAACATGTCTCTACAAGAGATGGTGGAGTTGGTGTCCATCCTGCGACGGAAGGACTATGATGGTGAGCATGGCCCATACAGCACCCCTAACCGGAGGAAGTCAAAAATTATGGATAAGGCAGCAAGGAAACTTTATGAGATGTTTGGGGTCACCAGGTCCAAAGAGCAGCTCCGGAAACGCTGGTCCGACTTAAAACTGCGCGAGCCAGAGCAGTATCGCAAAATAAAAAGAATCATAGAAAAAAGTAAGTACTTTAAAATGTCTTTGGAGTGCCTATTTTTGTCGGAAATGTTTTGCCATGTATATTTCGCCATCTGCCTCGTTGGCCTGCTTGTATTTTTTAAACCCTGCCTTGTAAATTTAGTAATGTTTGTCTAATATAAATCCGACGACTTGCCACGATCGTAGTCAACATCGTTCCAATCACATCGTTTATCCTCAATCCGCGGTTCCAGGAACATCACACCTGGACGAGGCTATTTGGCGAAAAACATCGTTTTCAGAAACAATGTTGAAAATATGATGTGTTTGTGCCAACTAATAAGTTTATTTAAAAAGGCAATCAGGATTCAGTAATTCACACAGTGCTGAGATAACTTAATATACAGCTGTTTGGACATCTGTAATTTAGAAAACCTGTCTACCCACATAAAATAGTAATTTGGAGTTTAGGAGAAGGGACTCCAAAAAAGACTTATTCAGGAGGCCAGCCATGTGTGTCACTTCCCCAAAAAGCCTCATTATATCACAGCTAGGGAGACATCAGCTAGCAAAAAAAAGGAACATGGTTTGTGCTGTAATAAGGCCAAAACTAGAATTGTAACGCCACTTCTAAGCAATGTTTGCAAATTAGTCCCTCCAAAAAGATCTGTTTGCTGATGTTTTTGTTTTTTTTAGGGGAAAGAAGAGGACAGCGCTATGAGGAGTCAGGGAGGCCCACACTGTCTCCCAAACGGCCCGAAAAAATTGTTGAGCAGGAGGATGATGACGAAGGAGAGGAGGAAGAAGGAGAGGAGGAAGGGAGAGAGGAGGAAGGCGGATTGGTGGAGGAAGGCGGTTTGGTGGAATTTGGCGGATTGGTGGAGGAAGGCGGTTTGGTGGAATTTGGCGGATTAGTGGAGGAAGGCGGATTGGAGGAGGAAGGCGGTTTGGTGGAATTTGGCGGATTAGTGGAGGAAGGCGGATTGGAGGAGGAAGGCGGATTGGTGGAGGAAGGCGGATTGGTGGAGGAAGGCGGTTTGGTGGAATTTGGCGGATTGGTGGAGGAAGGCGGTTTGGTGGAATTTAGCGGATTAGTGGAGGAAGGCGGATTGGAGGAGGAAGGCGGATTAGTGGAGGAAGGAGAAGTTGAAGAAGAAGGAGAAGTTGTAGAAGATGTTGAACTTGTCAGTACAACAGGTCAGTGACACCCCAGCTTTGCAGGGAAAAAGAGATGTAGATAGGCCTGCACCTTACTTACTTACAATGTTGTGTTTTTCCTTTGGCATTTTTAGGGGATGAAGATGGGATTAGCACATCTGTCGCTCCTATTTTTTCTCGTGCAAGTGCACAAATCCTAATACAGCAGATAATGGAGTGCAGCACCGATCTGGCCAATATGAGGGAAAGGATGGTGGTGATGGACCAAAACTTCAAAAACATGCTCGATATTTTGGGACGTATATAGAAGACTATCCCCCCCAGCTGCCCCCCATGCCCCCCCTGCCCTCACCCCTAACCACCCCACTCTCAAAGATGTTGTATAATGTTCGTTTAATATCCCCCAAAATTTGAGGAGGCACACACACACACGGGTTTATTTACTGAAGCTATAAGGGGCAAAAGCAGCATCACTTGGCATATAAAACAATCATCTTCCATGTTTGGATGCGAAGTCTTAATTGACTAAGCTTAATTTAGAAGCTGATTGGCTTATATGCACAAATAAGCCGGAGTTTGGACTGTTTAGTAAATAAACACCAATGTCTGTTCACATGTGCGTTCTGCCAGCACAGGACATTAATTGTATGTGCTTTGTGGGTGCAACCCCTTCCTTACTTATCAAGTAGGTGACAGAAAGGGGTTGCACCCACAAAGCACATACATTGATCACCCATGATGGCAGATAGCACATGTGAACATTTCGCATGGGATCTCATGTGAAAAAACACCATTTGGCCCATCACACACACAGCATGTGTGCATCCTCAAATTTTGGGGGATTCCGGCGTGACCTAAGACCATGTTGTCTGGGTTTGTTATGCCAAATAAAAGGTTGAACTTTGTAAGTTCGATTGTTAGATATGTTTGTCAAAACCACAAAATATTTTTTGAATAAATAAATACTTTCTAAACCAAGTTTTCTAATTAAAACACAAAAATGTTCGTAAATAAAAAACAAATAAAAAAACCTTTTAAAAACACACACACACCAGTGGCTTCTTATTTCTAACCTCAATACCCAGTTTGTAGAAGAGTGACTAGAATGTGCAATTGTGTGTATTTACTAAAACCTGCTAACTAAATTGGGCACAAGAAATGCACTAGTTTCAGAACCTGGAAGACAGATAAAAAGAGAAAAAGCAATAATGACAAACAACTGTATAAAGTCCAATGGTCAAATTATTTATTATTTATTGGTAATATTTCTTTATTTTGGGGGCCGAATTATAAAGAAATATTAATCTGGCATAGCTATGGCCCCCCGACCCATAAAGTACTCAACATATTTGTCGCGTACCTCACGAGCAGATTGGGTGACCGAGCCAGCGCGACCAGTGTCCAGCCCAGGAAGGGTATCTGAGGGTAGTCCTGCCTCAGCACCGATGTTGGGTAGGTACGTCTGGGAATGCCTGCGTAAAAAATTATGCAATATGCAGCAGGCCAAAATAACAGAGTTAAATTTATATTCCGCCAGATGTATCGCTGTCTGGAACAGGCGGAACCGGCTGGCGAGTATCCCAAAGGCATTCTCGACTACCCTCCGGGCCCTGGCCAGCCGGAAATTGAAGACTCTCCTCTCCGGGGTGAGGGTCCTCTGGGGAAAAGGCCGCATGAGGTGAGGTCCAAGTCCAAAAGCCTCGTCCGCTAAAAAAACAAACGGAAGTCCTTCCACATTGTCTTCATCCGGTGGCAGTTCAAGACCACCAGTTTGTAGACGCCTGTAAAATTCGGTCCGCGCGAACACTCCCCCATCAGACAGCCGGCCATTCTTCCCCACGTCCACATACAAAAATTCGTAGTCTGCCGACACCACCGCCATCAACACGATACTATGAAAACCTTTGTAGTTATAATAGTACGAGCCCGAAAGAGGTGGCGGCACTATGCGGACGTGCTTCCCATCAATTGCCCCTCCGCAGTTTGGAAAATCACAACGCTGGGCAAAGTGGGCAGCCACAGTCTGCCATTCCTGCGGCGTGGAGGGAAACTGTGGGGACAAAAGCAAAAAAACAATTAGCACTTTGGCACAGAAACAACATTGCAAACACTAGTAAAAAAAAATCATTCTGCAACATCACGGTATTAACATTTCCAAAAATTAGTGTATAGAGAGTATTTAGGGCAACAAATCTAGAGACAATTATTATCAGACTCCACATCACGCTGATAGGGCAATACACTTTTTTAGAGGGAGGGAGTTGAACTACAATGGAGCAGGACACCAAATAAAAAAAAAAGGTGTTTTTGTCCCTAGGAGATGATGCTGGACAGGTTAGTAGTGTTGAAGGTAAAAATATGCAGGTAGGCCAAACCACATTAACCTGGAAAGCTTAACAACATGCATGGGGAGAAAAGGGAACATTAAGCACACAGCATATTACAATCATGGTGACTAGGAAAACCAACACAAAAAGGTGAGAAGATTGTGATGTTAAAGGAGGAAACTTACCTTAATAAACTCCTCCTGCATGACTTGTATGATGGCAGAACACGTCTCCGGTATGATGATCCCAAGCGCCTGGGGAGAGATGCCTGTTGAGAACTTGAGGTCCTGCAGGCTCCTCCCAGTCGCCAGGTACCGCAACGTGGCAATAAGCCTCTGCTCAGCCGGAATGGCTTGGCGCATCACAGTGTCCTGCCTCGTGATATAGGGGGACAGGAGATCCAGCAGACGGTGGAAAACGGGGTCCGTCAAACGGAGAAAGTTCCTGAAGTCATCAGGATTATTCTCCCGGATCTCCCTAAGCAGAGACATATGAGAGAATCGATTACGCTGCCGCAACCAATTCTTGGCCCAGGAACTCCTCCTCCTACTGTTCCTGTCCAAATCACTGGAATGCACACAGACTCCAGAACAAAACCCATAAACAGCACGAACTCGTGAAAAGTTGCGCTGCTGCTCCATCATGGCTTCAAACCGGCCGGCTGGTCAGTCAAGAACACACTCAAACAGAAAGCACCCCCAAATCCAGCAAGACCTGCAAAGATCGCACGTCAAACAGATACGACCGTACAGGACGGCACTGCAAAGCAGAAACGCCGCGTACGGCGACACTGAATGACAAATACGAGCCCACAAGCACACACTGAACCTGAAAATACGACCTGTTAAGCGCGGAGACTGAAAAGCACGAATCAGCTCTAACCAAACCTTCGCTAACACGGAACTAGCAGAAGCGGAACAGAGGGCGGCGCCGATGGCTTCGTCATTCCCCTTTATAGTGACGTTGTACGTGGTTTACGTGCCCGCGTTCTGGTCCGCTGGGATTTCGGTCCGATGGTGTGTACGCTCATCAGACCAACGGACAAATTTGACTTATCCGCTGGGAAATATCCGTCGGATGTTTCCGACCGGATACATTCCCTCGTGTGTACAAGGCCTTACTGTTTTATTATTTTTTTATTTAATGAATATTTTTCCCCCCAAAAAAAGGCGTTTGAAAAATTATTGCACAAATACCATGCAATAAAAAGTTGCAATGACCACCATTTTATTCCCTAGGGTGAACATACATATATGTGCAATTTTCTAGCAAAAAAATTATGGTTTTTGCATGTAGGAGAGAAGTGCCAGAATAGGCCCGGTGAGGAAGTGGTTAAGGCATCCCCACACACTGAGGTGTGGAAAAGCATGGTGCCAAAGTACCATGGGGTTTTAGTGCTGTTGCGTTTTAATAAAGGTGCAAGAACCTCTTTCCGGGACGCAGAACCACTCAGGTGGGAACCTAGCCTTAAGCTTCGTACACACGATCAGATTTTCCGACGGGAATTGTGTGATGACAGGCTGTTGGCGGAAAATCCAACCGGTTGTATGCTCTATTGGGCATATTTTCTGCGGACAAATGTTGGATGGCAGGCTTTAAAATTTTCCGCAAACAACGGTCTGTTGTCGGATTTAACAAGCGCATGTACACAAGTCAGTCTGGCAAAAGTCCAAAGTACAACACGCATGCTCGGAAGCAATGCTCACCAAACACAACATTAGCAGAAGGTGTCCAAAGGGTGGCGCAAAAGAGTTGAAAAACTACATAGTAGTTCATGTTTGTTGGTCGACAATTGTGTGCCATTTATATGCAAGACAAGTTTTTGGCCAATGCCCTGCAGGCAAAAGTCTGAGGCTTTGTCTGCGGAAAATCTGATTGTGTGTACAGGGCTTAAGAGTGCTCAACAGTGTTTCATAACAGAGGTTTGTAGTTAGAGGAATGTTATAAACTACTGGCAGGGCCGCCATCAGGGGGGTACAGGCATTACACCTGTAAGGGGCCGGAGGTCCCCAGGGGCCCGGATGGGAACCCCCTCTTTTTTTATTTATTTTTTATAAAAATCTATATTTTTTAATATATATATATATATTTTTTTTATTAAAGGGCCAATTTTTTTTCTTTTATTATTTTTTAGGGGTCCGGAGGTCCCCAGGGGCCCAGATGGCAACCCCCTCTTTTTTTTTTATAAAAATCTATATTTTTTTAATATATTTTTATTTTATTTTTTATTAAAGGGCCAATTTTTTTTCTTTTATTATTTTTTAGGGGTCCGGAGGTCCCCAGGGGCCCGGAGGCCCCCAGGGTCCCAGATGGCAACCCCCTCTTTTTTTATTTATTTTTTATAAAAAAATACATTTTTTTATATATTTTCTTTTATTTTTTATTAAAGGGCCAATTTTTTTTCTTTTTTTTTTTGTAGAGGTTCGGAGGTCCACAAGGGCCCGGAGGCCCCCAGGGCCCCAGATTGCAACCCCCTCTTTTTTTATTTATTTTTTTATAAAAATATATATTTTTTTAATATATTTTTATTTTATTTCTTAGAACTCAGCGGAGAAACCCTTGTTGGCAAACACAGAGACGTTTCTTGTAGTTGGTTACCAGGTTTGCACACATCTCAGAAGGGATTTTGGTCCACTCTTATTTACAGATCTTTTCTAAATACTTAAAGGGGTTGTAAAGGAATTTTCATAATAAGCATCATTTACCCACAGACATTCCTCTTTTCACTTCCTCATTGTTCGTTTTTGCTCAGAAGTTGCTCTATTTCTTCTCTGTTCTGTTCACTTCCTGCTTGTCTGATTTTACTGTCCACCGTGAAGGGAGGCTTTACTGCGGTGGTCAGTGACGTGCTCCACCCCTCCTGGGAACTACATCTGTGCGGCAGGACGCTCTCTACGTGTTAGAGACTTCAAGGAGGTGTGAATTACTGGGCGTGCCGCAATGCATACTGGGAAATGTAGTTCTTACATGAACAAGTGATGCAAACCAGGAAGTCAATGAGAGAACAAAAACTAGAACGCCGGAGGTGATATAGATGAAGGAATTTAATAGGTATTTACTTGTTTGTTAACAGAATCATTACACTATTCTGTCTGTCTACCTTGCAGACATTAATTTTTAAGGCAAAAAAAAAAATCCTTTACAACTCCTTTAAGGTTTCCTCGCTGTCGATTGGCAACATGGATACACGGGTGCAGGCTATAAACTGACGCATTTTGATAAAGGCTTCATAGCCGAAACATGTCAGCATGTAGCCTGTACCCATGTATCCATGTAACAAATAAAGTACTTTTATTATAGAGCATCCAAGTTGCCAGCCTTCCTGATTAAAAAAAAAAAAAGTCGGTGTGTACCTTTAGCAGAGAAACCGCCCCAAAGCATAATGTTTCCATCTCCGTGTTTGACTGTAGGGATGGTCTTCTTAGTCATAGTCAGCATTTTCCTTCCTCCCTCCTTAAGAAGGCACATGTATAGTCATGCCATCGTACATCTAAATGATTTAGGGAAGGATTGGGAGAAAGTGCTGTGGTCAGATGAGACCAAAATGTAACTCTTTGGTATTAACTCGACTCACCGTGTTTGGGGGAAGAAAAATGCTGACTATGACATTAATGGCGCGTACACACAACCGTTTTTCGGGTTGTACATTTTTTTTTTTTTTTATGTCATTAAAAACGATCGTGTGTGGGCTCCAGAGCATTTTTCACGATGTACAAAATGGGCATTAAAAATTTCGAACATGCTCTAATTTTTCACGTTTTTAACTTTGTAGTTTTTAACATTGTAAAAAATGGTCATATGTGGGGTTTAACGACGTGAAAAAAATGCGCATGCTCAGAAGCAAGTTATGAGACGGGAGCACTCATTCTGGTAAAACTAGCGTTCGTAATGGAAATAGCACATTCATCACACTGTAACAGACTGAAAATAGCAAATCGTCTTTTACTAACACAAAATCAGCTAAAGCGGCCCAAAGGGTGGCGCCATCCGAATGGAACTTCCTCTTTATAGTGCCGTCTTACGTGTTGTACGTCACCGCGCCTTTGCTAGAGCATTTTTTTTTTCACGATTGTGTGTAGGCAACGTCGTTTTAAAGATCGGGTTGAAAAAAACGTATTTTTTTCTAGACCATTAAAAATTTCTTTTTTTACAACCCGAAAAACGGTCGTGTGTACGCGGCATAAGAACACCATCCCTACAGTCAAGCACGAAAGTGGAAACATTATGCTTTGGGGCTGTTTCTCTGCTAAAGATACAGACCAACTTTGCCGCATTGAGGGGCTAATGGACGGGGCCATGTATTGTAAAATCTTGGATGAGAACCTTCTTCCCAGAACACTGAAGTTGGGTCGTGGATGGATCTTCCAGCATGACAATGACCAAAAACATACCACCAAGGCAACAGACTGGCTCAAGAAGAAGCAAATTACGGGCCATGGAGTGGTCTGGTCAGTCTCCAGATCTTAATCCTATAGAAAATTGATAGAGGTAGCTGAAACATCAAGTTGCCAAGAGATGTCCAAGAAACCTTAAGGATTTAGAGAAGATCTGTAAAGAAGAGTGGATCCAAAACCCTCCTGAGATCTGTGCAAACCTGGTCACTAACTACAAGAAACGTCTTACCTCTGTGCTTCCCCACAAGGGTTTCCCCCACAAAGTACTAAATCATATTTTGCTTGGGGATCAAATTCTTATTTTACTTACTGAACTGCAACTTAATTTATAGCACTTGTTTTATGTGTTTTTCTGGATTTTTGGTTGATATTCTGTCTCTACCATTTAAAACAGACCTACTGTATGATAAAAAAATATATAGATCCTTAATTTCTTTGTAAGTGGGGAAACTTACAAAATCTACAGGGAATCAAATAATTATTTACCCCACTGTATATAATGTAGGATGCCAGCGATGGTTTCTAGAAAGGAGATATGTGTAAGTCCACACCAGTCAGGAACTGTATTTCAAGGCATAGTAACCCACTTTTATTAAAGATGAAAGAACAGTTCAATGAAAATAAACAATCGCCTACGCATGGGCTTATCAGTGTTGTATCAGTCCAACTGAATTATTCAGCCTCCTGGCTAACAACACTGCATCGTCTCAGAGGCATTCTCTGCCCAGACTCCCTATGCAGTCTCCTTTTACTTTTAAGCAAGCAAAAATGTCCAACTGGCTATACAGTCTTCTGCCTCGAGACACCCACGGCCTGGAATCTCAATAGGAGCCCATCTGACTCCTGCTGCTGAGATCTCTTATCTCCAGGAAGGAGAGGACATCTGACCCCTGGCTGGAGCCAAAGAGATTTAATTGGTACAGGGCACTACTGAGGGGGCAAAGGACACTGCTATGGGGGGCACAGTGGGGGTGATGTGAAGGGGAAAACAACACAGCATTGGGGGGTACAGGACACTACTGTTGAATGATGGGGGCAGAGGTCACGACAGTGGGGGGTAATGTGAAGGGGCAGAGGGCACAACATTCGGGGTACAGAACACTACTGTGGAGGGAGGGGGCAGAGGACATTACAGTGAGGGGGGTTATGTGAAGGGGCAGAGGACACCGCATTGGGGTACAGAACACTACTGTGGGGTGAGGGGGGCAGAGGACACTACAGTGGAGGGATTGTGACGAGATAGGGACAGGGGACACTGCTTTGGGGGATGGGTAGGCAGAGGAAACTGCTTTCAGGAGGATACAGGACACTACTGGAGGGGGGCAGAGGACCCTATGTAGGACAGGGTGATGTGAAGGGGACAGAGGACACTGCTTTGTGGGGGTATAGCACACTACCGAGGGGTGCAGAGGACATTGCCAAGGGGGCAGCGTACACTAGAGTGGGGGGTTGATGTGAAGGGGCAGAGGATACAGCATTGGGGGTGCAGAACACTACTGTGGGGGAGGGGGCAGGGAACACTACAGTGGGGGGATTATGAGGCAGAGGACACTTTGTGGGGAACAGAGAACACTGCTATGGGGGCAAAGGACACTTCAGTGAGAGAATGGTGATGTGAAGGGGGGCAGAGGACATTGTTTTTTGGGAGGTACAGGACACTACTGGGGGGAAGGGGGCAGAGGACACCACAGTAAGGTGGTATGATGTGAAGGGGAGCAGAGGACACTGCTTTGAGGGGGCAGAGGACACTACAGTGATAAGAAGGGGGCAGAGGACATTGTGGCAGGCGCAGCACTATGAAGTGCCTTATGCGCTGTGGCATTAGAAGAATTGTGATATCTCTGACTTTTCAGTCCAACAAGACGGTCTATTACTCTGAAATTCCTCTATTGCCGTTCTATGGAAGCAGTAGGTTTAAAGAGCACACCAAATTCTTAAAATAACTTCTTTATTAACTTCACTTTTCTTCATATAAGATACTGCTGCTTTGCAGCAGACATTCCATGTACAAAAACACGTGATGAATAAAGTATAACAGAAAATGGTGGTTCAAATATTCAATCTTCTCATTTAACATAAGATGGTGGATATATTTCTTTCTTCAGTATTTCCTTTCTCTCTCTCTCTGTAAGTTATTAAAGCATTCTCTGATTTCTCTGAAAGGTATAACTGTGGTTTGCAACTTAGTTTGCAGGGTTGCTTTTGCAGGGTTAGCTTAGTTTGGTTTGGTTTAAAGGTATGAAGGTATGATATGGTATGGTTCGGTTTGGTTTGAAGGTATACAAGTGAGCACACAACTAGATCAGTATACAGTTCTAACCACACTATTTACAATAAGAACATATATATAACTGTGGCACATACCTATTTTTAGCCCCTGGCTTCCACAAAACAAGACTCTGGCCTTGTGTGTCTGCTCTCTGTCTCCATGTGGCTCTCTGTGGTGGAATAATCTAGCAGCACATGGAGTATTAGGAACCTCCCAGACATAGTGTGATAGGTCAAGACTCTGCTCAATGTGAGATTAGTTGTGATTGGGCAAAGGCTTCTGATGAGTCACAAAAGCTTAACTCTATGCTTTCTGGCATGAATTCAACTGCTTACCTACTGCTGCCATACAAACAAATGACTCTTAAAGGCAAAATTTTTCTTTTGCTTCTGTGAACACAACATACAACTGTTATATAACATCCAAGCACAAAATCACAGTGAATAACTCTGCTTTTGTCTCTCACATATAAACATGTGCTCTACATTAGGTTCTTAGCAGGTTGAGCTGTATATACATGTAGGACAGGTTCTAGCTGGCCAGCTACAGACACAGCATTGGGGGGTAAAGGACACTACTGGGGGAAGGGGGGCAGAGGACACTATAGTGGGAGGGTGATGTAAAGAGGACAGTGGACACTGGTAAGGGGGTGGGGGCAGAGGACACTACTGTGGGGGATTATGTGAAGAAGGCAGAGGACATCACTGTAACACACCATAGGTTATTCATTTTGCCTTATTATTGGAAGCTTGATATGTTGTTTTTTTTGTTACATAGGGTACTGCTTAGTTCCCCCTCCCCTTCTCCACCAGGGATCTTTGCTTTCCT